>CAHIKZ030004120.1:2630000-2915936 GCA_903632075.3 Acanthosepion pharaonis
TATCATTAACTTCACTAATCTGTGTTTTGTATGAATGTTTCATGATATATATATATATATATATATATATATATATATATATATATATATATATATATATTATAAAAATTATATATATTATATATTATAAAAAAAAAAATATATATATATATATTATAAAAAAACAAATGAAAACTACAGAGAAAAGTTCATTTTCTCCATCAAGACATTCATTTCTGTAGTTCACTGCTACCAGCAAGCAAAATTTTTCTCCCCGATGATGGCCATTTCGGTCGAAACTAGTCGAGGAATCTAAATGGAATAATAATAAAAAACGAAAGAATATTAATCTACAACCCAGTGTGTCTAAAGATTTTAATTTTTTATTTTCTTATTGTTCAATATATATATATATATATATATATATATATATATATATATATATATATATATATATAAACTTGAACTATGTACCAATATGACTTTTCTTATTACTCTGTAGAAGTACACTCCATATGCACTCAAGCGATAAAAAAAGCATGCGCTACCGAAATTCGAAACTCTTTCCTTTTTCTGTTTGGTATTTTGGGGGTAAACAATATCAACAGCCTACTATAAGTAAAGTTTATGCGAATTCATAGATTTTCAGAAAATCGCATTGTAACATTTCCTTTTTGAGAAATACGATTCAAATTTAGCTACACGATCTATTTGACATGTCTTGAACAATATATATAATTTTACTGAATATACTTGGAATTTTGAAATAGTAATTTATTTGATAATGTTCAGTTCTTATGCTGTTTAATTGTTGGTCTTGAATGAAAGTTGTTGCTTCACCAAAGACGGCATATTAAGCAGTCAAGAACGTCGAATATATCGAAATTGAAGAAGGCCATAAGCGGTCATCAATTTGGCATTGTTTCTGTCGACATGGCAAAGGTTCAAAGACAGTAACAAAAGTCATTACGCGTCCAAAGTCTCGAGCAGTCAGATAAACTGTCGCTGACTCGATTCAACTTTCGAAAAAGTTAAGTTATACCAAAACCAATAAAACAGTCAGGAGAAAATTCGATAGGAATTCTATCTTCATATACTCAAATAATTTCCTATGGTGACATTTATTATCAATGGTTTCATATCCAGATTAACTGCTGTTATGCACTTGAAGTATAGAATTCATGATTCTAAGAAACGAGTTTTTATAGTAGTTAAATAACATAGATTAATCAAAGAAATTAATATTCATGAGACGGTCGAATAAATATAATCGATAATTTTTAATTGTGACTTATTTAACATAAACGAGAGAATTTAAAAAGCATTCAAAAAGCAGATTGTATTATTTCGAATCTTATTTAAAGTTATTGTATGATGAGCATACATAGTTGGAAGAAGAATGATTTTGAATTTAAAAAAAAAAAAACAATTACAAAGTTTTCCAAGAAGTGGAGAGAATCAGAAAATGAAATTAATAAATTCTAAGCACATCAAACATTTCGGTATATGAATCAGTTATACCAAATTTAATATGTTAAATTAGTACAGGGGGCCGACACTATTTTTCAGACACTTTATTTTTTCAAGTTTTAGGTAGCACAGGCAGTCTGTACTGTTTTAGTGTAATGGCAATAACATTTAAAAACTGTTTCAATACTACAAATGGAAAAGCAGAATTCAAATTAGAAGTATTTGTATTTTTTTACAAATTTTCACATTACACAGGCGACAGTATTTTTCGGACATTGCAGAAACAACGCTAATAGTTTATGGCAGCACCCTTTTTTTCAATGCCTTCTATCAGTCTATCTTCATAATGTTCGTACATATTGATAATAACGTCTCTTCGTGTTTTTAGCAGTCTATTTTTAGCATCTTGTATGCGCTGCCACAGTTCAGCCTCTCTGGTTATTTATGGCCCGTCGTAAACAAACTCAGCAAGCATTTCCCATATGTTTTCAATTAAATTTAAGTCTGAACTTCTTGCAGGCCATTCCAGAGTAGTTATATTTGCTTCACACATCCAATTTTTCACTGATTTGGCCACATGGATTCTGCAGTTATCTTGCTGCAAAATAAAATTACTTCCCATTTCTTTTGCTATGAGTGACAGGTCTCTCTTTTCCAAAAGTTCTCTGTAGCTCAAGCTATTTTGATGTCCTTTTAACCACTCGAGCCACAAGTTTTCATTCGGAAATACCATACCCCAAACCATGACTCCTCCTCCTCCCATCTGTCTCTTGTTGAGAATAACAGATTCACCTTTTCTCGACCATGTACACCTCCCGTCAGGTCCATCGAACTTAAAACGTTTTTCATCAGTAAATATTACTTTCTTGAAGTCGACATGGTTTGTTATCCATCTTTTGGCGCTTCCCAGCCTTGCCTCCTTGTGTTTTCTCGTTAGTGTAATTCTTTTCTTGATTTTAGCATACTTAAGTCCAATTTCGTGTAGCTTTCTTTGTACAGTTCGAACACTGACGTCAAGTTCACATTTCTCCTTTACTTTCTTCTCTGTCACCTTTTCTCCAGATGATAACAACCTCGTAACACTCCTCTTCATTCTTCTTTCTGTTCTCTTGGAAATTGTTTTTTTCTGTCCTCTCTTCTTCTTCTTCCGCTCATAGTCTGTACTTAGCATGTATTCAACTGTTGACTTCGGTAGCTTCATCTCAGCGGCGATCTTTCGGATGCTGAGCTCGTCTTCTCTCTTCTTTTGGACCAAACTAATGACTTCTTTTGAATGCATTCTTCTTCAGGATTTTAATACGTTTTCGCAGTGAATGGTAAAGATACTCAAATGCAATGGTCAGGGTACAATTTACCTGCAGAAAATTTGCATATTGTAGACGTTCGACGACTAAATCATTAAAAACCCTGAATTTGTGTCATGTCCGAAAAATAGTGTCGCCTAAGTTGAAGTAAAAATAAAGAAAACATGAAACCAAAGACAAACCCATCAATCAATGTTCATACCATTAATGAACAGTTACTGCTGAACTACCTACTCATCAACACAAAAGCTCTCGGCAACAAAAAACACCTTTAAGCACACTTTTCAAAGTGTCCCAAAAATAGTGTCGGCCCCATGTAATCTGAACACAAGTTATCTTGCGCTAGGGGTTATTTTCTGCAGCAACGTGTTCTACTACAAAACCAAGATATAAGCCTGCAAAATATTCCTAAATAGTCTCATCAGATGTAGACGCTCATAAGCATGTTGGACATGGCGTTTAACTCGTTCACAAATATTTAAACTAACATTTAGATTCAAGTTTTCTCAGAACAATTATGAAAACAGTTTCGAATGAATGTATCCTTTATGTCTCGAAAAAGACAACCGTTTATCAAACCCTATAGACTGACGCTACAAAACTCAAAGTGACTTTACCAAATAGCAAAAACCACATCACTTGAAGACTATCAACAGTAACAAAACTAAAATTCGTACCACATGTACCAAGATGGGAAAAAACGTATAATCAAGATATTGACTTTGTATAAAATATAGATGAATTATGGATAGGAATCCGAAAAAATGATAAAATGAGATAAAGAACAACGTAAAAAAAGAATCTCAATCTAATACGTTTCAGTTTTATTAAGCCTTTGTCAGAGGTCGGGAATAGAAATGAAAAAGTAAAGAGACAGTGTACTTGAATGTTATGAGTTTTGGTAGTTCACATTGGTCAGACACGCATCACGTGTATAAAGGCAATAGATAATATATAAATGTGTGAGAAGCATTTAGGATATTAAAGTGTGTGATAGTGTAAGAATGTGTAAGTAAGGAAATGCTTGTGTATGTGTAGGTGTATATAGGACGGTAACATTAATTCATGTAAGTGTATAAGTGAGGGAAATCTACAGCTGTCACTTTCATATTTTGTCAGTGAAATGCAGCGGTATGTTGCAAAATAAGTTCGTATTTGGCTGGATTTTTATATTCTTGTTTATGTGTATGTGTGCATGGGAAAACTGTGGTCGTGTGGATTGGCGAAACGAAGTCAGATATCGTAATAATCTAGTTTTGGTTAGATTTAAAATGCGTATTTTCGAAAAGGAAAATTTGTAAAATCCTCATTATTTTACACATAAGTTAGATTCATGAGATCTGTAGAAAAATGGTGAAATGATGTAATGTTTTAATCGAGTGTTTATAGTTGGTAGTAATGCTATGAATATATATTTTCAAAATATTTTCTCCTAAAAGGGTTATGTTCTTTTTCTACACTATCTTAAAGAAATTTTAGAAAGGGAAATTCCATCAATGCTAGAAAGAGCGATAACAGTTCCTGAAGAAGTCTATTTCTCTGAAAAAATGTTTTAAGAGAAGCATTTTGGGAATTTTAACCAAAAATAACGCTAACTGTTCGGTCAATGAATGTCAAATGTTCCCTTATAAGGAATCGGCTAATTTCACCATTACCATTATCAGATTTTGCACTAATTGAACATCATGCTTCATCCTACAACCTAAGTTATCTAGTACTTTTCTTGATGTGCCAATTAAGCAGGTTTCTATAGCACATGTACGTATGTATAGCTTTTCACACTTATTCGAGCATATCCATCTACTTAGGCGGTTAGCCAATCCCTATTGCAGGTGCATTTGTGTTTATTCAACACCCAAAGAGCCCACCATACTGCATTTGAGTTACAGTTTCTGGGAAAGAGCATATCGTCTAACGTGATCAACAGTTTGAACAAGGCCAGCACGCTCAAGCCCTCGGCCACGATGACTTGTAATTTCGTCCTAGTACAACTATCGACGGCATCCCAGGGTTCCGTCTACCCAATTTCGCTCACATGGATCAACTCGTGGTATGGTTTTCAGGCACTTTCCAAAGATGCCGCACGCTGGGATCGACCCCCTCCAGACCGATAACCTCAGGAAGTCTATTCCTGACAAATCAACTATGGTGAGTTTCGAACCCGGTTAGAATTGTCAGAATGCGAACGTTTTAACCACTCGGCCACGTGCCCAACATAAAATACATATTGGTAAATGCAATTCCTTCAACTAATAGGCAAAATTCTTTAAAACTCTTCTCTGATGACAATAGACCAAATATGTACCTTAATAAGTATCTGAACCCCCATCCACTTTACTTTATCTTTACAAGGGCCAGGTCAGATCAAAAATAGTGCATTGCTGCCACACTCATACAACACACATTAACCTTCTACCTTGTGTGACTCTTGGGCCTTGTATTGTATGAACATTAATCTTAATGTCATCGGTAGCATTTCATTGCCAAAAAGTTGATGATATACATCAAAGATAGTGTATAATTGTCTAACCACGATGTTACACAGTCATATTCATGTAATAAATTAAAATTTCAAATTATTTAGAATTAACCATGAGGCTTACATGAACGAGAGGGAATTAAACCTCTTGGGATCAGCTTCAAGATGTCATGTCCATTTCCTTTTCACAGATGAAGTTCATAAATAATAAGCAACATATTTATATTTAACAAATATTCCTAGCGTATTTCAGGAAAATAAATGACTTTTCTATAAAGCCATATTGTGATTCTTTTAAATATCATTAGGTATCAAGTATATAATTAAATGTGGTTCATTGAAAGGAATAAGCGAATAATCGCATAAACTCAGTTTCGCATACGAGAAATGCAAGTTTATTAACAAAAATATTAGTAGTCGGTGTTTGCTAAGAAAGATATGATTGTATAATTATCATTTGGATACCTTTGTAAAAGGAAATATAATATTTTAAAGGTGAGCAATCTCATAAGCTTATAAACTACATTCAAGGTTTGCTTTGTTGAATTCATATTGAAAATATAGATGTTTTCTTGCCATTTATTTTTCTTTGTCGTGATACATTTTCCTCTGTTGTAACTCATCTCTCTTTCTCTGTTGTCACTAATTTCTCTCTCTCCCTTTGTTGTCACTAATCTCTCTCTTTGTTGTCACTGATCTCTCTCTCTCTCTTTGTTGTCTCTCTTTTTTATCACCCTTCCTCTTTTTGTCATTAATTCCCCTCTTTTGTTGTACTCAATGACTCTCTTTTCTCTAGGGGTACTCAATTTCTATTTTCTGTACTCAATTTATTTCTTGCCGCCTAATTTCTCTTTTTCTATCATTCAGCACTGACACAAATGTAGCTGTTTTGTAAAAGTGTTGTATATGTATATGCTTTCTCTAAATAATTCTTACATCGCTTTTAATGACTAAACAACGACATTTACTAAGTAACCTTATTGATTGCCTTGATAATTATACTGTAATAATATTTTAAATGAGTATTTATCAAGCTTCACTAACTACTTGATTGATTAGGTTTTTATACATTGACATGCTTAATACAAGATTAGATTCCAAGGAAAAACTAGCCTGGTGTGATTTCTTGTAATTAACAGATTAACAATTGTCGATAAGCAAATAAGTTAAATTAAAAGAAAAATAAATGCCAACAAGGCCTCATCAGAAGCAGTAGCGAGGAAACAGAAATGGCAGAATTTAAGCGTTACAGAAACAGTGGCAGAGGGCTGGTGATAAGAACATTAGATTTTAGGCTGCAAGGTTTAGAATTGTTCTAGGGGGAAATAACCTAATGTGTCTAAAGTGTTTGTGAATATGGTGTCAAAGTAATTGTGGGTTTAATAGCTGGGTTAGGTAGAACAGACATACACTCGATAGAATCAGAGCAATACTAAAAATAAGATATATTCGAAGAGTTGGACAATGAGGCCATAACAATGTATCCACATAGATTAAAGGGTTACTCGGGTCGACAGACTTAAACAAAGACCGGAAGAAACGTTGTGATAAAAAAGATAAGGAATTTTTTACACTATTTACAATGTTCGGACTGTTGTCCTAAACTTTGTTGACATACTCACGACCTTTCAGCTGTTGTAAGCTCCGTCCTTCTTCAGGTGACTGAAATTTCGAACCGAACCTTTTATTTCATCCACTTGGTTAGATTGTTCTAGTTCCACATCCCATACCTCTTCCGGATATCTCAGTTTCAGTTATTTCCCTATAACTCAACTCTCCAAGATTTTGTTCACCTCTGCTGTGAGCAGGTACTGAACTCACAACTCTTTGGGTCAAGTCACTGGATTGCTTCAACCAGCGTTTTATACACTGAGCCATGTCTCCATAGCCCAGTGGATAAAAGCATTGACTGAAGTAATCCATTGACATGACCCAAATAGTTTTGAGTTCAATACCACAGCAGATGTGAAAAAAACTTGAAGAATTACAAAAGGGAATTAACTGAAAAATGATATCCAGAAAAGGCATGGCGTGTGGAATTAGACCAATCTAAGCCAGTAGATGCAATAAAGGCTTCAGTTCGAAATTCCAGTCTGAGGAAAGCCGGAGCGTACAACGTTGGGAATGTGACAAAAAGATGAGGACAACACTTCGAACATTGTAGATAGTGTAAATAATTGAAATACCTCATCTCAGAAATATAGACAAATAAAAATGAGGAAATTAACCCGAATGCAAATAAACCATATTTGCTAAAAAATATTGTTCAATGTTTGTTTGTTAAGGTTTGTTGTCTCTTATCCTGGTTTTCTTTTAAATTTCGACATAAAAATCGATCATGGCTCGCCACAATTTCCTTTCCTTTATTTTTCTATCTCACCTTTTCTGCCATCCATTTACACAAGCTTGTTAGCTAGCTTAGCACTATACTTATTGCCTTCAATATCTGATGGCAGTGTCAAATTTTTTAAACCTCTTTTCTTCATTTATGTACCCTAGAAATTTCAACTGTCCCTTTCTGATGTTGAGCATTTGGCCATTTTTGTTTTAATTTTCCCTCATTTACATTAGTTGCTCCAGATCTATTGTCCTTATATTGGTTGTAACCACAAAAACAAAATTTGGTAAAAAAAAGTAAATAACTCCTGTTTTAAGAAATTCAGACAAAAATAGTTTTATTACATTAGCGAATTGTATCAATATTAGGTAAGACAAAATTATACCGCACTAACTTAATAAATATAATACGAAGAGGACCTATTTTAGAATAATAGGTTAAATTCTTGTCTTCTAGACCATTTAGAAACTGTAGAGGTTCAACTGTTATTACGATATTAAAATCGGCTTAATAAATTATATATTATGTAAGAAGTTTCGTGGATAAACAATTGGGCAGGTCCTACTGATGCCAAAAGTGAAAGTTTGAACGTAGAAAAAAAAAAGCCAAGATTTCCAGTGTGGATTAATATACAGTTCAGAAATATCAGTATCCTTTGGTTTCTATAGGATGTTAAGTTTTCTGTGGTAGAGTTGCCAGCCAATTGTCTTTGTCCTAGACTAGTTGATCTATATCCAAAGCTAGAAAGCCCAGTTTACCCCGTCATTAACTTTAAGCTGGGAGGGAGAAAAGATGGAATTATTTCCAGTGGATTTGGGTGAAATAGAATGAAACTGATCCGGCTGGAATTTGAGATTAACACGCTAATCCCGCGCTGATTATTACCCATCATTGTGTGTACTCTCTCTCTCTCTCTCATACACACACATGCACACGCACACGCTCACACATACATCCAGAGAGAGGGACAAAAACAGACACATGTTCAGATGTTAAACTTCTACTCACATTAAACAATTTTAATATTTATCGATTTCGATTAAAAATCAAGAAGACTTTGGTACTTTTACTTCAATTTATTTCCAAAAGGACAGAATCCAGGTAGAGCTCAATGTCCAGGACAGAGCAAGAATATAATATAAAAGGCTCAAACATTAATATTCCATGGTTATAATTTATTATATTGGAATCGTAATTTTTAATTTTAGGTCAGCGAATCGGTAGTGATTTATGCATTTGAGAATAAATCATATTTATCCGTATCTCACTCATTTAAACCATTATTTAACTTCTCTTTTTAAAACTTCTCTCTTAGATTTTATTCCTTACGCTCACCTTAAGGCCTTTCCTGTTCTTCTTTCTTTCGTTATACCTTTCTCTAAAGCTTTCATATATTTCCCTATATTTCCCTCTGACCCTTGTTTCTCACTCTCAGACATACGCTTTCACTAAAATTTTGTTTTTTTATACCCGGAGTGATGTTTTCCGATTTCTTTTTGAATTTGTAGGTCTGATGAATTGGATCGTGATTACGATTCCAATGTAATAAATTATAAGCATGGAATATTGGAATATTAGTATATTTGATATATATATATATATATATATATATATATATATGATGTCACATTATTATGAAATGGACAAAGTCCGTCAATTATTTTAAGACATTTTTATGTTTATACATTCTTTTTATAGATACAAATATTTATATAAATTCTCCGTTTATAATAAACAGTATTAAACAACATTTACCGGAAGACGAATATTTTCTGTGAAAATTTATAGTTTAAACTTAGTACATACTAAGTTGATTTATAGGTCCAAACTCTTTATATCTACAAACGCCATTTCCTCGATATTATAAAGTTTTTCTGCAATAAAATATAGCAAAAACACACACACACACATATATATATATATATATATATATATATATATATATATATATATATATATATATATATATATATATATATATATATATATATATATATATATATATATATATATATATATATATAATATATATATATATAGTTATTATATATATATATATATATATATATATATATATATATATATATATATATAACTTCAGTATTCTTAAGAAGCCATCTGTTATGTAGCAGCTGTCTTCTTTCTTAAAATCTCTGAATGTATTTACTGTAAACATTCATTCACCAAAACTGACGGAAGTATATCAAAAGGCATCAATCTGAATTAAAAAGGTAATCGTCTTCTTGAAAGGAAATTTAAATTATACAAAGGCTGCGCACACTATATCAACGGTGATACTTATTCCACAAAATTATTTACTGAGCCTGGTTTTAGCACAAGATTATCGATCTAGCTACACAGGCGCTGTATTCTTCCCATTGCTCATATTAAATATATTTTATAAAGTAAATTTTAGTAATAAACATGAACTTTTATTTAATGTGCAAGTAGTGCAATAGCCGAGTTCGAATTCTCGTCGACTTTGTTGCATTCATTTTCGCGCAGACACTCTTGCAAATGTATTAATTTATATCATCTTACCGCAAGATTATGAGTTAATATCAGTGCAGACTGGGTGGTATATCCTTCGTTGGCAACTAATCTATATATAAGCATGTTATGGGACCTTACCCATAATAACATCGGAGATCCCACTTTAAACCGGCCTTGTGCCACATGATGCCCTCGTGTGGGGTGATTAAATACTGTTCAGTCTGAAGTTGGACGACCGTCTGACCGGCTGATCAGTTGAACTCCCTGCCTTCGGGCGGGGAGGAACCCGAACGAGGCTACGCCGAAGGGCAGAGTCTCTTTCGGAGAGGTAAGCCGAACCTGAACCTCTTTATACGGGTTCAAAAGGCATATTTTTGGCCGAGCCCACGGGCTCGGTGATCCCACGGGCTCGGTGATCCCACGGGCTCGGTGATCCCACGTTAAACCGGCCTTGTGCTATATTATGCCTTCGTGGGGGGGGGTGAATAAATACTGTTCAGTCTGAAGTCTGGAGTGAAGTCCGTCAGGATTAGGGTTAGGGTCAGGGTCAGTCAGTCAGCGAGCCAGTCAGTCGAGTCAGAGGCAGTCCGAAACAGAGTCGCGTTCAGAAAGGTATTACTAAACGTGATTGTTCGTACTAACCTTTTCTACTTCTCTGTATATATTCCTGTTTGTAATATATCTGTTATTCCATATCCGTATTCGAGTTCTTCTTTATTGGTTCTACCTTGGACTATTACCGTGATACAAGGAACCGGACCATAACAAAGCATATATTGTTAAATATGACAGACAATGAATGCCTATTATGTTTGATCATGAGCAGTTCCAAACTCCATGAATTTGCTTTAATTTCGGGTGAAAATAAAGACAAAATTATTGTCCAACATTTAGATATATTTTTTTTATTAAGTTGTTCTTTGATCTAAGTTTTCGGCTCACATGAGGCATCTTCAGAGTGGTTAAGCGGACATTTAAACAAATATATTCACAATCAAAGGTAATGTTGACATAGAAGATTGCTATGCGAGGATAACAGTCGCGGAATAGTTGACCCAGGTCGTAAATTCATTATATGGTTCTATGATGTTGTACCACGTTAGAGACCGAAATATTAACAACAGAAACATATGTCTAGATGCATTGTAATATGTTGTGACTAGTTTGAAATGTAATTTTGTTGAGTGTTGGTTGCTTTGTTTTAATGTAAATGGCCTCCAATATCTGAAGTTTTTTTTTTTTTTTACTGTGTGTATGTGTGAGTATTGTTGCCTTATCAACTAATAGCTGTCTAATATTATGTACATGGCTATGTTTTTACTAAAAGTTGTTTAATAGGACTAAGATCAGAAAGGTGACAGATAAGTTTATGGGAAAATGTGGTTGTTGCATAACCAATATATGTAGTGGGTTTATTATTAGTATCAGAGATGCAATCTCTGAAGTGGTATGTAAATTGATGCACTACATTGGTTTTATGTAAAGGATTTTGTTATGTGTTTTAGGGTTATGAGAGACTATGAGGTCAATTGTTTTAATTTTTTTAATAATATATGATGAACTTAAATTGTTCATCATTATTAATGGGTTTAACATTTATGCCTATTATGTTTTTGAGTGTTGTTTCATCATGTTTGTAATTATTATGCATTTGGTTACAATAAGTTATTAGTATTATGTTTATTTTGATGTTCAGTATTATTTATAATATCAATTTTGTTAGAAGTATAATTAAGTTTATTGAGATGCATTTTAATTTGTTGATCAATGACGGAATTAAGAAATCCATTTTTAACAAGTACTTGTTTAATGTTATTTAATTCTTTATAGAATATGTTTGAAAGTTAATATACAGGTATTTGTGAAATGATAGGTCGGAGGGGATTATCTTTTTTATGGATTTTTACATTTCCATGGAGGTAGCCAGGATGATAGTCACATATGATCTTTTGAAGTTTATAAGATCCTGTTTCAACAGCAGCAGCAGTGATAAGCTTATCGATATTGTTTTTATGTTGGGAGGTGGTGTTTTTGGTTAAATCTTTAAATTTATTATGATCGTCCAAAATCAGTCATTTTAAGTGGTACTCATGTTTGTTTAAAATAACGAAAGTATTAGATTTATCAGCTCGTCGGATAACAATAATGTTGTTATATTTTAGTTGTGTGGCTGCTTTTATTAAGGGAGTGTTTATAATTCCATTCGGATTTTTATGATAATGGCGGTTAATAGATTCGGCCTTAAGTAATTCTTTTAAACCTACCTGTGCAGTAATATGGTGCTCTTGTTCCAATTGAGGTATTTGTTGCTATAATGCTTCAATTTGCGTTTGTATCAACATTAAATTAGGTTTCTGAGCGATATGAAAATTTGGTTCAAGATTAAGGAATTCCGTTTCATTTGAAGTAAGTTGGTAATATATATAAATATTAAATGACATAATATAAACAACTCCAAGTAACGTATTTAATTCAAAATAAATACTTCCGTTCTATGGACGAAACTTATTGTGTTGGAGATCTTTTGTAGTTAAGTCGAAATTCAATGTTTTAATTTTTATTATTTAAAAAGGCTTAAAAAAAATAAAGCAACAGAGACTATTTTTAATAAGAAAAAGTTAACGTATTATTTTATGTTAATTAATTGTCCTTTTCCAGTGTAAAACCATAATCATTATTTTGACTATTGATTTATAGGTTTATACATTTTTATTTATGAGAAATACTCATGGAATTTTCATGTCTTTCTTATTTGAATTTTCTGATGAATCCTAATTAAGTTAATCAATGAACAAGACAAATTGCTCGCTTAACAATTTTAGCAAAATATTGCAATAACAATCATAAATATGAAACCAGGTTATAATTTTATCAATTAGGAGAGGACAAATAAAAATATTTATAATTGAAGTTGTTTTCCATTTCACTGAAATCGACATAAAATTAATGTGAGTGTTATCACATCCGCTATCTTCCTTTACTTTTTCCACACTAAAACCATGTAGCGTCTCAAATCAAAACGTTCCTTATTTATCTGAGTTAATGGCAGGGTATAACGCACGTGTTAACCTACGTACTGACTTGCTGAAGTATTATCAGGATTTTTATAAATATAAATACGTAAAATTTTTATACTTATATATCATATATACAGATGGTATAATTTTTCAAATGTAAGTATATCTAGAAAATTTACCAACATCAATTTAGATTGGAGGAGCAGCCATAGGGAGTGGGTGGGACAATGAAATCGGGATTGTTGATCATGTGTGGCCGGAAAAGAGAAGTCACTAGCCCCTGGAGAATGAAGAGAAAATACTAAACAAGGAAGAACGCTGGAGTGTTAGATGTCTGAATGAATCAGCGCATACGCTTGGCTGTGAGGATCTGCTTAGTAGGCCTAGCATAGAAATAAATATATGGAAGCCGCTAATAAAGAAAGAAAAAATTATAGGTATCTATTTATATTTCTGAGAGGAGGTATGATGTACACTATTTTCATTGTTCTGACAATAGTGTAAATTACAGCTAGTTTTCAAACATGACATTCAACAGCACTAATACGCGGTTAGGTTAGGTTTAAGGCTCTAAGTTTACTACTGAGAATTGTGGATTAAAGCGTTGGTTCATGAATTTAATTCCATGAACTTAATTCCAGAGTGGCCAGGAACTGAGCCATACTAAAATTAAGAACTTGACGAGACATGCGCAGATTAAAATAAATGATTAAATACAGATTTCAGTTCTTAATTCCCTATAGGTTACCCCGATCGATATACACCTGATGAAGACTGGCCGAAACGTTGTAATAACAAAAAAGATGATGACAATTGTCCGAATGTAAACAGTGTAAATGGTAACACCTTGTCCCAGAAATTCAGAGATAATATATAATACCAATTTTATTGTAAAATTTGGCTTACATAATAAAAGCTGATTGAGATTTTTACGATGTTAACTGCATTCTCAACGAACAACGACATAAAGGTTCTCAACGTATGATCTTATCTTATTCTGCTTCTAACTTTCGATTTTGAATTGCGCATGCGTGTATTCGTACACATAGAAATATATAAATACATATGTGTGTATGTGTATGTCCTTGTGTGAATTTTTACACGCATATACAAACGATTCACCTTGTTAAAGTTACCTAAGTGATGTTGATTACCAAACCGGAGTGCAGTTAACGATCAGTCTTGCCCTGTTTAAATCTATAACACTGACACCATATGAATAACTGCTTACTGGCCGCTAGGTTGCCTATTCCAAGAAAGAAGCTATAACATGGTTCGTGGTAGCTTTCTGTTATTTTCGCCCAAACAAAAATGAATGCACTTGGCATGGCACGGTGAGGATTATGAAGACGCGAATAGCCTTTTCTTTCTTTGCAGCACTTGGGGCAAAGTGGTTCAGGTGGAAGGGGCCCATATATTGGCCGGGTTGTGATCAATTGTTCAACGAACAACGACATAGAGTTTCTCAACGTATGCTTAGATTAGGCCGTCCATTTAATTGAAACTCATGCTGACACTGGGCGGGGATTGGAAGCAGAAATTTTGACGTGTATCTAATTCGCCATTGTAATAAGCTCAACTATATTGGCACTGGCAATACACTTCTTGCTAAGATATTAAACCCTAAATAGTAACTCGTTGGACGGAGATTCTATTAGTATCTTGTATACGAAGGAAGAAGAAAATATTTAATAGATGGAAAACAAGAGAGGCAATATACAAGATCCTTGGAGAAAGTGAGGATGTAAGTATATAAATATACATGTAACTCAAGTTGGCATAGTTTTCAAGGCATGCTTGAAAAATCAGCATTCCAGTTTCTGCACTAGATCTCTGAACATTGGCTTCCTAGTGAAATTTCCAAAGAACTAACTCAATACCAATCAAGGGTGATAAATGATTATTTTATCCATTTATAAATTCAATAACTGTTTCATAAGTCAGCTTGTTCACCTCAACGTATGAATTTGGTAAGACGAATCAGATAAACTAGTATCGTCACAAAGAAAGAAATAGGAATGAAGATGGATATATTTTCATGAATTCTGAAAGATTGAATTAATTCATATGCCAGACATGTCTTACGAGAATGTAGGAAAATAGGTTGCATATATTGAAATCCTTGTAATGGTCTATTCGATTGTGTATTTGCAAAAATGGGAAAAAATATTCCTTTTCCCGTCACTAACGAAATTGCTCATTATCACTGTTCATTCAGATTCTAGCACAAGAAATTAATGAAGGTAAAAAAAACAAATTCTAAAAAACAAAATAAATGAGTTAAAAATGAAGATTTCCGAAAATAACATAAAATGAGAAGAAAAAAAATCTTTAAAAATCTCGCATTTGTCATGCGATTAGTTGAATCCAATTGCATTCTTTTAAGAAAATAAAACGGTCAATCTGTCTAGAGTAGAGTAACAGCCTATTAAGAGAGAAAAAATGATATTTAAAAAAAAAATACTCAGAATCTCTATATCTCATAAAAAAAATCGGGCTGATCTTTATTTAATTATGTTTGTTTACCTTTAAACAGAGTAAGAGGATATTTCGCCCAGGTGACATTTTCAGCATCAATCGTCTCTGTTAAAAGAATTGTTTTTGTTGGTTCTTGCGCTGTTTCACTGGCAGTACCGTTACCATTCTCAGTAATATTTTAATAAGAATTTTCTGTTCGCATGAGCAGGTTGCATCAAGATTTTTTTATTTCCATTCTTTTTTATTTCGCAACAACAGGCTTAGTGTGTTCAGTCAGTTAAACCCAAATATATGACAAATATTCACTACATATATATATATATATATATATATATATATATATATATATACACATATACACACCAAAATAATTTTTATTTTCCCAAGTCCTTTTGATCTCATCTGAGACTGTCTTCAGGGGGTTAAAATATCTGTGGATGTGTATACAGTAGCTACGTAAATTCAAAATATATTTTTCACTGTTCTTTTACACCATTACATATTCGATTTTTTCCGTTATACAAGGGAGGTAATGTTCGTCATTTTTTTTTTAAAAAAGAAAAATTTTTTTAATTATAATATTAATAATATTATAATATAGATGTAAACGAACAGTGAAAAATATTTTGGTGCATAATGAGGAAAGAGGGTTTGGAGAATTTGACACACAGAACATATTTACATCAAGAGGAACAGAGAAAAGCAGCACATAATTCACCTTGCTTAAATGGTTGACAAAACAAAAGAGATAGCAAAAGGATAAACTTGAATACGAGCTACAAAAGACTGGGAGTTGTGGAGAGCCATGATCACCAACATTGTAAAGGAACACGGTGCATAGAAGAATGTTATTTCATGAGTTAATAAAATGCAAAACGTAGAGATTTCATTAAAAGCAGTTCACCAGGAAAGATATTAATTTTTTATGGTTTTGTCGTAATTAGCTCTTAACAATTAACCTTAGGAAGGTTGTCCATAAACACGCACTCTCATAAGTCAATACAAACTTTGCAATGCACCTGAATCTACTGCTGAATAGGTGTTCCTTTTTATTTCTTTATTAATTTCATAGAGAAGGAACAAAATGCTTCAACGTTATCGATATTTTATTGTCGTCCAAAGCACATATTCTCTACTGACAGGTTAATTAGATGTGAAATGATTTCTGTTTCAAAATTCAAAAGAAAATAAAGCTAATCGAGACACACACAGACAATGATATTAATAGAGGCCGACATAATTAACCGCGACAAATTTGTTACTATTGAATTTTGCCCATCTAACGAATGTTTATCGTTGGTATATTTTTTATTTATATTATCTGGTTAATTGATATTTCTGCGCAAACATCTTCCACTCAATATTCACGTTTTTTTCTGTTTTATTTAGTATTTTACATTGACTGTGAAAAGCCAGAAACTAAAAATAAAAATGCAGTTTCATAATAACGTATTTTAAAACTGATTACTGTGAATTAAACGTCATAGTTGAATCTTCGGGCTGCTAAACTAATCAAACATATCTTTTTTGTCGTTCATAATTAATACACAGTGCGTCATCGTGACAGTAAATTAAAAACTATTTATATCAGAATCAAAATTATTATTAAAAAGGTCGTCTTTTAATTATCTTCATATCACACAAAATACTTTTATTTCATATAATTATAATCATGTGCGTGTGATAGTTTGTCTCTATGTCCCCTTAATGTCTTTTTTTGCACATTATCTAAAGTTATGTATCGTGTAGGTTAGTACAATGCTTGACTTATACATGCAAATAGTTTTCATTTTAGTTAAAATGTACTAGTACAAAATGAAAATAAAAGTAAAATCTAAATACTTAGTAAATAAATATATTAAACAAGATGGTTTGACCAAATTTAGCCATTCTTTGTTGATTGGGGTGAAGAATCCGCAGAGTCCATCCAGGTAAAAAATCTGTTTGCCTTATCTATTTCTACCTTTTTGTTGCTCGTGCAAACAGGACTTCTGCCCATATATGTACTGTTTATCAAAAGGACAGGATTTCGCATTAATAACACGAAAACATCTAATATACCATAACAAAACAAGACAAATATGATCTTGGATGGTGTGATCAAGGATATTTTATTTAATGTATTGTATGTTTATATTCCTTTTTTCATAAGTTTCCTTTATGATATTTTCCCCTCAATGTCATTCAGTTGCATAACATGTTTGGGTCAAGAAATAGCATGTTACTAATCACGTGAACAATGCGTGTCACGAATCACGTGTCTAATTAAGGACGCGTCATTCTGATTCGACTACAGAATATAAATTTTAAGTGACAAGCATTCTCCTAAAAAAAAAAAATGAAAAAAATGGAGGCAGTCAGAATGTATTGCTTTATCGCTGACATTCAAATGCCAAGCTCGTCAGCCGTATGAGTTGAGGCGCGACAAGCGTGTTGTTGCTGGTGATCAGACGATATATGATAAGGAAGTGTCGATCCTTTTTAAAAAATATCGCCCTCCATCTTTATATCTATCATTGCTCATTTTCCACTTCTCTATCACCCTCTCTCTTTTTTTCTGCCCATTCAGTCCACCTTGAATAAAGAAGAATGCCGCAATGCTTGCTTGAAATAACTATAACTTATATGATAAAAGTATTTTCTGATTTTTCTAAATACTCCCAAATCTTCCTGTTGACAACTGTTTCTAAATTTATTCTAGTTGTTGTCGGTGTCTTTGAACAGTTGTTCATCAGTTATACTACGTCCATTTTCTACATATCTTGAAAATACCACGATGAGTAAACTTGAACAAATAGGAAAAGATGAAAATGTTGTCTTATTATCAAGAGCACTACAATAATATTACTTTTGCATAAACATTGAATAGGCATCTTCTAAAGAAGTCGGAAATGCATAGCACAAAGTAATCGTTCAGGAAGGCGCCACCTAAACTGACTGCTGCAGGTAACTATCGTCTTCTTCGTGAAACATCAAAAGTTGAATTTTGCTCACAGATAACTTGAAATAAAGTTGATTTTAATATCTCTATAAGAAGAGTCCAGTAGCTTTTCATTGAGTTGAGCAACTTTATGTCTCCGTCCAGAAGGAAGTCTCTCGCTTTGACTGATTCTCACAATGAAAAGTACGTTAAATATACCCTGAAAAATATGACTTAAGCCAAGGAACAAAGGAAGAAAAGGCTATTCCATGACGGCAAGAAGGTCAATGAAAATGCTCTCTATAGAATGTCATTTTATTTATACGATCTTTCTAAAGAGAGCAAGTTCTTTTCAAATATGTTTTTAAAGGATCTGTTATAGTAGAGAATTTTTTTGAGTCTAGTTAAAGCTGAACTGGTGGTAATGCTGAAATTATAAGCGTAGCTTAGATATGGCACAAGGCCAGAAGTATGGAGAACCCAGTGTGGATCGAATTCACCGCTGAGTCGTAAATGTTTCAGCGAGATAAGCTTGTTAACCATGACACCACACCGAGGTGAGCCTGAATTGGCGGTAATGGAAAGCAAGCAAAAAACGAAAGCGGAAGTCTTTCGTACCATTAGTCGATAACTAATTATAATGAAAGAAATTTCGTATTCCCAATTTTAAGCTTAGCTAGGAATGGTTTGAACGCAAAGGCGTCAAGTTTATGGACTTGAGCACTTTAGGGGACATATTTACACATGTCTCTGAGTAGAATAAACTTCTTTATAAATCATTGATGTGGTGACATGGAAATCTCGGAAAATATTATATCCTCAATGAAAATAGGATTTCTGGTTTATAGTAAAACCATTCTCCAATTAATTACTGAACATTCATATTTAAACGTTTTCCTGGTGTTATATACTTATTTTCACACTCAGACTATCTGGTTTTTCAAAGGTTGTATAATGATCGACATCTTGTACTACTCCAGAAAGTACCCGGGTCCTCATATCATGCTTTTTCTGTTTTTTTAATAATGCTTCCATTACTTTGAGTCTTTTTTTACATGTGGCCGATATACCCTCATCCACATGTAACAAAGGGTAAAAATAATGGAAGCATTATTAATAAAGAAGCCAACACTCGATAACATCTATTATGAACATGGCCACAATATGTTAACTATGTTTGGAAAACAAAACATTAATACAACTCTAGATATATACATAAAAATCCATATATTCAGTTAAAATAAAAAAGTAAAATCTTCCTTGATAATGACTAAAAGAATAGCCGAAATCGCTCGGACAGTTTCTACATAACCTATATCCACAAAAGAAGAACATTATAAGAACACAAGAAAAATTAAATAAAAACTTAACCGCAAGTACCTTGCCAGTTATTTTTAATGAAACTTGCATAAAAGAGGGATTGCTACCCAAATAAACAGCAATATATATATATATATATATATATATATATATATATATATATATATATATATTTTAATGATAATAGCCGTGAGAACTAAAATGTTCTTGGTGGTAGAGTAATTTTGAGTTACATCTCTGTGATGGTAGGTAAAGACTCAGATTTTGTGAAAATTAGGAATAACTGAACAGTATTAAAAAGAGATCAAAACGAGATATCCCTAGACATGGATAGTGGCACGAAAACATTCTACACACTCCCGTAGATTATATAAAGAATTCACTTCAAAAGTACCCGTATGTTACCCGAATAGGCAGACATCTGAACAAGGCTTGAGGACGTCATGACCAAAACATTGTGGTAATAACAACATTGATGAGGATAGTAGTCCTACTGTAAATAACGTAAATCTGAAATCACTCGGTTATATAATAAGCATATAAAGGCATAAGAAATGACGGTAATCTTAAATTGGTTATCTATCAACCTTGCCAAACAATCTGCCATGCAGCCTCTACTTTTCTATCATCCATAATAAACTCCATCTTCTTTTCTATTCCTCAAAGTCATCCCCATAAAAATGGCTGCTACTTTCAGATATTGATAATCTAGCAGTAAAGCTTTCAGAACACTACCGAGTATTTCTCTTAAATCTACTCCCTACACACACGTTTTCTAGCTTACAACTGCAACTAAGCTCTTTGTCTTTCTCTCTCAAAAACGTCTGCGGAATTAATACCAAGGGCGAACGGCTGCATTAAAAGCAGGGAAGCGAGTAGCAATAAGAAGATTGAGATAAAATATATTAGATAGAAAAAAAATATATGAGACATTTTATCGTTGATTCTGACATAAACCACAAGGTAGAAAAAGAGGGCGAAAAACGCATTTGAATATTTCTAATATTTCAAACAATATATTTTATAAATTAATTTTATGCAAGTACGCTATATTTTCTTACGTTTTAAAATACTGAAAAGCAACCGAGATTGATGAATCGAAAGTAGAACGAATTAATGATTTTGTCCACAATATTTGCAGCAAAGACGCACAAAAAATGTACTTTTCTTTCTTATATTGCAAAAAACAAATTAAAGAAGCGTTACGCACTCAACACGAAACAAAGCGGATTAATGACATTTTGTTTCCAGTGACGAACTTGGAAGGACGTTTCAAGTGGAAGTAGCAAACTTACAGAAAAGCGAAGGACGCAGGCTAAAAGAAAAGAACATGGCGTAGAGTACAATACATTGTAAATGAACTGAAATAGAATGCCATCAACTCGATTACTATATAAAAAGCTAAAATGATTATACTGACATTAGACAAATTCAGAAAGAAAATGAAGCCCATATATATATATATATATATATATATATATATATATATATATATATTCATACACGTTTCATTAAATATTATAGACAAGTGTGGTCTATTTATTTTTAATAAATAAATATATATATATATATATATATATATATATATATATATATATATATATGAGAGTGATCAGTTTACAATACTTTTAAGAGCTTCTTAATACACAAATTAAATATTTTCATACAGATTCCCATTTATAACCTGCTTCAATCAGCAATTTTTATAAATAGACGTTTCTTTATTATTGACACTCCCGAGATATGTCGTCCGTCACACTTTTTGTTTTAATAGAATGCATCAGCGTACAGACTATTCGAAATAATTCCGAACCTTTTCTCTAATCCATTCTCCTTCATGAATGCTATGAGCAGAAGATTGACATCGGGTAACTGGGAAATAATCTAAAGAAGGACTTGCAAACCTTTTCCTATCATTCAAATACGAATGATGTACAAATAACACCAAGTCATCAAAATATATACCGGAAGTAAAAATGAAAGAGAAAACAGTATTAGTATCATTATATGTCAATTTGTTACTATTAATAGAATTACTTACAGTTAAACTACTGTAGCAGAGTTTGTTTCCATTAGTAGAATTAGTAGAATATCATATAACAACAAGAAGATATTGCAATCTATGGATGAAGGATAAACTAAAATGTACATGGAAGAGAAAAGGAGAATAGTGTGTTTGTGAGTGAGAGAAAGAGAGAGAAAGAAAAAGAGGGAGAGAGACAGAGAAATTAAACATATTCATATATTACATATAATCTTAGGGTTTTGAAGTTATAAACGATGAGAGACAAACACCCAGACAAGCATATATATATATATATATATATATATATATATATTACTCGAAACGTTCCTTTTGTGTGCAACAATGTTTGAATGTTTTATTTTATTTTAAAGAGTGTGGATTAATTTTACGAGCCTCTGCATTCGCTAACATTATCACAATCCAACAAGTCTCAATTAGGCCTTAAGCGAAATCCCTTATCTACACATTTATTTTATATCCTAAACGTAAACAAAAGCTTACATTATTACTTACCTCGAACGGGATAGACATAATTCACACCGTTTACAAGAGGAAAAAAACAACAAAAAACAGTGCGTCTACTCAAACTCCTTACGGGTGTCCGTAAAGATGTTTAGAGTAATAATAAT
Organism: Acanthosepion pharaonis; assembly: GCA_903632075.3. Taxonomy (NCBI): domain Eukaryota; kingdom Metazoa; phylum Mollusca; class Cephalopoda; order Sepiida; family Sepiidae; genus Acanthosepion; species Acanthosepion pharaonis. The sequence goes on from CAHIKZ030004120.1 coordinate 2,652,454, forward strand.
GTCGAATTTAAAATAAAAGCCATTATTTCATATATATATATATATATATATATATATATATATATATACTTACATATTTTGAACAATAAAAAAAATATTAAAAAATTAAAATCTTCAGACACACTGGGTTGTAGATTAATATTCTTTCGTTTTTTTATTATTATTTCCTTTAGGTTCCTCGACTAGTTTCGGCCAAAATGGCCATCATCGGGAGAAGAAATATTTCTGCTTCTCCATATATATATATACACACACACACATATATATATATATATATATATATATATATATATATATATATATATATATATACTGTTACATATATATATATATATATATAACACTGTTTATATATATGTATATATATATAAAAATATATATATATATATATATATATATATATATATATATATATAACATATAAAGGAATTTTAAAAAGTATATAGAAAATGTATACAAAAATGTTAAACAAAGGGAGAAAGTGGAAGTATAAAAAAAGTAAATACTCACGTAATTAGCGAATCGAAAACTATGAAAAAAAATATGCAATAACCGGTTACCTATCCTCACTCTTCAAATCCAATCAATGACAAAATGTATATGGACATCGACTAAAAATGGAAGCAAAAATTACTACCATGGAATCAGCAGTATAAAACGAAAAGCTTACGTTTAAACCTAACAGGCATTACTTCTGATTAAAAAGGGGATCTGTTTGGCTTTAATATAAATTATCATAAGCATTATTAGATTGTAATGTGATTGATCTCTGCTGATTATTGTAAAAAATATCGCTGGCGGAAGATGAGGCACAAAGCAGTTTATTTACTAAGTCTTCTGCAATAACAGAACAGGATGTATTCACAATCGTGGTTCTTAACTGGTAGGTGCTGTAAATCGCAGTTTCCAACCTCTGATTATTTCTGCTAAAATATTCAGCATGACATTGTCATTTTTATTTATAAATAACTGTACTAACATTATGGACAGGTAGATGGATTTCAGTCGGAGAATTCAAACAAATTATGGATTCGCTGAAAAATAGCAAATCTGCACATTTTGAGTGATTTGCATAGCAAAATCAGTGTTAACTTTGGCAATCCAAGATAACCGCAAATAGACAGTGCACTAATCTGAACCATACAATACGGGTTTGTTAAATTGCACAATTCTAGCGCAGTTGATAGTTTGCCCAAATTCCTGTGGGTAGACATTTTTCCCTAATAAACGCATTTTTAGAATTTGTTTTTCGAACAGATAATTAGGGTACAATGACCCATGTCCAAATTAAATTCACTTATTTTTGTAAGGGACAAAAAGAGTCACAATTTGTGTAGCAGCATTCAACAAAAAGGGCAAAACTGCATTGTTTTAATTTTCATATGTAAACACGTTCAATAATCCATGGAAAACCTCAGACTATACATCATTGTTATGAATGTAAAAAAATGTCTTCCAAATGTCTGTGTATGACGCTAAACTACATTCAGCAGTAAGATCTCTGATCGGAAGCTTTTGAGCAGGCTGTTAATTGCTGTTGTTCCCAGATAAATCTTCACACTTGGTGGTAGCACCTGTAAGAGTTTCAGCTCTGATCAAAGAGTGAACCCACAAACTGGGCTCAAAAAATGAAAATATAAAAATACATTAGAAAAAATTACCAGCGATACATTTTCATAGTAAAAAAAAAATAAATTAATTACCACCAAAATATAATCGGGAAAAAAATTACCAGCCATACATTTCTGGAAAAAATACCAATGCTTACAAAATAAATTTCTGGCATTAAATGACCCATATGGAGTTGATATGCTGTTAAACAAACAAACCAAACCAAACAAATCGGTAATAACATAGATGACTTACAATACGAGGAAACAATTCCTGCTCATAACATCTAATAAAATTTTGTTATGGGGGCCGTTTGACTACCCATAGCAATCCCGTCCATTTGTCTGTACATAAAACCTTCAAAATTAAATGTGGTGGCCTATTCCATAAAATTTGTCAGGACATATTCCAAAATTGAGGAGGGAGATAAATAGCTGCGATACAATGCATCAGCGCCTATTTAAATAGTTTCCTTTAACGGAAGACATGTAGAATGATATCAAACGAACAAATACATATATTGCATAAAGTAGCAAAAGTTAATGAATCTTTTATACTGTAAAAAGAACGGTTGTAATATGTTGCCCCCCCCCCCAATATATTTTTGTTTTCGATTGTTTCGGAAGAGCTAGAATGTATAACCAGCTCGCCCTCTTTTCATTATTTCTTTTTTGTTGTTATATTTTTTTTAGATCCATTTCTTTATGGCAAGTAATTCTTTTTTTTTTTCATCCTTTCACTCCCCCACCCTTCGTTATATTTTTGGCATACATACATTTAAAAGTATCCGTTTTTAAAAGCTTTAGTAAAATGTTGTACCCCACAGATTCTGTATTTATATATATAATCATTTTGCTTAAAAGTTACAAGTTTAGCGCATAAGACGATATTTTGGTCATAGTGAATTTAGTCAAAAGTAGATATTTTAAGGTTTATCGATTGTTTGGAAAGTCGACCGTATTTCGGCCTTAAAATAACATTGGACTTGAAACAATATCCATCATACTCGTCCTTTTTTTTACGTTTAAATAGTTCAATGATATAAAAGTGATCAATGCAAAAAACAACTCTGTCTTCAATGATGCAAAACGTTCTTTTGTAGCGGAAATAAACAAGGAGATAGACGCAATAAAACTTGTACAACTGAGTGTATCACTTATTATGATGAGGACGAATAATATTTTGTCGTGTATTTAATCAGTTATTTTCTCATATTAATTGTAAATATCAGTTTTATTTTTATTTTATTTATCAAATAATACATCTGGCTAAATAAGAAGACTGGAATATTGTTTTATGCTAATCATCCAATTGGCAAAATGAACGCAGCTCGAGAAAATCAGCATTCTAACTCTCTCTCTCCCTCAATTACTCTCTCTCTTGAACTGTCTATTGCAGCAGAGACACATCGGATTATTTTCAATGACAATAACATTATATCGATAAGTCAAGTACTTTTTTCTTTGTCCTGTTTGCTTGGTTTCATCACGTGTCATTATTCTTTAATGTAGTGAATTGAAAAAACAAAAACAAAAAAAAACTTCTGATTGAGAGGACTACTGAAAATTAGCGTAAACAGAGTTAAGACGTGACAAATTGTAATATTTGCTTGTAGAACCTTCCTAATGAGGTTAGGAGTTCAATATGTTTTAAGCTAACTCATCACGTGGTATTTTTTGTTTTCCTCGAAAGGTCTGTATAAATAATGCAAAGTCTTCTGAATATCGCATGAGCGAGAAACTCGGCTTACTACTAGGGTCACACTTTCATAGGATTTAACATTGTTAATTTCTTTTTCTCTGCCTAGGCAATCTAAGTTTCGAGTATTTTACTGAGTAAGTAGGCTTGCCTTTAGGCTATTTTTTCAGCATTGCGTTTTCGTTCCAGACATTATCTAGATAAGAATTTTAGGTTTTGGCAAGTTGTCCGTTGTTCAATCAACGGTTTGGATTATAATCCTATAATCCTAACGGATGAAACTCATAAGAAATTTTTTTCATACTATTTTTCTAAACATATATATAACATTCTAGGCAATTTATTTTATATATGTCTGGATATAGGTGTTTTTTTTTTTCATGTCCATGATGCTTTTGGAAGTGGTTGTGACTATTTGTATGTTGCTTAGATGGAATAAGTTATGGGATGGGATAGTCCACACACACACACACACACACACATCACACACACACACACACACACACATATATATGTGTGTGTGTGTGTGTGTGTGAGTATGTATTTATATATATATATATATATGTGTGTGTGTGTGTGTGTGTGTGTAAGACGGAAAAGAAAGTTTTACTTGAAGAAAAAAGGTGTGTGTGTGTGTGTGCACAGTTTCGTATCCAAACAAAAACAAAGATACTTCTAGAAGGCAGCATATTTAATTTTAATAAAAATATCTCTCGTTATAGATCTCCCAAAATTCCGTTTAGATATGAAACTGTGCAGATAATAACATTTCTCTCTCTTCATATATATATATATATATATATATAATCATCCACAGACAGCTCATCAATGTAGCTAGAGATCAGATTGCATCAAACAAGGATCGAATTCCGACTGATGCCAAATCAGTCGGAAAATTTCCCCTAAGTTATCGTCTCTCGTCAAAGAGGAAGGTGAATTTTTACGTAATTATTTTGAAAAAAAAACATGCCAGTGACTCAGAGTGCTCGATTCACAGAAGAGCTTTGCATTATCAGCAGTAACAGCCACTGTTTACACATTCGCGCTTTCTCTCTAAGGTGCTCGACCGAAATTCTGAAGTCTCGTCACATATTCAACTTAAAGCTAAATATCTTCAGTGAATAACAAAAATAAAGGAATTGATTTTGCCATAGCAATACTTTTGAAGGGACACTATCTATCTATCTATCTATCTATAAAAATATCTATCTATCTATCTATCTCTCTCTCTCTCTCTATATATATATATATATATATATATATATATATATATATATATTGTGTCTGTACATACGTACGAACATGACAAACGTGTTTACGCAGGAGTGTATGAGGTGGGTGATTTCATAAATAGATAGAGGATTGTGTGCATTTGTCTATTTCAGTTATGTTTGAAATTCATATACATATTACCACATATAGCGATAGATCATATTTTCAAAATAATGTTCAGTTTTACCTTTCTAGACACGCATTACTTTTTTGTATTACGACTTAGTAGTATAATTTTACTAATATCTCGAAAAATCTCTCCTGACATCCAAATCTAGGTTGGTCTTGTGACCTGTCAGTCCAGAAGCACCTCCATCTATCGAGGTATTCTCTTGGTATAAGTAGCGAGTGTGTATCTATCACCGGCTTGATAGGTATGTCGCGACAGACCTAAGTCAAGATCATGTCTATGAAATTATTCCCATTCCCTGTGAATTAGCATTTATCAAAGGACTTTTGTTTTATATTTTTAGCACTACCTTATATCGAAACTTATATCAAATATCCTAGATTTGTTAATAATTACTAACTATCATTTCCAAAGATCTGACCTTTTGTGTGAAATGCCATATTTTGAGAGTAAAGTCTTTGTTGGAGTATTGGAATAAGTCAAATAAAAGTTCCAGTACATCAATTTCAGTTCTTAGTGGTTCGGCAAGAATAGATGGAAATTAATCCTAGTAGTTTCAGGATAAACTTCCTAACCTTCGATCAATGTCTGACTCTCAATGCGTCAATAGAATTCTGATGGAACAGCAGTCGGTACAGAAATATTTTCAGTCATTGTTATTTATCTCGTTTCTGACTTATTAAGACGAAAGTATATGAAAAGTTGCTGAAAATCTCTCGTTCTGACCAGACATGAAACATTTTTTTTAAATAAAAATTACAGAGAAGATCCAACTCGTAATAAGTAGTCTTATAATAAATCGTATTTTCTGAGAACAAAATTCGTTTATGTTTAATAAATTTTCATATTTTGTTATTCCATAGAGGAATAGTTTTCTGTGTGATAGTCACTATTTCACTGTAGCCGCTTCCTATGTTTTGTAGCAGATAGGCTTGCGGACTACATACTAAGGAATGTAGAATAGTTTAATATAACGTTTCATTAGATTAGACATTTTAAGTCAGCTGTTTCTTTCCGAATCCTCCTGTTACTGTTAATGGAAACTAATATTATTTAGAATCGTGAATATGATCTTTTCTATTTCACTCCACATTTTCTGTTTTTCTGTATCGTAGAATAGCAACCTTATTGTTATATTTATTCCCGTGTGCCGCATTCGAAGACCTTCGCTACAATCATATTGTTGAAGAGAAACTTGATGCCGCCACAAAAGAGCATGTTGAACATTCTCAATATAATTTGACGCGAGTGAATGTTGAAAATATTTAAAGAATTAAAATGCGAACAAATCTATTACTGTATACATATCTCCTTGTAGGTGTCATATTAATGAACATATTAATGAACCTTTGGTTATTTGGACATATTTCTACAGATAGTTATAGCGAAATTATCTTTTACCATACAGAAAACATTTGGCATTTACCGACGGAACAGTTAACGTCGTTTGAAATTTTTAAAATGTTCTAAAATAATTTTTCAGGAAAATAAGTTTCTTAAGTTCACTGTAGTCCTTCTTTATGTAAGTTTCCTTTCTAACCTTTTTTAGGCAGTCTGGAAAGACGACTTGATTATATCATTATTTTCCATTCTAGTTAGATGTACTACCCATTTTAGTTGCTGCTGTTGGAAGTCTTATTTTTATTATTTAGTAAAACTCTTTTTGTAAGTGCGTAGAGCTAGAGTGTATAATTTGATGAAAACTTGCTTTGTGAGGAAAATAATAATTAAGACAAATAATTCGTTCGATTGAAGCCATTTTTAATCACCGATTGGAGAAAACGGTTGCATATAGATGGCAATTTAGACATTTTTAACAAAGTGCATGCTATCCATATGAGAGTTTAGATCTGTTGAGGATATAGAAGAACATACAGCGAGTTATCTGATTAATATTTTGGGTTTGTACAATCTTACATTTTTGGAGAAAAGTATCCCAGCTCAATATATCCAGTGTTCACTTTCCTTATCTCATATGTTAAATTTGTTATACCTGATCGATACACCGAGGTATCGGAAGTTTAGAATTTATTAAATCCACACCCCGAAGGTATATGATAGATTTGTGGTATATAACAATTCCACCCCATCTCAATTCCAAATTATACTTCCTATTTTGGAATGGGTTTATCTTAAATCTAACTTCTAGGTATGATTATAAAGAATTTGATTTTCTATTAAATAGCATTTTTGTTCCGACTCTTAATACTTATGTCATCAGCATAGTCCCATTATCATCGGCACATTGACCTCTATTATTAGTAGATTCGTGTGTGAAGTTGTGGAAATGTTTAAATGAACTCATCCTATTTCTTTACATCTTTGCAAGTTCAAAATGAGATGGAAACTCTTTTCCACTTTGTCGTATTCCTGCCAAGGTTGGAAATGATTAGATTTTGGACAATTCGGACTTTTAAAACTTTGATCGATACAGTAAGACATTCAGTATTGGTAAGATAGTTTTTGATTGATGAGAAAAGAAAGTTTGTTGATATATAGATTCCATATAGTAGGTATAGAACTTTCTATTCGATAAGTAGATCATTTCATTGAGTTGCTTGATGACATCATTGCACTTCTTACCAGAACAAAAAGCCAAACTGTCTTATTAGAGGTTGACATTCATAGAACGGTGAGAGCATAGTAAAATAATCATTACTATGTTTTCCATAATAGATCCAGTTTGAGATACCTCTGCACTCATGAGCATCTTCAGAACTACCTTCTTTGTTTTCACTCTGCTTTTATGAGTTGTGCTTTAGTTCCCAAACTTCCCTCCTAAAAATCAAAACTTTTATTTTTGGATTCGTGGACAAAGCAACCTATTTCCCAGATTTTAAGTAAAGATTTTTAATTTTTAATTTTTTTTATTGCTTTCTCAACTGTAATACAAAGGACAACCACATAGAAAAATATGAAGTGGTTTTATCTGGAATAAAGTGTTTCTGTTTGAAACAAAGCAAATGGTTTCGTTCAGGCGACTAAGCGACGTGTTGAATAAAACATCTACATATATGCGGAAGCAGGGTTCGGGATCTTATTATTCGACGTGGCGTTTGTCTTTCATCTTTTATCTTGTGAGCATGCAATAAGCTTTCGACGAGATTAATTACAGGGGCACTTACTGGCCAGTCGGTGGAATGCTTGGACGAAGGCCGCCTTGAATGAACCTTTGGCGACAGACATTTGATGTTCGGTTATATTCTGGTTTCTATCTTCTTTAGCATTTCAGATTAGTGTGGTTAAGACTCAAGAGGAACTAGAAGATTTTCTTTGAGACTGGAACATTTCTTATAGTAATTGGTGATAAGATTGATGTTCAGAAAATCTATAGTTGTGAAGCGCCATTTGCACAGAAATAATCTTGGAAAAAGCCTTGTAATTATAATAATAATGTAATAGTAATACTCTATAATTGATAGGCGTATTTTAATTTGTATTAAATCCAATATTTTTGAAATTCCAAGCCTAGAAAACCTCAAAAGAAAAGACTAAATTTCTAATTTAGCACATTTTACATAAATACGCATTTGCATTTCTCATACCCGGCATTATTCGAGAAACTTCAACCAATAAAAACATTATAGATGTGCTTAAACGCACCTACAAAACGGCAACACATCAGCTAGTTTGTAACTACGAAGGTACGTACGAGCCTATCTATCAAAATTTTGCCTCTTCTTGCCGATTTCTCTTTCGCCTTTGTTTTATTTATTGATAAGATGTTAAGCTGTTTGATATTTGCCGACCCTTTCGATTTTCCTACATCGCTCTTCCTTTTATCAGTTATCTTGCAAGTACAGAAAACAGAAACCTACAGGGCGAATTTAGATTCGTATGAAACGACACAAACGAAAAAATTCAATACACTTCTTTAGTCAGCGGCTTGCACACACATGGTATTATAATCACCTCACACCTACAATACAGGAACACACACACACACTAGATTTTATTATGCAGCTCAATAATTTCATAAAATAATTGGTGTCATAAATTTAAAAGTTTCAGGATATATTTGTATAATATCCTAAGTGAATTTAATCTTATAACAAGTTAGAACCTTTTGTCCAACTTTAGGATTATTCATCACACACACGTACGCACATAGGCACACACGTACGCACACACACATAACTGTATATTGGTAATGTTAAAATGAACAATTTCGGTTATTATTTATTTTAATTTTCTTGTATTTAGTTTGATTTCTGTTGTTTTTAATTTTTTGACATCGTATTTCAGAATATTACTCTATATTATTTTCTTCCTTCATTGTTTTAATTTTTAATACTTGTCTCAGCATATATATATATATATATATATATATATATATATATATATATATATATATGTCCTTAAGGGACTTATTAATTCACCCATCAACACAATCTATTTAATTTAGAATATGCTTACACACTGTTACTTATAAATTTTGAAACATTAAGTGTTACCACCCCGATATTTAGTTGGTAGTAGACATCCGAACTAAAACTCACTCATAACTTAATATGAATTCTTCTTCAAATTTTTTCTATTTTTTACAGGTGTAGATAGGCTCAACTATCGTCCGGTACGCACTCCTGCCATGTATATTGAACAGGAGTAGAGGTTCATCCCTTATTCCCTGTTCAGGATATGGTTTACCGTTTTTCTTTCTTCCTTTCAGGGCCTCAATGATTAAACTTAACTCTTTGATGATCAGTGACTTTCCATTATGAGTGTACCAAGTTGGCAGTTTGATGGCTGCTGCTTCCGACCCGTCGTTAGGAGCTCGAAATCTTTGGTAGCGATTTCCGAGGCTGTTTCGATCAACAGTCATATGATATTGGTGGGTGTATCTGTTGTGCCATGTCGCGCATGATTATGAGTCATTGCATGTATTTCCGGTGGGCAAACCGGGTGCTACATTATGCTCTCGGCTACATTCTGCATGGTTTGTATTGCCATTGACAACAGATAGTGACAATTATGGTGGTCTTTTTCCTCTCTCTTCAAAACATATCTCACGGAAATCCCAACAAAAAGAAATAAAACTAAACCAGCTAAGTGTTTACCCACCTCTGAAACTTTCATTCTCCAATATTCGCGGTATCCATTTCAACGTCTGCAGAATAGAACTCTTTCTCCTGGAACGGTCGCCAGATATCTTTGCCCTTTGTGAAATCAATTTGAATTCTTCCATTGCCATCAGTGAATTCTTGATTCCAGCATTCACATGCATGGCCTTGGTGTTTACATCTGGAACAATCTGCTGATGGCCAGAGAATTGACTCTCGAGGTAACTGACTACTCTTTTATGTGTTTTCGTCTTTTTAAACACTGTCAGCTATCTCTTTTTCCTTTATTGCTCCCCATCTTCCTAAGACTGCAGTATATTAGAAGCACGAGCTGACAGTATAGAAATAGCACTTTCTCGCCATCCATCTGCGAATATCTTTGTCTTTGGTGACCTTGATGCTCACCACGACAAGTGGATGAAACATGTTGCCAGTATGCAAACATTAAATTTTCCATTACCTAATCCCTCACACAAATCGTAGATGTCCCCACATGTTTCCCTAGCCAAACCGAGCAATATGTTTCTCAATTATCTATTTCTGACCTCTTTTCCCCGATTTTGCCAAGCTTCTCGATATTTCCCTCTTGGTAACAGGGTAGCTGTTGGTATCTGCTTCCAAGAATCCATTAAATAAAAACCCCCTATCCATATGACCTCTTTCCGGTAGCAGCATGTTGAGTCGAGCACATTCTGGGATTTTTCTTCGTGACGCCAGTTGGAATGAGACCTTGAACCTCCCAATTGAAAACTGCGTCACTATGGTTTCTTTTTGGTTCAAAGCCGACATGGAAACTTTCATCCTCACCATGGTTTACACCAGCATGGTCAGTCACCGTAGCACAAAAGAACCACTATTTCCGGTTATACAAGTGGGACAACACTCGCCTTAACAGATGCCTATTTGCTACTGCTAGTAACAAATATAGACAAGTCCTCAAAGTAGCTAAATCCCTGAGAGAATTCGGCAATGCATAGCCTCTAAAAACTTTGGCTCTCGTGATTACTGTTGTCTCTGAGGCAGGGTACTGTGTAAGTGCAAGTTCAATCGATTTGGGGTTTTATCATCCTCTGTAGATAAAGCTAAATGAAATACCCGTAAATTATTCTCACACTCTACTTTTCATTCATCTGGAGTATCTCTGTCTGACTTCCTACTTAGAACTGATTTTCTGTTGAGTGATATGCATATAACACTTTCCATGGTTTCATTTTTAAATTTGATCTCAACATAGAATGTGGACGCGATGACATCCCCGTAATAGTCATTAACAAATGTGCTCCCGAAATCTCTCTAACCTGTATAATGTATGTCTCGCGGCCTCCTGATTTCTTGCTTGATGGAAGTCATCGTCAGTTGTTTTAAAGAATTCTGGTGAACCATCTGACCCATTCAATTATCGGCCTAGCAGCCTTCTATCTCTTTTTCGGAAGCTCCTGAAGGCCCCAATCAATGTTGAATTGGTTCATCATCTCTGGTCCTTTTCTCAGACAGTCGTTTCTCCGGGTTAACTGCTGATGTGCTAACGATAATTGGGAAAAGAGTCTATCGTGATTTAGATTAACATGGTGAAGCCCGGACTGTAGCATTGGACACATCGAAAACATTTGACAGAGACTGGCATTCAGAATTTCTTCACCAGCTGAAAAGTTAGGCATCCCCTGGAAAGTTTTTGAGCTGATCCAGTCGTTCATATCAAATTGTAAAAAGGAAAGTTAACCTGAACGGCCACTCATCTACATCTACAGTCTCCCAGGACTCCATTCTTCCTCCTACGTCGTTTTTAATCTTCCTTACCAACCTTCCTGATGACATCAGTTCTCAACTAGGCTGATGACACAACCATTTACTCCAGCCTTGATAGTAAGGCTGATAAGTCATGCAAAGTCAAAAGGGTAGCCAATGTACAAATTGACTTCAAGAGTGTCGTTGAATGGGAGAAAAGTTGGCTTGTCAATTTTAACGTCTCCGAAATTAAACTGCTCTCCATTAATCATCTCAGAGACTCCTCTCTGATTTCCATCAGCATGGCTGATGCTATCCTCCAATAAAGTCATTGAGCTTTCTCCGACTAACATTCTCTGCTGACATGAGGTGAAAACTCCATGGAATCCATCTAAAGATCCGCTGAAAAGAAAGTCAGTTCACTGTGTTGAGAGAGAAAATTTTTCTCTCCGAAATCAATTTTGCATATCTGTAAGTCTACCATTGGTCCATGGTTAAAATATTGCTGTCATATATTATCCGGTGCCCCTGCTATTTTCGTGGAGCTCCTCGATAAGATCCAAATGAGAGTAAGCAATATTATTGGTCCTGATCTAGTGGCTCCACTTCCGTCACTTGCCCACCGCCATAAGGTTGTCCCTCTGTGCCTTTTTTATAAATACTTTCATGGTAATTGTTTGGATGAGCTCTTCGTTATGGTATCAAGACTGTATGAATTTAAGTGCGGTACTAGACTGGCGGAGAGATCTCATCAATTTAGAGTTGAACTAGCTAGATGTAGCTATCCTGCTCTTCTGGCTTGTAGAAATCCCTCTCAGTCCTATGCTTTCCAACCAACTTTAATCTGCAAAAATATAAATGCAATGTCAATCATTAACTACTGTTCTCCTGATTACTCTTTTCTCTTTCTCCTCATTATCAATGTTTATGTTCTTAATTCCTCCACATTTGTAAGCCTCCGCATGCTAGTGGTTGTACTGCTTACATGGGGTGATAGAGATTAAAAAGATTATATATATATATATATATATATATATATATATATATATATATATATATATGTGTGTGTGTGTGTGTGTGTGTGTGTGTGTGTGTTTGTGTGCATGTGTGCGTTTATCACTTTAAACGTTATTTTTACCATATATTCGTATTTAGATAAACACTCTTACTAAAGTGTATATTTATTTATTTTCTTCTACCGGCCTGAATGTTCGAGAGATCTTATTGAAGAAGAATATATGATCTCTGGCAGAATTCAAACTTGTGTCCCTCTAGGCAGAAGGAGGTACCGTTAAATCCGATAAGCACTGAACCAATCCGTCATGCAAGACGAATTTGTACCTTTAGGCGAAACTTCTCTTTTCATAGATTTTCCGAAAATTTTCTTATCTGCACAGTTTCATATCCAAACCTAAAAAAATAGAATTTTCTAATGAAAGTAATGGATTTTTATTAACCCGAAAGATTAATTATCACGGTGAAATTTATTTCTAGTGGATGCTTTATTTTAGTAGATACTCCGCTCAGCGACAAAATATTATTCTTTCGTCATTCCAGCCGGAATTAATTTTTGAACCTTTGTTGGACAAAAGGAATGTTCAGGATTTGGTTAGAAATCACAGAGAAAAAAAAATGAAATATTTTAAAGATCAAAAATTAATATATATAACAATGTGAAAAAATGATTTGAGAAAAAAAAGGATTTGCAAGCAAGAGAATTAATTAATCAGCTAGGTGATAGTTGAAGAACTTATGGTGTTATAAGTGTAAACAAACTACCACATTTCATAAAACATCACAACGATAGACATATAAATTAGATAATGTACAAATTGGACAGAAAAAATGATTAGTAATTTTTAATGGTGAATAAGAAAATTTTGGAGAATATGTGTGCGAGAGATCGAATCTTTTCTGAAGTATTCATAGTCTGCAATTTAGAATGAAGGTAGTATAATATTTTGTTCTGGTATTGCAACCATATATAGGTCTCTTCAAAATTGATGTCCATATCAAGATTAAAGAAGTGAAGTGTTTCTAATAAATCTTCATCCAATACAAGGACTAAGAACCACCCAATGTAGAAGACGTAAGAAAAGAATGGATGAGGGTATGTGTATGATATATGCCTCTCGATTTGAAGAGGTTAAGATTGTATTGATCGGGGAAGCATCAGCTTGAGAGTGTTGTAAAAAGTAGAAGTTCTCGGAAAGAAACTGAGTGAAAATTCATTCTACTCGATTGAATACGGAAGAAATAATGATGAGTGCCTCTGCAAATGTTTGAAGTGATGGCTCGTCTGAACACCTGATGTAGATAACGATAGGCTTGCGATATTTCATCTGTGGGAAAGAGGCTGTAGGGTTGAGAAAGTACATCACTCACAAGGCAGTGTAAACGCTTTCGAAGTCAGTCATGTGAGGATTTGACAGCAATATCTTTTCTCACCTGATTTTTGTAATGATAAAGTATAGCAGGAGGAATAGGCTAATTTTCTCACCTTCTTTAAGGATGGATTGTATAGACGTATTCCAGTTGAGATATGAGGGGGGAACTCGAATGCCTATAGATGTTCAACGCAAGGAGCCTCATTAAGCGGACAAAGTACAGTATGCGCTTACTGATGATGGTATGTTAATCGTCGCATAGTTTTTAAGATACTGAATGTTACAAGCCACATTTTCTCCATTTAGTCTTTAGAGTTAGCTCGAAGGAGAGACCTACCAAGACTTTGGTCATCTAGACATTTCGAGGTTCATCTATAAAGCGTGATATCATCTGCACTGATATTTACTAAACATCTGAAATGTACCTAGTCAGATGGTTAATATAAAGAAGACAAAATGTTAAGGTATTTATCTGTTTCCACGGTGAGGCAGTATGTGACACAAAGTTTTTTTTTTAATATGGGTGGAATCATACACATGAATGAGCATATGGGCTAAGGACAAAAATTACACTGTTAAGTCGATATTACACCGCCACCAAAGAGCAATGAGGAAGATGCTACTGTATGGTTGATAAACCTGGGAGAAGGCGCCTTATAACATCTTAAATAAGGCGAGAACAGATACTACGCTTTCATCCCGGCCAAAAGGCAGAAAAGACGTTAATAATGACCCCAAGATAAATATAAAATTATTCTAATTTCTTGTGCAAGAAATGTTTGGAGTGATAGAGCTTATAATCAGAAACTATCATCTAAAGAATATATTAATACAAGAAACTGTTTTCTCATATTCTATTGATTATTATCCACTCTGGTTAAAAAAGAATGGAAAGGCAGCAAATTACTGGAATTGCTTTTATGAGATCCAGATATAAAATTAATAGAAAAGTTATAATTCATCTTTAAATGAATTCTAATTTAAAACTGAGAAGAATTCGAAAAATACAACTGAAATGAATCGTAATATCACAAAAGTAGAAATTGAAAAAAAAAAAAAAAATCACGGATTAAAAAACTGAAGACGCTTGAAGACTACCAAGTAGCCTATATTAACTTGGAACATAATAAAACAATTTATATCGGTTACCGTATTTATCAAATATTCCTATCTCCTCTATATTTATTCTGTCTTATAAATACACATACATACATATATATATATATATATATATATATATATATATATATATATATATATATATATATATATATATATATGAGGGACGGGTATTTGAAAAAAAGAAAACCAACGCATTAATTTCTAAATAATAATTGATTTTGTACACATTCTCTTTAGATAATAAAACCTGACAATCTCAATTGTCAATATAATTTAATAGGAATAGTTATAAGAAGCTAAATCACAAACGATATATTTTACAAGGAAATATTTTACTAAAATCGTCCTATTAATTTCAATTCTCTTTGGAAAAATATCGTACATAGTAAAATATAACGCCTGCGTACACACACATACACACAGGTGTAAGAGATGTAGCTGTAAAGTTATGCATACATACTCAGTGGTCATTTATTAGAAATAATCTTCAAGTAACAGGTTGAACTCGTTTAGCCTAAAGAATCACCACGAGTATTTTTGTTTGGATTCAACGACGCTCTGAAAACACTATTTCGAATTTTGGATTATCAAGGCATCCCGAAGTTCTTTGACACCATATGGATACATGAAAGATTTGATTCTCTTTTTCTTTACCACATTCCAGATGTGCTATATGAGACAGATTCGATTACTGCAGAGGTCACTTCAACGCAAAAGAACTTACTATATTCCCTGCACCAATATTACACAATTTTGGATTTGGGACATCGTGGTGGAAGTAGTTTGTTATCATTTCACCTCAAGCAAGACAATAAAACCATTAAGAAAATTGTTAGAGAATATGAGAAAATACTATTAAACGAGGCCAATAAAAGAACAAGAATTAAGAAGACAGAAAATAACGATTGTCATTGCATTTAAATTTTTGAAGATCAAAGTTGATTGGGAAGCAAGAAGCTGGAAGGGAATTCTATAATTTGAGGTACAAGAGAAGTAATCATTAGCATATATCTTACGGTTACATCTAGTTAGTTCAATTGTGAAGTGATAGAAACCTTGCCGTCAGTCTATTACTACGCTTAAATTCGTAAAGTCTAGCTACCATAGCGGAACTTTCCTCAGAATAATTACTATGGAAATATTTATAGAAAAGGCATGGGCAAGCTACTTTATGGTAGTTGGAAAGTAGCTGAAGCCGAGATGCCAGGTCAGGACCAATAATATTGAATTTTCTTTGCATTGCATCAAGAATCTCTAAATATATAGTAGAAGCACCAGACCAGATGTGGCAAGAGTGTTCAAAGTGCGGACGAATGGCAGACTTCGATTTAAGATAGTTTCAGGAGAGAAAAATTGTCTATCACGACAAAGGGAACCAATTAATACAGACTAAACAATTATTCAATATAATCATTCCACTCAGAGGAAAACGTTAGTCAGAGAAGATGCAATGAATCAATCGACTGAAGTTAAACATCAGCCACGCTGTTTTGTTTTTGAGCCGTTATAATTAACAAGCCACTTGTACCATTTAAAAACATATTGTAGGTCACTTTTTAGAGCAGATACCAATTTGACCTTATCCAACCGAGCAGATTTACTATAAAGACAGGAGTAAATAGTTGTCATTAGCATAGATACTGACCTGAGAATTGATGACACCAGGAAGGTCATTTATGAAAATTACAAATAATGTTGGCCCAAGAATAGAGCCACTGGGGAACACCTGCATTAATGCAAAAAAAGATCTCAAAGAGTGGCAATTCATGGCACCTTTCATTTCTCGATGTGATAAAAACTGAATCAGTACAGAAATTAGTCTAGAAACACCTTAACCGTTCAACTTGTAAAGAAAACTTGTAATCAAACCCTGTCAAATGCCTTCGTGATATCCAAAGCAACAGCCCAAGCTTCAGCATTCATAGCTAAAGCTTGATAAACTCTTTCAGGAATAACCGTTAAGTTGACCTAGTGAAGCGAAAGCCATATTGCTTATCAGAAAGAAGACACTGCGAGGTGAGAACATTAACCAATTCAGAGTTAATTAGCGCATCTAGTATTTTGCCAAAAAGAATTAGAAGGCTAATAGGCCTATAGTTAGAAATATCAGACAGTTTGCATGAGTTCATAATAAGCTGAGGCACGAAGTTAAATCCAATTAGTGGGTGGGCTGAGGCACTTAAACGATATTTTATTGGAATCAAGGTCCCCAATATATTTCAAGAAAATCTACTCCATACAATTAAATAACAAGAATGTGCTTGCACCGTTGATACAAAGGCAGGACGAGTGTTTATTTCATATAGTTTATATTAAATTCTACTTCTACCATCCGCGTGCGTGAAGATACCAATACCCATCAGACCAGCTAAAGTTTTCCAATCTTCTATATTTCAACTAAATTCAATATATTCAACTAAATTATTGGCCCAGATTTACTATATTATAGCTACGAAAACCTAATAATGTAACACTGAACTGCATATGAGCATGACTGAAAAATAAGATAATACAAGTATCCATAGGCAGACACAAATCAAAATTTATATCTATAAGAAGGTATGTTTTTCTTTTTTCTTTTATATTGTAATATTTAAAATATAGAATAGAAGACAAACATATTTGGTTATATTCAACTACTATATTTATTATTAATTATTATTATGAATAATAGTTTTAATTTAAAATCTTTTGGAAAATTAAATATTAAAGTGAATCAAACTTTACGACACGAAAATAATATATTTCAAAGATCGTTTTCACAATTTTTTTTGAAATGAAAGGATAATATCTTGGCTTATTGTTGTTTAATTTAATGTTTAAAGAGTCAGCAAACTACTTTTCACTCTACAGGCGATTTGTCAGTCCTTTTATTATCCTTTTCCTCTGTTTTTGTTCTACTGAAATTTAATGTGTGAAAAATAATTTCAAATGTTTTCTTTATATAATTGCCTTTTTCCGGATTGGAAAATTGCACTCCCCCCACTTCGAATCGTTGTAGGTCAATATTCTGTAACTGATGAATGTTTGTTTGCTCTCAGGAATTGCACACATGTCAACAAAATTTTTGTATATTGCCTGTGTATAATGAACTATGTGGGTATGTTTTTATTTCTTAAGTTGATAAATACCTTCTACTAATCTTTTTAGTAGCAAATGTTGCAATAAGTTTTGTGTAAAAAGTGTAAAATAAAATAAAACCAAATCTGAATTAAATATATATTAAAGATTGCCACATAGATTTGGATTTGTGAATGACGATTTATGTTCAATAAACCTACTGTATTTACAAATATATAAGTTTCACTAACATTTGAGCGTTACAGAGCGAGTCGAAATGTTGATGAGTAATCAAGTTATTAGCTTGTTTGGCAACAGTTTTGTTGTCCTCGTAATACTCAAAATCTTGGAACGAAAATTAGATATTTATAGGAAATAACTAGATAAAGATTTCAGATTTTCGCTGATTAGTTAATCGCATTTTAGATTTTATTAGTCAAAAAAGCTGGAGGCTCAAATTCAAATATTTTTATCGCGATTAACTGTTTGTATGAAGCTGCTCTTGCAATACAAAAACAGTCATTTACGATGTACTTTCATAAGTGTGTGTTATATACTTTACTGCTACCCTCAGTTTCAGGTGTGGTTTTCCAAGCCTCAGATTTCAAACGTTGATTTTAAAAGCAGGTACTCTTTCCCTATTCGGAAAATGAACCGCAATGCAAACTTCTTATCCCTTCCCTCCCAATATTATGATGAAATCATGAAATATATGGTTCTGCTCTCAGCAAACTTATCAGCGCTGAATGCGGAATCGACAAGCCTAGTTCGAATTTCGGACCAAAATAGTATTCACCCTTATGCCTTAAGGAAATACATCTTTTTCCTCTCACTTCTGTTACGAGTTAAATAGCAGAAGAGGCTGGACCTTCTCGCTTAGAAGGGATAATTTAAATTCAAAACCGTGAAAAAAAAAAGCAACGGAAAGCCACTATTATATTTCGCGAGAAATCCTAGCATTTCCAAGATACTAAATGAGAGCATGCTGTATAAGGCCATGACCCCATACGCCATGTTTAAGGAAAGACTAATTGATATCATTAAGAAAAATTTTAAAAGTTCATTGTGAATATTTGCATGAAAGAAAAGAAAATGAACGATTGAAAATAAGATTAAAAAGACAGGCCTTGTTGTATTCCGTGTTAGTTTACATTCTGTATTTCAACATTATTTTCATTATATGTGTGATTTTTCTATCTTAGCATAATAATTAAGGTTTTCGTACAGGAACATTCTGCAGGTTATTATTTATTTAGAGTAGAGCCAAATTATTTGGTAATGTAAAGAAGCCATACCCACACTGTTGATGGTTTGGATAAGGTGTGTGTGTGTGTGTGTGTGTGTGTGCGTGTGTGTGTGTGCGTGTGTGTGTGTCCTATGTGCTTTAGGCCATCTCAGTCACGAAGTACATAGATATTCAGGAAAAGTTGAATAGTAATTTATAAGCGCAAATCTTCCTCAGGCTCAAGAAACATTCACTTCTCAGTTTCTTATCTTAAAATAAAAAAAAAAATTCTAAAGTGATGGATTTTTATTTATAGATCAGACATATTTTATTACTTAACATTAATTTTAGAGAATACATATATTTTAGTAGAGGCTCCCTTTATTTAAAGCATTATATTTATTTCGTCTACGAGCCTGAATATTGGAGTTATATTATTAAAGAAAATATGTACTCTCGGACAGGATTCGAATTATAAGGCACAATTCAACTTTGATAGTCATCGTCACCGAGATGGTTTAAAACACGTCAGATCTAACAAGGTTTTTTTTTTCTGCTAAGGGTGTTGCAGGCTCGAATCCTGTCGAAGGATAAATATTTTTTTCTTTGCGATTTCTCGAATATTCAAGCCGGTAAACGAAAATAAATACACTGTTTAATAAATAAATGAAATACCTACTCAATATGGGTATCCACTAAAAATGACGTTTAAGCAATAAAATAAATCCATCACTTCTTTAGAAATTGCTTTGATTAAGTTTGGATACCAAACTGAGCAGACATGTATATTTCGAGAATCCGAGAAAGATTTGGGTTTATAAGTCTCTCTCTCTCTCTCTCTCTCTCTCTCTCTCTATATATATATATATATATATATATATATATATATATATATATATATATATATATATATATATTGTTCGATGAATAATTTGTTGTCTAACTTATGCGAAAATGAAAATAACACTGACATCTCATTTTAACAGATATATTTACCAAAATTAAACAAACATATTTTGAAATGCTAGAGTCAATTTATTCAAGAAAATCTCCATGGGTTTCAACCACGGCCCCCAAACAACTTCGGAATATCCTGCATCTCTTATGGAAGGTCTCCTTGTTTAAGTTGGTGAATGCTGCGATAATCCTTGACTTCAGGTCATCTTTGGTGTTACAAAGAGTTTTGTTAGTCTTTCGCTCAAATGCGACCTACACATAATAATCAAGGGGTTGCCATCTTGGTAGTTCGGTGGTTAGATGTAAGGGGTGAAGTTGTCGCAGAAATTGTTTGACAGCTATCACTGAGTACCCCTGCTTGTATGGTATGTTACAGAGTCCTGTTGCCAGACATGGAGTCTTCCAGTAGCCGCCCTCTTGACTGAGGACAGCACTACCTTCTCAAAGCACTTGATGTAGGCCTCCGTGTTGAATCTGAGACCCAGTAGAAAGATGAATAGAGGCATAACGTCGCAATCACTAGTAATCAATCCAAACACATTTTTAATCAGTATTAGACTTATCCAACTCTTTCCGAATCTTTTGCACAGTCCTGAGATTAACGCCCAATGTAATGTTTGTATTTGAGTTTTCGACGCGAATGCCAAGCGTTCCAGCATGCCGTTTCCAAATTTCTGGTGGAGTGAATGGCGTCATTGTGCTATATTTCTCACAGACTGCAGCCAACTGACCCTATTATATTCTGCAGTCGACAAAATCAAAATTAAACAACTCGTATGCCCGAAAATAAAAATATAAAATAGTTAGTCTCGTTACGGTGGGCAACCAACGCATTTGAAGTATTGTTTTGTAAAATGTCCCTTTTTTGTTCATATAATATTTTATTTAAATTTCTTGAAATTTCTGCTATATATATTTTGCGACAATTATTACAATAGAATTGCAACGGAGTGAACTCCTTCAGGTTTTAGCTTATTGTTTTGTTTAGTATTGATTTGTCTTTTATTGTTTTGGATGTAGTAGCAAATTTTATGTTGAGTTTAGATAGATTCTTTTCGGTTGTAGGTGTGATAGAATTAGTAGGCAGAATAATATTTTTTTATTCATTGGACTTCTAAAGAGGGGTCTTTTTTGTTTTGGAATATTCTATGATCTTTTTGTTTCGCATTGAATATAAAATAATTAGGGTACTGGAGAAGTTTGAAAATGCTTTCAATATATTTATCCTCATTGTGTAATCCGAACAGCGTATTCTTAGAGCTCTTTGGTGATTATGCCGTATTTTATTTTGTTATGTTGGGAATAGACATTTATTAGATCGTTTTTGTTGGTTGATTTCCGGTGGACGCCGAGTTTTAAACTGTTGTGAAAGCGGTGTAGCTTGATATATAGAAAGAGGAAATAATTGTGTTATTCCATTTCGTATGTAAATTCCATTGGCTGTACTACTTTGTTAAGTTCATCTACCAGGTCTAGTATATAACAAGAATAATGGGACATTAAAAGAAATTAAGATAAATTAAAAGATTATGAAACAGAACTTTAGTTGTGCTAAATAGATGACATTTGATAACTGGCAAAAAGCGATTGATTGACATTGACAGTTACCTGACATCCATTTGTGAGAGACGTACGTCAGGTTCTGATTATTGAATGGGTCAACTGGTGAAAAGGATCTGAAAAATCCGAAAGCACGCATGATTTCTTTCATAAAACATCAGATAATCTCTCCCAGTGTATATCAAAGCTGATTTTAGGACGTCTAGTATAGATAGGTGTCTGTATAGAAATTCACAAACATCGCAAAATACACGCAATTAACAACTTCTCTATTCCTTATTCACAGAGAAAGTACAGTTTAAGTATTCGAAAAGAATGATAATTTGTGTAATTGTCACTTAAAGAGGAAAGGATGATAAACACATATACACAATATATGTGCAGATATACACATCTTTGAATATAGAGGCATCAAATCTATGGCATGTTACCTGAACTAGGATTACTAGAATAATTTCCAATTGTTCCCCGGTGGGAGATTATACATATGATTTTAAATGAAGACTGTCATTTTTATGTCATCTTCGCCTGTTAAGATCAATTAGGAATGAGTATAAACACATCCATGGATCATATATATATATATATATATATATATATATATATATATATATATATATATATATATATCAAGTCTTTGTGATTGAACGGAATAAAAGCATACCGAGTAATATGGTCGTTTTCCCGACGGGAACACTTTTTTTATTAAAGACTCTCGAAGAATATATATATATATATATATATATATATATATATATATATATATATATATATATATGGTCAAACCTAGAGAGCCAGACAAACCAAGGTTTCACCAAAGCGGATCGTCAGGGGAAGCCAGCTTTTCCTGACGATCCGCTTAGGTGAAACCTAGGTTTGTCTGGCTCTCTAAGTTTGACTAGGTCTGCTCTACTATTGTATTGAGCACTTTTTAGTTAGTTTATTACTCGTATCGGTTTTTTTTTCTTTGGGCTTTGGACCTGTATGCTGTACGATTATTTTCAACAGACGTTCATGTTCATAGATCTTTCATTTTTAAATTTTTTTTTTTCCTTCGAGATTGATTTGATCATTAGCAAATCAAGAAACTGAAGGTTTTTCGAGACGAGTGTAGTTACCTATATATATATATATATATATATATATATATATATATATATATATATATATATATATATATATATATTAGTCTCTTTTATATTAGAGAAAAAACTTCAAGTGTGCTTTAGCCCACAAGGCTATGAATGAATTTAACAAAGTATTTTTCAGTTATTAACCAATGCACATCACTTATTGGGATGTTGCGAATGCTATATCTACTTGCTTTATTTTCTTATCTTAAACGTAATTCCTAAAGAATTAATGAATTTCATTTATATTCCGGCATTATTATCATTTTTGAATGCCATATCCTTTCAGACGTCGGCTATTATGAACCACCAGATTACTTTCCTTTCTTATTTTTTATTTGCTGTGCATCTTTAGGAAACAAAGTAGAGTGTTTTCCAGTTACCTTCTCCACAGTTTTTTATTTATTAGATTGCCATCATCCAAAGTTAGAAAAAACAGTTATCTGCCTTGCTATTTAATCTATATTAAGAAATATTTAGGAGAAGTGAAGGATTCATAACTTTCACAAAGGTATTGTGCGAAAATGAGATCAGGAGATAATCGCACTTCCCTTAATACTATAAAAGTTATATTTATGTATATATAGTATAGTATAAGGGTATCCAAGTTGTATTTCAGATAAACCAAGTAAGAAGATGTTCTACTAAAATTGATGCACTGACTAAATAGAAATGAAAATGTGTTTTTGCGTATTATTGATATTCACTTGTGGTTTCATCTATGGCCGTTCGGAAGTGGCTCATGTGACTGCAGACGTTTTCTACTTGTTGAATTAATAATTGTTGCTGAATTATCAAAGATATCACTTAGGGGATATTTTCTGCTGAACGTTCCTATCAGAGAACCCTAATAATAAAAACAAATAGATTTTCAAGACCGGATTGTAATTTTATTGCAAGCACTGTTACGTTTTCCAGATAAACATTTTCTGTAAAATAAAAACGAACAAGAAACACATTACCGCATGTGATTGCGATATATCAACATTTTCATATTATGCTGGGTTTTTCCGATCGTATCAATAACGCTACGTAATCCACTATGAAAATGGATTTAAACCAAATGATATGAGAACGATTTCAGCCTTTTTTCTTTCATTGTTTTTACCCGGTGTATTTGCGGACGTTATTATCCATGTTGTGAAATGAACCGATTGGAGACTGAAAATATCTTCTTCGACACTAAGAAGATTCAATTAAATAGTATCAAAATAAAATGCCAGGTGAACGGTAATAGCAATTATCAAGGTGTGTCTTACCTTTATCTATAACGTACATACAGAACGCTGAGTAATTAAATAGAAGTTTGCAATTAAAATAAAATCCTAAATAAATACGAAATTACGGCTGTGTACAATACATGAAGATAGAGCCGTTTTATAATTTAGAGCCATATTGAAACATCTTCGTATTAATCGATTGTTTTATTAATCGATACCATTAGAGCTATAGAAACGTGACGATTATGACAGACTTCTCACATTGTCTGTAAGCTCTTTAAATACAGGGAAACAATCGTATTAGCATTCTGTTTGTTCCTCAATGTAATTCAGCTTAATGTGCCTTTATTATTGAAGAGTCTTTCCGTTTTGGCTAAGATGGCGTGACTTATTCATACAAATCATAAGACAGGGGAGGTAATCAGGTTCTCTTACCACGTTCTCCCCGACATTGTTTTCTCCTACTCCGACACAAAATCATCCAGGTAACTGGGTCTCTTGAAAATTCTCTGGGATCGTCTCAGGGGCAGATGTACTGGGTTACGGAAACAGTCGACCAGAAGTATTTCGTCTCATATTGTTTTTGTCTCCTTTTTAGAGCGGGGCGCTCTGATTCTGAAAGCTGATTATCGGAGTCTGTGGTGGTATGCTCTCGTTTTGAGGGAGTTGTTGTGTCGATATCTGAATCGTCAAAATCTTGTTCCCCAGGAGAATCTAATAGCATTATGTGGTCGTTACTATCAAGAAAGAGAGATATTTCTTCAGTCGTGAGCTGCTCCTCTCTCTGGTTTGCTAACTCACCGGCAGGAGCCAAATCTCTGTGGGAAATGTTCGATTGTCGGGGTGCCGGATGCGCGCATAGAGTGGGTTCACCTCGAGCAATTCCACCTTATTCACAGGAGAATCATACTTTTGTCGAACATGGTTATTACGTCTTCTCAATGTCTAATTGGAAGGTTTTAGTTTTCAAGAGCCAACTGTAGGGCCTTCCATATTATGCCGTTGTATCTCTCGCACTGTCCATTCCCTTGAGACTACCCCATTGTATGGGATATTCTGGCTTACGACCACTTCCTGTACCAATAGGAATCTTCTTAGTTGATCAGATATAAAAGAGGTCCGGCCATCTGTATTAGTATAGCTGGCGCCTTGAATATTGAGAACAGTGAGCAAACACAGCCTATAACCTTTGTTGTACTTATATTTGGGCAGGGAAAGGCAAAAGGGAATTGCGAGTACTCATTAACAAATTAGTAGATATTTGTTTCAGGATTTAGAAAGTAGAGAGCCCTTAAATTCCACGCTCAGCATCTGAAATGGCTGTTTAACTTTTACTACGGTTCCCAGTTCGTGTATGTAGAACCTTGGTTTTATTCGAGCGCAAATCTGACATCCGTTTCTTATTCATTTCACGTCTTCAACTGAAAAAAGGCAAATTCCGGCTTCAAACCACGTGCATCATTCACTGGAGCACAGTGATCTGTATGGACTTTTTGTAAATCTTTGGGGCTCTTTAATGATCCAAACACTTTTGACAGCGTGTCCACCGTTGCATTTTCTTTTCCCGACTGATAGAAAACGTAAAACGAAAAACAGGAAAGCTCTCCCCTCCATCTCACTATCTTTTAATTTTTTATTTTGCTTGATGTCTTGAGATTAAACATAAACGGACTGACTTTTGATCAGTTTAAAGCAGTGGTCAATTATGAAATGTCACCATATTTCAGTGCCTCGACTAGGACATAAGCTTCCTTTTCGGCAACTGAATGTCTGCGCTCAGATTTTGACAATGTTTTGGAGAAGAAAGCTACAGGGCGCCCGGATTACTTTAACACGACAGCTATGGCGTGGTCGGAAGCGTCAGTCTCTACGTCTAGGGGAAATTTAGGATTCACCGAAGTGAGGGCTGAGTTGGCAATATCTCTTTTAAAGGCTTTAACGGCAGACGAATGTAAAGAAAATTTTGTAATGTTTGTAAGTGGGTGTATTTTCTCAAAAAAGGAGGGTATCCATTGAGGATAATGAGAGAACATACCCATGGTTCGTCTCAAGGTGACTATGGTGTTGGGAATAGGTAGTTTTAGCCGTTCAGGGTCCGGTTTCATAATTTACCCACAGTGGTCTGATGGTTGCCGACCCACAAAAACTTGTGCCATGGTTGAGCGTGGGATTACATTTCTTGACAGCCGCCAAAAACAATTTTAGGTTGCGACTTGGGTCGACCCAATCATGACCGCGCACTTCCACTTTATCTATGTAGGAAAAGGTGCCTTGTAGTTTTTCTTCAAGGATTATTATATCGAGGACCGTTTGAAAACTGAAAACCCCGTTAGTGACCGCAAACGGAATCCGTTGGAGCTGATAAAGTCGTTCGCAGGCTTCAAAAGCCGTATAAGGCGTATCTTTAGGGTCTATAGCTACCTGATGGTAAGAATTCCTTAGGTCTGTATTTGGCGATCTCGTTTATCATCTCGTCAATACGGAGTATAAGGCATGCATTCACGAGGGTTTACCTATTTATAGTTTGGGAGTAGTCTATGGCCATGCTTTATTTTATTATTATCAGAGAATATTATTAATACTTGTGCCCTTCATGGTGAACTGCTTTCTTTGATTATTCCTTCACTTAACATTCTTGTTATTTATGCTTGAATATTTTCGAGATTTGGTGCCCACTGGTTTAGAGTTTTTGGTCAAGTTTTTGAAAAGAGATGGGTATTGTATATATATATATATATATATATATATATATATATATATATATATATATATATATATATATATATATATATATATATATATAGCGGCCAAAACCGCGGATGTTCAGCGCCGGTCTAGGGCTCCTGAAAGTGACATAATATTAGAATGCTGTTTCAGGAAATCATAGGCCAGTATGACATCGCAGGACAGTTTTGGCATCACGAAAACTTTGGTGTTAGTGTAATTAGCTTGATTCAACTCTAGGCCGGCCGAAATATATTCTGCGAAGATAGTGAAGCGTTCGCCATAGCCACCTAACTATTATAATGTACAATTTTAAATCTTTTTTTTTTTTGTAATATCAGCGCTAATAAAATTCTTTGATCTGTCGGTGTCGACAAGGGCATTAATTTCTAGCCCGTTTATTTTTACCGTTAATATAGCCTTTGAAAGATATTTAGGGTTTTAGTTGATACGATACTAGACGCAATAGGAGCATTCGAACCAGGTGAAAAAAATCTTGATCGACAAATGTCACTTCTTCCCTCACTTGTAGAATTTAGTTTCCCTGGCTGGACAACACGACCTGGAGTGTAGTTTGAAACCACAAAAATAACATTTTCGTTTTGCTGCAGTACTAGCAGTGTATGCAGTGTCTTCTGGAGAGAAGATTTTGAACTGGCGGGGGGGGGGGCAAAAATAAGGAAGTCTGTCGCAGAGGACTCTCTTTTCTCCCTGTTTGGATCTTTTGAACCAGTGGACTAGTAGTAGTGTCCTAACTTGGTGCAGCCTCTGTAACACTTACTTGTAGCTATGAACAAGATTACTTTCCTGCATTAGCTAAAACAAGTTGTTTATTTTCTAGTAATCTTTGACGGATATAGTTCGATTTTAATCCATTTATAAAGCAGTCTCTGATAAATTCGTCTTTTGCCTGATCTGTTGTCTTCGCTTGAAAGTGGCAGTCCTGACTTAAGATTTTAAGCGCTGAAGATACTGTTCTCGGTTAGTTGCTAATACTCGCCGGGCAAAGATTATATTTCTTCACAAAAAATTCTATCCAAAACGTCCATGACACTCTGGTAAGTTTTGCAGTGAGAAATACTGGTATATACGGAAATGGAAACATGATGCATAAGCAGGTTAAGTCTATCCGTATCAGTAATAGGAGTGGATGAACTGTTTTCCAGTGCAAGCAAGAATCATTCAAATAATCGTTTCCAATATTGGCAGGCGTCAGTAGAAGACGGGTCTGCAGAGTCCAAGTCGAGACGTTCTGGTTTAAGTTATTTGTCCATAATTACGTTCAATAAATTGTAATGAAAACTCAGAGTCTAATTCTGTTTAATGTAGCTGAAGAGTCTTTCCGTTTTAGTCGAGACGGCGTGACTTACTTATACAAATCATAAGACAGGGGAGATAATCGGGTTGTCTTCCCACACTCAGGTTTGTAATTTGAACACGGGTAGATATTTCCATCTACCATAGCTGCATGGAGGAGAAGCGGTAGATTTTTTTAAAAATCATTTCACTTGAAGCAAGGTGGGAATGTCACTAGTATGCAGGGCGTTACAGAGACTGAAAGTAAGAGATAGAACTGAGGAAAGGACCAAAGTTGGACGGGATTCAAGAAGACAGAAAATGGCGATTGACGTTGTATTTAGATCTTTGAAGATTGTATTTACAAGTAAACGGAAGGGAGTTTCACAGACGAGAAGTGCGAGAAAAATGTTGAAGTAGAAGTGGTGGTTGCTATTTCAACAGCAAAAGGATGAAACCTAGATGCCGATCTAGTAGCACACTTATATTCGTGCAATCAGGGCACTAGGAAAAAAAGCTCATCAGAGCAGTTGCCAGGAAAATATTTGTAGAAACAAACAGAGAGAAACCACGCCACGTCGGTGAGAAAGTGACTGAAATCGAGATGCCAAGTCAGGATCGATTATATTATAGATCTTTCTTTGGATTTTGTCAAGAACCTCGACAAAGATGTGTACAATATGACGTGATCAATAGCTGAACAATTCGTGCAAGTTTAGTCATGATGACTACTATTTATTCATTATATATCACCATCCTTGGCAGGAATTCTATTATCCCAATATGGGATAGTTAACAAAAGTGATGAAAATATACTAAAAGAAAAATAAACTAAATGAAATGTGCCTGATGATATGACCAAACACATATTTAAAAAAAAAAATAAAATTTAAAAGTTTAAAATGTTCGACCGTTTCTTCATGTGCATGTGTAATCATATCAGCAAAAGCATTACTTTAGTCCGATGAAATACTGAAAGGCGAAATAAGTCACACGAAAATTCTTTTTTTTAACATTGTTCTGGTATATAAAAACATATATAACTTTCTCCCATTTTTTACAGTGAGGTTCACACTGCACAAGGCCCGGAAGCCACTCAATGTAGAGGGTTACAGAATAAGAGGCACAGTTTATGCGGATATTTTGGGTGAAGATGACAGTTAGCCTGAGAGTTGAACATATACATACGCAATGAAATCTACAGCTACAGGCAGAAATGGTTACAAATAAATCTGCAATTGTTCCATTTACTGTAGCCTTGCACAAAGCGAAGACCAATTTCTTAAATACCTGTACACAGGAAGACTTGCATGGAAATATGTATTCATGGTAGAAGAAAGAGATTTAAGTGAGTAATCACGGATAAACAGAAGGCCGAATTCAGATTAGAAAAGAAAAAAATCTGTAAAACAAGAAACGTGTGAAATAATCATTATGTCCAATCCAAATGATTGCTTCATATAAATTCTTACGGTTGCTTTCTTTCTAATTTTACTACTGCTTATGCAAAACACAAGTATAAAACAAACAAGAGCAAAAGAAATAGAAACAATATAAGCAAAAATAATAATAAAAAGTAAGATGTTAGCTCCTTTTATTTGCTACATCGCTTTCAGGACGTAGGGGTATATCATGACTCGCTGTAACTCACTGTCTATTGTTACTCTAAGTAATATTTAGCACATTACCATTCCTCTTTGTTCCGACATCCATTCACAGAACCTCGTTAAGTAGGTTACTCATTGTTTTTCCCTGCTTCTCCTGCCTTCAGTATGTCATGTGAAGGATCAATAATCTTGATCCTATATTCTCATTATGTTTCATGTATTTTTCTGAGGGTAAGTACAAGTTTTCTTATTGTTCACAGTTTTATTTAAAATTCCCTCACACAGAAGGATATAAGATTTTAATTTGAAATAAAATTAAGTATGAATACATCGACGAATTGATTGTAATTAGAACAAGAATTTTAGTGGGAAGATTTTGATTAAAACATGGAAAATAATTTCAAGCAATCTAATTAAAAATAGTCCCAGGAATCGCCTTCTTCCAGAGAATCTGGTAGTCATGAAATCTCTTCCAATCAAATAATAACAACATCACGAGCTATTATTATTATTATTATTATTATTATTATTATTATTATTATTATTATTATTATTTCCTTTGATTTCTGATATATAAACATTTCCTTCCGTGTTCTAATCAGAGATCGAAGGTCAGAAAAAAAAACTAAGATCACACACATTTTACATAGATAGGGCACTACGTAATTTTTGAGCTGTACTTCTGATTACAATGTTTGTATTTCTTTAAGGCATGGGCTACAAGGAATCCTTTTCACTGAGTCTATTGAAACTGTTTCCAATCAATCCGAGGTCTTCAGCTACATCTGGAATTATTGATGACTTCATGTGCCAATTTTATCAGATTTCTACTTCAAGATACTTGTTCTTTGATAGTTTTTTTGAAGATCTTCAGATACATTACAGTCTATAGAGATTTCCATACCAATAAGAAAGAACATTCTGTTTTTATGGTCTTTGATCACGATGTCTGAGCGATTAGCATTGATTGTTCTGTTTGAGTGGATTGTAAATTCCCATAAAATTGTTACAGGTTCTATCTCTGTAAATGGGTTTGGGTGATGTTCATACCAGTTTTTGCAGATTAATTCCCGTAAAAGTTGCATATTTTCCATTTCAGATATTGGCTCACTCTATCGCACCGAGTTTTATATTCCATGACTGCTAACACTGTGCAAACTAATACAAGTTGGTAATTTTTTTCTGGATATTTGTCCAAAAAATCATCATTATTATTATTATCATTATTATTAAATCAGAAAATTGAACGAAAAACAATGACCAAATATTAAAATCTGCACTACAATATTAACGGCGATAGAAGAAAAAAATTGGAAGACTGATCAGCCTTGCATGTTATGGATATTTGACTCACAAATGACAAGTATATATGATAAAGGAAGAATAAGGTTTATCGTCGCCAAAATGCAAAATAATGAAATATATATTTTAATAATAAGAAACACCTCAATATTAGAAAGGCAAAAAGCAAAGAAAATGTATTTTAAATAACATAATATGGCTATGTGTACACATATTTGAAAAATATGAATCATTAGAAAAAGCAACAGAAAAATGTATTAAAATTATATAGTAACTAACAGCACTCGATGAAAACGATGAAAGCAATGAAAGTCTCATGGTGTAAGAGTCGAAATACCCAACCTATGAAAGATTAGGAAATTAGCTCAAAATATGCATATGATTCACTAGAAACAATTGTCAGGTGGAAATGTTACAAACTATGAGATTTGAAAATTCAGAAGATGGACAAAGGGGAGAAATTAAATATTTGATTTTCGAACGATTTAACCAGTCTAATACAGGAGACGTATGTTCGTCATCCTTTTGCGATAAAAAAAACCGTACTACAGTAAATACCATCATCTAAGTAAGACAGAAAGTAAAATAAAAAAAGAAAACAAGATGCTGGATAATGCGTGGCAGATACGGAGTAAATGTTTATCTTTTAATCCGTGTCTACATTTCTACTCTTCACTTTGTGAAGTTTATGGGAAGGTTAAAAATTCTGTAACGAAAAACCCGGAAGAATTTGAAAAAAGAGGAAGACTGTAAGTTCCTCAAACATTAGCATCAGTGAAATCAACAATAATACTGCTGGGTTGCTGGGGTATTGAGAATATTTGTTATAACTTGATCTACAGTATTAATGGTGTGAAAGGAGAAATAACAGAATTTGCCTGAGTGGGAGTCTGCAACAGGCCACAGTAGCAGACGGGTTTAGCCGGAAACGTGTAATCAGCCATTATATTGACACAATTTACAAGGTTCGGACTGTTGTACTCATCTTTGTTGTCATATTCACGACTTTTCGGTGATTGGAATTTTGAACAGAACACTATTTTGTCCACCGGGTTATATTGTTCTATTTCCACGTGACATGCCCCTTCCGGATATCTCAGTTATTTCCCTTTAGTAACTCAACACTTCAACTATTTTTTCCCCTCTACTGTAGCCAGGTATTGAACTCACGATTTTGGGGGTCAAGTCACTGGATTACTTCAACCAACATGTTCCAGGTGATAAAAGCGTTGGTTGAAATAATCCAAAACTAACTTGACCCAGAGTTGTGAGTTCAATACCTGGCTACAGCAGAGGTGACCAAAAACTTGAAGATTTGAGTTATTAAAAGGAAATAACTTAATACTGAGAGATGGCCGAAATAAAGGCTTCAGTTCGAAATTCCAGTCACCGGAAGCTGAAACGTCGTGAATATGGCAACAAAGATGAGGACAACAGTCCGAACAATGTAAATAGTGTAAATAGTTAAAATACCTCATTTTAAAGTTACAATATCTCATATAGACAGATACAGTCATTATATGTGTATTTTCTTATTTCAAAATTTATGATTATATTGCTCATTCAGGGGTGTCCAGGATGGTAATGTATTATTTCAGTGTCATGTTTCAAACTCAGTTAAATTATCTGTACAGACATTAAATGCCACAATCACATGTAAGGCAATCACGGTCTACACAGACGTGCATATACTTTACATATACGCCTGCTAAGTGACACGCAGACAAAGAAACACTTTTTTTTTTATTAAATATAGATCAGTCTACCATGGGATCAAAAAAGTACTTTTTTTAAATATAAGATTTTAATCATGCCCGATATAGTGAAATTTTTCTAAACAAGGCATAATGGACAACAATTTTAGACATTCTGCTATTTATCAATTTTTTGGATATGGTCTATTGAAACAAGTAACATCGAGTTATCTACTAGGCACAAACACACAAACACACACACACACACACACATTTCACTAAACTTTATTCTTAGTAGATATCCATATCTGAGTATACGTCCCGTTTGTTTTTGAAACAGTATCTTTATCTACCTGTCTGAATATTTGAGAAATCTTAAAAACAAATGGACTAAGTGGACAATTTTCTCGAATACTCTGACCGCTAGAGGAAAATAAATGGAACGTCTACTCAAATATGGGTATCCACTAAAGATAACGTTTAAAGTGAATATATATATATATATATATATATATATATATATATATATACACGAGAGAGAGAGAGAGAGAGAGAGAGAGAGAGAGAGAGAGAGATGAGAAAGGCAGAAGAAATTGAAATTGTTGATTTGAAAAAAAATGAAATGATATAGATACTGCTTAAATGGTCTCGGCACCATCAACTTCCCCACACGTGACTAAGCAGACTTAAGAGTTGAGGGTGAGGATTCTTTTAGTGGGACCAAGGCATGTTTTTCATACCCTTGTAGATATATAAAAATAGAACGTTTTCGCTGGAGCAGATCTACAAGTACGTATGTTGCGAGGGGGATAGAGAGTGGTTGGTATTTTTAGTTAATTGGATAAAATGAAGGCAAGTTTTCAAAAGATTTTTATCAGTATATCTGACTGAATTCTTCGGAAGCCATGAATGAAAGCATTAAACAGGGCCTAAGCAAAAATCAGAAAATAGATGAAAGTGTTGTCTCTAGAGAAAAAAAAAAGAGAAAAAAATTGGTTTGTCCTCCTCATGCCTGGAAGCAGTGAAGTCACTTTTAAAATGTCTGCGAATAAAAGAACAAAGGGGCGTTGCTATGTTTGCTGTGCGTCTTTACCTGGAGAGATCAAAAGAGGACCAAGAGAATGCTTGATATTTTCCTGCCAAGATTCAGGCGGCCGTGCAGTCGGATTGATACGAAGATTATAAATTTAGAATGGGTTTGCTTGAAAATTTCTTTTGGTCATCAAATATTTCCGACGTAACAAACGCACACACACACACACATGATAGGCATACAGAATATGATAGAATAAGGAACAAATAGAAAACGTTTATAAATTTCAGTTTTTGTTTTTGTTTTTATTTAGGCTTCATAATACATTCTTGGAAATTAATTATGGAGGAAATTACGAATATGTTTTTATGAAGCTTAAATAAAGGCGAAATATGTTACATTTAGAAACACTTCCTATTTGTTCTTATCTTATTCTGTCGGATCTAATCCATATTTGATCCTAATGCATCATATATATATATATATATATATATATATATATATATATATATATATATATATATGTTTTCTCTACCGAGTGATGAGGTCTTAGTAGTAAAAACTGTGACTGACACACCAAATCGGTCAGGTTTGGTCCTGGCTTGAGGCATTCTGATATTTAGTCGTACTGAGGAACTGTGATACAGCGAAAGAGTAATGCGAATGCAATATATATATATATATATATATATATATATATATATATATATATATATATATATATATATATATATATAAAGATTATCTATTGAGTATATCTATAAAAAGAAAATATAAAAAAAGCATAAAGGGAAACTTATGAGTGACTTTATCAAATATTCCCTCAGATGACGAAATGCGTCATGTAAGATAACTTTTCCTTTTTTGGCTTTTATATATATATATATATATATATATATATATATATATATATATATATATATGTATGTATGTATATATATATATATATATATATATATATATATATATATATATATGTGTGTGTGTGTGTACATATTCTGTCTGGAATTCTGTGATGAGCAATTAATTACATGTAGACTATCGTCTTCATCTTCGTTGAATGTTTCGGCCGTTGTGCTCATCGGTCTTCATCAGGTGTATACCGATCCGGATAATGTACAGAGATCATAGTTGGTTGGGGAACAAATAGCCGGTGGGGAAATGCGAGTGAAGAAATTACGGTTACATCTAGCCATTTCAAATGATGATACCTTACCACTAATCTAGTATTGCGCTTAAATTCACAAAGGTACCATAAAAGAAAGATTATTAGAACAATTAACATGAAAATATTTATAGAAAAAGGCACACAGAAGTTACGTTACGGCGGTAGGAAAATGGTTGAAACCGAGATGCTACGTCAGATTCTTTCTCTTTTAGCAAGAATCACTAAATAAATAGCAGAAGCTGCAGACCAGATATGAAAGCAATATAAACTTACGGGTTTGCCCTTTGCCACTATTTTTGTCCACAATGTTTTCTTGCTTCTACCAGCCTACGCGCTAAGTTTGATTTCCTTACTAACTTTTGTTATCTGTTATTTTTTATCTTGGATTTCTTTTTGTTCCATTCTAAGCTCCACATCCAATAATGCATATTATAATTTTTATAAGGAGATTAAAGATCACAGACAGTTATCTTTTAATAATAATTTTATGTTTTCGTATAAGATAGTAGCTTTTTGATCCTAGTTTGTGTAAATTTTTCCAAACCTATACAGTGATGTGACAAAAATTATGGGCAGGCGATGCTTAAAGATAATAGTAGGTGACACCATAATAAATAGAAATATCCAGACATATAAAAATTATGCTTTAACGTCTAGAGATTCAGAAAACAACGGCAAAACTGATTATGGCAATGAGCTGAGGATTATCGGAGTTCGAATGGGAGCAGAAGTCCTATGATGACACCGAATACAGCGCCTCAGCTTGGCTGGTGATGTCGCGAATTGTACTCTGAACGGTTGACCAACTTTGCGTGGTGCAATATGTTATGTTTACAGCAATTATGGGCTTAATTCGTAGTTCGTATATAGGGACGAGCACATAAGACTATAGAAACCAATTTGCAACAAACCACTATGTAAACTGGTTTCCATAATGGTGTGAGTTGTGTAAACGTAACATGTTCACGATAGTTTCGTCGGTTGTCTAAATACGTCACTAACACGTGTTAGCTTCTTGATCATTTGTAACCATTCAGGTATGTCATCTTCTCCAGAAAATTGTCTATTCTAACAGAATAATGCACCGTATCAATAATTTAACCAGAACTGTTTTCAGGATTATTCTAGAGATTTTTGACGAATGATATGTCCACTACATTTCCTCGACATGGAAGGAAATCGAACATTTATGGTACATGGCAAATATATTAGAGAACTGTGGACAGCTACTGGGGTGTAATACATCAACATCACTTCAGAGGTCCTTTGAACACTTTAACAATTGGTGCTACATCGGATTGCTGCATATTCCCCGAGGGGTTGCTAGAGGGGGTTGCTAGAGGGGGTTAATAGAGGGGGTTAATAGAGGGAGTTAATAGAGGGGGTTCTAGACGACGATGCCATGTCTTTGGCATGTCGGTATATTTTTAGTGATTTTAGTTAGCATTGATCATTTTCAAAAAGGAAATTATGAATTCGTTTAGAATTTCATAAATTAATGCACTATTTTATATTTTTACAACGACGGGTATTGAGTGTTTATAACTGATAAGTTCAAATTATGTTTTTCTGTCGTTTCCGGGTCACTTGCAACATACTTAGCGCCATTTCAGCATTATGGAAATCGAGTGTGTGTTTATTAATCATTGATTTTTTTTTAAATTAATTATTACTTCCCAGACTGAAAGACGTTTTATATAATGAAGGCCTTTTGAATTTTAATATTATAAATTCATGATTTGTATACTTTGCTGTTGATGTTGCATAATCTTTGAATCTTGGAAGTATCTGTTTAATATTGGTATTAATATGATAGCTGTCTTTGCCATATTGAGTAAAATGACCTTTTATAGTACTCTCTCTGAGAAATTTCATGTTAGTCAATGTGAGAGGGTTGCAGATACTAGTTCGATATAATATATATATATATATATATATATATATATATATATATATATATTGTTAATAATAATTTGGTAAAAAATTTAAATTTGACTGCTGTTATTATTTGTGACTACGTTAAGTGTTTTGTAACATATAAAAACACATTGTAACACATTAATAACATAACAGATGCTTAATCATATGTTTGATATCGTTTAGTGATCTGCACATACGTTTTGTATTCTGTCTGATTATAGTCTTATTTTTAATTTTAATGCATTTGTTTGCAGTAAAATAAGTATTCCCTTTGTTATAATTATGGCGTGCATATTTGCTATTTCTTCTTTGTTTATGAACAACATAGTTTGAGAAGACATTGTTAATTAGTATTTGCCTTGTATTTCCGAGAACTTTAAAAATAGCAGATGAGAAGAGGAAATTACGTCGTAGGTGCTGATAAAACTTTATGATAACTAGCTGATGACTATTTAAATCTATTGAGATCTCTACGTGGGGAAGTTCAATATTGATGTTACCTTTCTGTTAAAACGGAGAAGAATGTATTTTTTAATTTAACTCTTTTAATAATTTCATTTATGCTTTAAGCTAAGAGCAAGATATATCGGTTACATGTCTCATATCAGTTTCAGTTATTTCATTGTAAGGACTAATTGGTTTGGTATAACTTAAAATAATTAGAGAAGTTGCTGTCAAAAGGTGACCACATTGCAACACAGAACCAAAGTTAAATGATGCACGCTAGTTTTATGGAAGATATATATTTTCACATTTTAATTATCGTTTCGGAAGTTAATGAAAATATCTTTGCTATTAAAAAAGCCAAGTAAATTACAATGTTAGGAAATCTTTTAGATTTTTAAAAGTGGTTTATGCACACTGATATTCAAATCGGTTAAATTGTATGGAAACAAGGAAACTCAATAAAAGTATTTAAAAAAAAACTTTGTCATTTTTAATACGAGAGGGTTCTGTAAAATCTCTGCCTGACCTACTTTCCAAATTTGGAATTCCCCCACATACATACAGGTATATATTCAAGTGAACTGCGGCCACCTCGAGGTGGTGCAATGGTGTAACAGCTTGTCTCGCTAGAACAATTAAGTGTGAGTTCAATCCTTACTGGGTTCCCCATAATTTCGCTTGGAAAATCGCTATATTCAAGTCATCTGTAGATCGCGCGGAACTCGGGTTACGAGTAAAGCAATCCTTTTACAGTTCTTAAGCGTTGTTTGCTCTGTCTGGGCAATCTATTAAGTAGCTTTGCCTTTAGGCCTTTTTTCATTTTCTTTGTTTAGTATTGCCGTTTTGTATGAGACTTTATCTGGATAAGAGTTTTCGGTCTTGAGAAGTCGTCCATTGGTTCTGTCGGAGTTAACGCTTCTTTAATTTCCTAGTTGTTCAAATTGTTCCTAGGAGGCGCTATCCCTAAATTATCGACAAATGAGAAAAGTATATGTAAAGATTAAATTTGGCTCCGAGTGCTGACGCATACCTAAGATTGTTAACTTTAGTCCAAGATTTGGCTTCCAAATTTCTACCAATGTAAAACATTGTTATATATCTGCAGCTTCTCATATAAGCTTCACTGCCCAACCGATGTTACGTAACGAGGTTCTGACTCTTCATTTATCGATTAAAATAAGAGTATGAAGTTGGCTATATCATGGTATAATTTATATACAGGGCGAAATTCGAAAAAAAAGCAATGTGATAATATGAATAATTACGCCAACAGACGCGGGTCTGACAATGTGAGGAATACATTCGCATAAACGCAAGTATTTATGCACTAATGGCTACATATATATATATATATAGATATGAACTATTGTCATATACATAATATATTTTAATGTAGATGCCTACGCCTCATTAGCCATACATTAGAATAACTAATATTTACTTGAAAGTATTTTATTTAGCTTAGACTGTTACAATGGTACAAACAATGGAGAGAGAATGATCAAATTTACAAGTTACGGCTTATAAGACTAAATTCCTGATGCAAACACGACAAAAGACCATATATATATATATATATATATATATATGTGTGTGTGTGTGTGTGTGTGTGTGTGTGTGTGTACGATGAACTCTACCGTCGAGTTCGACGTATTAACCACGAACTAATTATCTGAACTATTTCAATACATATATATATATATATATATATATATATATATATATATATATATATATATATATATATATGGTATGTGTGGGTGTGTTTGGTCCGTGTGAATATAAAGTGCTTATTGTTGAAAGAATGTACATATGCATGAATGAATACGTAAGTACATTACGATCGTATAAACACATACATAGATTTTCATTGCATGGTATAGAAATATATTTACACGGAAGATGTTTTCGTATATGGTTCCTTCGTGTTGTCTGAAGACTGCAAACAATTACATCAACCTGTTAGTAGCTGTGGAGTAGTGTGCAGTAAAGTTTGTCATGATTTTGCTTTATATTTTTTATAGCGTTTTGTTTAATACATTAGCCCTTTCTCGCACAGTTCGTATATTTTATATACTTCATCCGTTCTAATTAGTTTTACTCGACATACATGTACGTATATCCGCACACATTTCCCATGCATACATATACACACATGTACAGAAATGCTTACGTTTTTTTTTTTCCACTAACAAAATGGACACATTTGCACTTTTGGACGAGGCCATATATTATAGCGCTCGAATACTACGGATTGCACACTTTTCTTAGTCAGATTCTACTCTGTAGAAAATCATCTCTTATGCTACTGCGTTGTTTTCATGGATGTAAACGGCAACTCTCCCTAGGCATCTCTGCCCAAATCAAGTTGCCTGCGGATAGGAAGACACGTGAATTATTGATTGCTGCGTTGTTTTCACTTCTTTGCTGTATACAGTCTAACATTTTACTTTAATACAATCGATTATTCGAGAAACATTGGATTGAATGGCCCAACAAAGTAACCTGGAGGTATTTAGAGAAAGCCTTGTGTTAATATTAAGATCACTCTCTATACATAACGCTTCGAGTAGATATTAGCTTTGCCTTTGTCAAAACTTTTTACAGTCGGTGATTCTATGCCTGTTTTGTTATTATTGTATTGGCCGTTACAATAATCCCTATCACCAAATAGTTCTCAGCCTGTGTGTCCATACAAAAATATGAGTTAATTGAAATCACCGAAGGATAAGTGAAATCGTAGATGGCTTTTCCGGATCTCTTTACCAGCTTTCTAGACAATACTTTATCACTGGCCAAGGATACCAAAGGGGAAAACGCTAGTCATTCCCAACAAATTAAGTAGATAATTGCTATATCAACTGTCAGTTATTGCATAAATAAAAACTCCATAGATATATTAAATACTGCCTATTTATACATAATTTCATATAATTACAAAGGTACAAACTTTGTATAGCTTTTTATTGATTACACATTAAGATAAAATCACGCACACAT
This sequence comes from Acanthosepion pharaonis, assembly GCA_903632075.3. Lineage (NCBI taxonomy): Eukaryota > Metazoa > Mollusca > Cephalopoda > Sepiida > Sepiidae > Acanthosepion > Acanthosepion pharaonis. Next base: position 2,692,802 of record CAHIKZ030004120.1, read on the forward strand.
TTCTATACACTCATATACGATTGTACACACTCACCACCTCTCTCTCTCTCATACACACACACACACACACACACACATATATATGATTAAATAAGTAAAAATAGAGGAAATGAATGTAATATTTTGGTATTTATTTCCCTTCAACAAATTTTCAAAGTGAAATAATGCAGAGTTGTTTAAAATTCGATGCTTCGTTTTCCTTGCTTTCCTCGACGTTATCTGATGGCATTAGCGTTTATATATGTATCACTTTTAAAAACGTACATTCTGCCTTAATTGACTGCGTGAAGGTCACATGCATATCTTTAGATTTAGTGGTTATGCTTAATTCTGGAAATGTTAATGTAAATTTGAAAATTGGTTCGATAGTGGATTTTAATTGTATTGTATTATGTTTGATTTTAATGTATGAGAAATATGACTAATGGAACGTTTAAACTCTCCCTCTCAACACACACACACACACACACACACACACACACACACACACATATATATATATATATATATATATATATATATATATACTATTCAAATATCCCCTTTCCTAAAAGAAATACGTCTTTCCCTAACCAGTACACTTGACTATAACAAATAAAAGAAAACTAATGCAATATAAATAATTACATTATAATAAATTCAGTACCATTTACTCAGTTTCTTTTATTAGACATTAAATTATATAATATCCTCCATAATTTACCTCCTGTTGAAATATATTTATGGACGTTCTTAATTTTAAAAATTCCAAAAACTAACATTTTCATTTCTGTGTATAAATAGTTACTGCAAAACCTTACATCTGCTTTGATAAAGTCCTGCAGAAGAAGAAACGCGTCGTCTTAGATAAGTTTTGTTTTGTCTTTATTCACATATACACGTATATATATATATATATATATATATATATATATATATATATATATATATATAGTTTTAAAAACTAGGAAACCATTGATTTTAATATTAAAAGTCTCTAGAGCCCTTTCTGCCAACATCTCATCAGGAGACAATCGTTGGATTAGCGAAATGAATAATAGCGATATTGAAGAGCAAAAAAAGAGGGGAAACACACTAAAATAACGAATATATATATATTGTATAAATAAATAGCGAGGGACAGTTAAAATAAAATATCCCCCAACAGATTTAGAGACCTTATAAATTCTTTCTGCCGGCAGAGAGAAGGTTTTCTAAATCCTATACAGACCGATTCCAAAATCTTCAAATGATTATTGGAATCGGCTGTATCTTACAAGCTATATTCTCAACTAAATGTTGAGCAATAGCAATGGTTATGTGGGCGTACAACCTTGCATTTGGAAACTAGAATTAATCAGCACGGTCCTTCCAAAATACGACTTGGTAAGATAGATAGAATATGCTATCTTCCCCCAATGAATATGGAATCGGCTATTGCTCAACATTTAGTTGAGAATATAGCTTGTGCCAAGTTGTATAAAAAAGAGTGGTTTAGAATTATTCATACAGTCGATAACCCTTCCCTCGTTACAAGTATATATACTTGTTCGTTATTTTAGTGTGTTTCCCCCTCTTTTTGCTCTTCAATATCGCTATTATTATTCATTTCGCTAATCCAACGATTGTCTCCTGATGAGATGTTAAGAAAGGGCTCTAGAGACTTTAATATAAAATCAATGGTTTCCTAGTTTTTTAAAACTATTTATAAATTTTGTACCTCCAAACATTTGTTTTTATATATATATATATATAAAACAATGTTATGCGGGTATATCTATCTATCTATCTATCTATCTATCTATCTATCTATCTATATATATATATATATATATATATGTATATATATATATATATCACAATGTTAGATAATATAAAACTTAAGGATTCTTAATCATTAAGCTATATTTGAATCGGGATACAACTGGAATTTCTAGGTTATATGAAGAAAGAGGGCATCGGAAAAATGACACTCAGGCTATATTGAAGGCAATTGAGAGATAAAAACAGCGAATGATCTACCTAAGGAGTTTTTTTATAAATGGATAGCTGATCAAGGATTAGGGAAGATAGTAAATAAATAAACCTTACTAAATTTTAAAAAGGGCAGGAAGTTGTGGAGAGTCATGATTGACCAGTTACTGAAGAGACGCGGCACATAGAAGCATCTGTTTTCCACAAACTAACACTTCTGATCACTTCTTTCCAAACGTTTCTCTAAGTCTTCCTCACTGACTTCAACTGTGGAGTAGGGGGTTACAGACTCAAAATACGATGCGCTGCTGTAGATTCCATTCTTTGTAGGTTTTTATAGGATAGTGTTGCTAGTTACATGGCCATACAGGTTTTGAATTCAGAGCTGTGCTTCTTGTAGACTAGTTGCCAGAAAAACCCAGTCTACTATACTATTTAACCCATATATGGGGAGAAGAGATAAATCCATACGTTTCAAGGGCATTTGCCTGAATGTAATAAGCTCGACTGTAGTTCAAACACGGCTCGATAATTTCTTGTTTGGTAATCATTGCCCCATCTGCACATCCACAATATTTAAACGGAATATATATTATATTCCTGATCTCCGTTCTCAAGCCCTGATGATTGCTTAAATGTTCAAACTTTTCAACTTGACGCAAAAGAATAAATGTGTGACGAAAGATCTAACATTACTTTGAGTAAGATCAGTGTAATGTCGTTAATTAGTAATTGGCCCCGAATGATAAGTTGGACGTGCAAGTGACTGCCCTCATCCTTTGCACAAGAGATTAGCTGACACTTAAATCAAGCTAAAGGACAATGAGAGAGCACTTAGTTCGAAGCAAAAATGTCCACCCTTGATAAGAACGCAAACCTTTTTTGAAATGGATTCCGATATCCTATTCCATATAGAATTCAATCCTGTGCAATTGGACGCCAAGAGCAATAGCGTTTATTGCGAAATGATTTTTATTTATACGTTCTCATCGTTCAATAACTTTAGGCTGTTTGGATAGTCAATTAGTAAAAGCATATAGATGAGGCGATCTTGAGACATCAAAAAGCCAAATGTATCTCTACTTCTCAGAATGATAACCTTTTTATCCTGTCGGATAACAACGCGATAATATTTGCTGAAGCAATATATGAATTTATCATGAAAGTCAGCTGATTCGTTTACCAATGATACTGTTATGCTTAATACACTATTTGTTTTTATTGAGTGAATGTGTCAGATACTATCACCTGTTATTAAACGATTATTAATGAAAAATCTGTTATAACATTAACACAGCAAATTCTGTTTGTGATGTGACAATAATCATGGTTGTTCTAAGAGGAATTCCGACTACTTAATTAATTTGACTACATCATTAATTTGATGCATTTATCCACCATCTCAATTTATTTGTTTTACAGCCTTCTTCTTGCACAAAATTCGTACGAAAATAATAATTGTCTGTTTTGACCAGAAAGGTTTGGTGCGCAGAAAATACACCCTGGTTAACATAGCAAGCAGACGTTAATCCCTAACAAAGAGAGCCACGCATTGTAGCATTACTAGTAACCCATATAAGTCAGGTGATTACATTATATATATATATATATATATATATATATATATATATATATATATATATATATATATATATATATATATATACATGAGAACACAAACTAGTTCTTTCCATGCTTAGTGACGAAAACAGTTCCAAACTAATATCCAAACGAGTCTAATGTTTACATCTCTGACATGATAATGTATATAGTTTTTTTTTTTTTAAATTTATCACATCCTAATGATGTTTTCTATCATTTGGACTTCATTTCAAAGAAGTTTATAGGAAGAGGGAAAAATTGGAAGGGAAAATATCAAAGAAAATAAAAATAGTTTGACAAAACAGTATCTCTGGAAAATTGGAAATTAAATTAATGAAGCCAAGCAGCATAGACAGTGTGTTAAAATGTAGAGAAAAACGAACACTCACAATAAAATAATACAATTAAGAACTATACTAAATAACAGAAACCACACAACTTTATGACTACACAACAATAGTAATAACTAAAATGGATAGCACATGTACCTGGAAGAGATAAATGATGCCATAATCAAGATTATGTTCCATATTTCTTCAAATAAAATTACTTCAATACAGGAAAGAGTGATACAGCTACTGGATTTGAAACACATTTTCATAAAAAAATTGTTTTAATAGAAGGAATTTACGAATTTCAACCGAAATGAATAATGCCAAATGTTTCCTTGCGGGAAACGGTTAATATTACCATGAACAATGTGATCCTTTCTGTTTCATAGTAGTTTCAATAGCTAGAACAGCTCTTGAGAGGGTTATGTCTTCTTAATATTATCAACACTAATGAGAGCTGTATTTTACCCAAGCTGCATTTAAATCATGTCTGCCCTTAGGAAAAATATGAATCTTTTTCTTCTTCCAGCCATGAAGCAGGGTAGAATGGGATCACTAAACTTTGGGCAACACTCAGTTAGAACAACTTGGAATTCCAAGGCAACAGGAAATCGACTTACTTTCTTTCCCAAGAAGTTATGACAATTTAGATGAATAAATGGAATCGGTGGGGAGCCATGATTGTCTACGCCCTGAAGGGGTGTCACGAAAAGCTCTCAATGTAAGCTCCCAATTTTTCTTATTGTATTCAGTGGCTTTGTCATTACGTCATCACTTCTCCGTGCTTTAGGTTTTTATGGCAAATTAAAATTACTTTTTTTCGTGGTATGAAAAATATTTCAAGATTAAGCGGCGGATTATGCAATGTCTGTGTGTGTGCGCGTGTGTGTGTCTGTGAATTGATTTGTTTGCTTCACGGCATATCAACTCCTTATGCCAAAATGTAAATATTTGAACAATTTTATGGCTTAAACTAAATATTTTGAACGCAATTTTATGCCTTCAATTACAGATAAAATGTAATGTTGGTAATTTGTTTTCATATAAAAATGTATTGCTCTTATTTTTTACTATAAAATGTATTTTATACTTTGATAGTGTTTTGTTTTTGTTTGGGGGTAGATCATTATTTGCCCATAGCTGGGACCCTAACAGGTGCTACCACGCCAGTTCAGGGTGGACTTGGGAACTACATCAACTAAAAGGTGATTCCATGCTCCTCAAAACCCCAATCTCCCGATCAGAGGCCCTGCTGCTGGATGTAGTTTATCGTCATACCAGAACTGTCTTGTGTGTGTGTGTATGGGTGGTATATTACTGTATTTAAATTATAAAAAAATCACTACATTTGTCGATTTTATCCCGTAAATTAATGCCCTCCTTGACTTTAATGTCGTGGGATGAAATAAAAATTAGCATGCACATTCAATTAAACAGATTAATTTTTCCCTTTTTTTGACAATTGTTTTGTTTTCATCAAAATGCAAATCTGATGAGATGTTTAGTATATTTTTCGCCCATGGGAAGTTGTCTATTAGGGCGATCTAGTTCATGAAATATCTTTAATTTTTAAACATCTTGGATTTGTTGAAAACTGCAAGATTTCTTCGATTATTCTGATACGACATCTTTATTGAAGTTGATCAAAATTTCAGAAGTCTACTCTAAAAGCGACATTGTGTAGAGGGATGCAATATAATCATACAAGCCTTTTAAGGCGAATCTATTCCTCTTGTAGGGAGTATGAATGTAACTATGGTTCAGGGTGTGTCGAGTTATTCCTTGACATGTTACCAATATTCCACTTTAGACTTATAATTTCATGATTTCAGTGGTTAGAACACAATCTTTTATTTCCATCTTTCCACAAACATTCGCAAAGCCTTTAATCACAAAAAAGATGTTGGAATGTGAAGACTGTAAATTTGTTAAGCCCAGTTCAGAATAAGGTCATATTAATGACCTATATTCCATTTTTGAGGTAATTGTTAATGCATGGGAAATATTGAGATTTAAGGAAGAATTATATTTAATTTTTATAGATTTGAAGGCATCGTAGGAGGTTGAGTGACAGCAACTCACCTCTGACTTCAGCATTAATCACGGTATTCAAGTTGTTCCCAGTAGTACTGTTGTCGAGATCATTTCAATTCTTCCTCTAATTTCTAGATTTGATTTCACTTTCGCGAGATTCTTTGGGACCGTTCTAAATACTTTCGTAAAGACGGACATGACTATCAGCCTCCAGAAACAGTGTGTTCTCTTCTCTCACATAGTTTACATCTAATCTTCAGGAGGCCTAATCCACAAAACCAACTCAATTATTACAACTGTGCTTCATCGATGTGGGAAGCGATTCTGAGATTGCAGGCGAAAACGATAAAAACACGTCTCTCTTGTTTATTTATAAAGATTTATGGTCTACGAGGTATGCATAGAGAGTATGCAGTCATTTTGAATATATCAAAACACGGTTACGCGACCTTTATATAACTTGACAATTTTTTTGTCCTCGGTAAATATTCAAATGATGAATAGTTATGGGGATGCCTCTATGTAGGAAGCACGGATGAAATGTTGCTATATACGCTTGAAAGCGATACATATTCTGAGAGGCTCTTGAGAAGAATAATTCTCTAAAATTTAAACGTGGTTAGATTGCAATCAAAGCATATAGGTGATTGGCGATGTGTGAATTGAAAAATCCGGGAATCCCAACGACGGTTCGGAAAAAATTCTAACTGTACTGAACATATTGACTGATTGATGCCTGGTGCAAAGATTTTCAACCAAGATTTGGTTCCCTGCTATTTATTATTTTCTAACTTTGATATTGAAAGTGATTTCACACAATGAAAAAGATTAAGGAGAACAAGGCGAAATATCTGATGGAGATCCCTAAAAAGGAATTTGAACATTTTTCAAATACAAGGGGCACTGATTTAAAATTAAATGTCGAGATCAAATGAGGAAAAGATATGCAATAGACACTTTAAACGATTAACTACCGAAGGAGCTTACATTTTGTGTAAAAATAAGGAAAATAAAACAAGACCAAAATACACTGACCTATATTGAATATAAAAAATATTTTTGTTATTCAATTTGCTGAGGTATCCTTCTCTTTCTGTGATGTTATTTAAGACAAAGTACCTTGATAGTTTTCATGCTAACCAAATTTATATTTATTTTTATCCTATTTACATTGTTCGGACAGTTGTACTTATTTTTATTTTCATATTGACGACGTTTCAGCCGTCGAACACTCCGAATTCTTCAAATTATATACGTTGGAATTTCGAATACAAACGTTGGATTTCGAACCGAATCCTTTATTTTCTCCACCGGGGTAGATTGCTTTAGTTCCACGTGCCATGCCTTTCCTAGATAATTCAGTTTCAGTTATTCCCCTTTGGCAACTCAACTCTCCGAGTTTTGTTCACCTCTGCTATGGCCAGGTATTGAATTTACAACTCGTTGGTTCAAGTCGCTGGATTACTTCAACTAACGCTTTTATTCGAAATTTCAACGTATATCACCTGAAGAAGAACGGCAGTCGAAACCACGTGAATATGACAATAAAGATGAGGACAACAGTCCGAACAATGTAAATACTGTTAATATTTACAATACCTCAGAAATATAGAGATAAACTTATATTTCTTTATTAATCATATTTAGTTTTAGATCAGGCAGCAAATCTTGTTTTTATGAATGATTAAGTTTTGTTATTTTATAATCTGATCGATATGCTCGCAAGAAAATTTAGTATTGACTCAAACTTGGATGCAAAATCCGAATACTTATTTCTTCTATGTGTCATACACCTTTCGGACATTGTCTATCATGATTCTCCAATATCCTGCACTTTGTAGCTGTTGGTAAATTTGGATGTTTTGCTACTTAATTTATCCATGTTTTTACTGAAACCGGAATCTTTTTTTCGATATACTTTCTTCTATAAAAGATCAAACAATTGTCTCAGATGTTTGAAAGCTATCTGATTTGCCATCTCTCTCCAAAACTAACATCTTTTTATTTATGTATATCCATGAGATCGATAAAAGAAAAGCGCAGAGTCTAATGGAAAAGACGTCAAACTTGATGAAAACAAAATTTTATCGTCTAATTGTTTATGTTACTATTAAGAGGAAAGAACAAAGTAATTTTTAATTAATTTAAAAAAAAAATTCTGTCTTTATTAGAACATTGTAACTTTCGATTGAAAAACCTTGTTTCTCGTCATCACCGGAACTCTGGTAAATAACATGGCGAATTTTTTTTTGCATTTTTTGTTAATTTTGAAAATCTTGCAAAACTAGAAATAATTGTCAGATTTTAATTAAACTTTCAGAAACTATTCAGGAATGATGGAAATTATTTTGTTATTTTTTTAAAAGTCATTATAAAAATATATTTTTTATATATATTACCCCCTACTTAATAATTTAATGAAAACTCTAAAAATTTAATGTCGAAGCACGCAGGTCATTATATTAGTTAAGAACACAAGGCTTTGAGGAAAGTAAATCAGGTTTGTTTTTTTAAAAATCCGACCTCGTCTACCTAAAATCACCTCTAAATTGTAACATACAAAACGCAATAAAACAAAGATACTATGTAATTTTAAATGCTTTTAGTTGATTTTATTTGTTTTTATGAATATGCATAATATTGCCTGAAGGCAAAAAAACTATTTCGATGAAAAATGAATTTTTAAAAGAAGTAATTGTTATTTCATAAATTATTTTATTATTTTTACATTAAAGTTGTTAAATATTGTAAAATTAGTGGACATCTGTATTTATTGTTTTTTTTAATACATGTATCTGTAGAGATTATAAATTGCACAAGCTTTTTGCAATCAACGAACCAGCATTTACAAAACTCTTAATGTTTCTTGCCTTTTGTGTCAATAAAAACAGTTATAATTCAAATGTACGGAAGCCTGGAAGAAACATGATACAATAAAAACATCACGTGACTTGATTTTGTATATAATGACTTGCGTGCTTCAACATTGTATTTCTAGAGTTTTCATTAAATTATTTATCAGGGGGTGGGTAAAATATACATATAAAAATGACTAAAAAAACATTTATAATAATTTCTATCATTTCTGAACAGTTTATGAAAGTTTAAAGATAGAAGTTTTTTTTTTTTAAATAACTAAAAATTACTTTGTTCTTTCCCTTAACAGTAACATAAACATTTTGGCGATAAAATTCTGCTTTGGTCAAGTTTAAGGCCGTTTTTATCATGCTATGCCTACTTAAAAATAACGAGGTAAATAAGTTGTTCACGTAAAGGTAAACTCTCACTTATGACCTTCCGTACTATAACTTTCCTCACGTAATATGTCACTCATCAATCAACACGCACATGTCACTCGTCAATCAACACCGCTGTTAAGAAGACCGACTTTCTCTCATTTGAAAGAACATTTTTTCATCGCAAAAAGTAAGTAATCTTTGTTTCAAAATATATCAAATAAACTTTATAATTTCTAATTTTCTTAAATTAATTTAAAAAAAAATCATAATTGATTTATTAAATGAATTTTAAACGGAGCCTTTCACTTTTGTAAACAAAACGATTGACGATTGATTTTCTGTCAATTTTACTGATTCAAAAAAAATTCAAGATTTTTAACGAAAATTTCGGATGTGCTAGAAATTATTAAAAAATGTAAAAAAAAATATTCAAAAAATACTTTGATCTTTCGTCTTGATAATAACATTATCATTTAAACGATAAAAAATATTTTCATCAAGTTTAAGGCCTTTTTTTATTCATGGTATGATATTTTTATGGATCTCATGAACATACCTATTTTTATTGTTCGAAGTAGTTTTTGACCCTTTATCATCCATTTCTTTTTTGGTTTATTCTACAATCAATTAAATAAGTTACCCACTGTTTGTCCTTGATTCTCTTGCCTTTGTCCTACGTGCGCTAAATTCTCCACATTTTCTTTCAACATTATGCATCCCTTAAAATTCAACTATCTTTCTGTTTGTAAGTATTACTTTCCTTGTAGTTTATACTTTCTGTAAATCTTCCTCGTTGTTCTCATGATCTCTCCCTTATATTCTCAACACTTAAAATATATAGAAATCAATTAAACCAGAAGAGTACACAATAACGTAACAGAGATCAGTTCGTTAAAACGTTCACATTCAAAATTTAATACCTCATACAAAACAAAGTATATTTAATTTAAATGGTTTTAAAACATATACGAAAGCCAGAAAAATAGGCGTTAATACCTGCAACTAATTTTACTTACGAACTGACGAATCGCTCCATCTCTCATATCTCGGTCTACATGTGCTGAGATAAAAATGGGTCAATATGAAAGATTATTTTTAAATCTGTGGGTGAATGTATGTATATGCGCACAACGCAAAGCAGACAGTGACCATACAAGATGGACACAGGTGTCAGTCGAATGGTCAAGCAGGGAAAGGAAGATATCAGCCTTTGGCACCATTATCCAATTAACGATTTCATTCTTTTGTGAAATAAGAAACTTGCCCAAGGAGCATCGTTGATGCAGACTGCAAGGCATTGTTGGTTCTTAATCGTATCTTTGAACAAGGCTGACTGACCGGCAAAACTGACAGCAAAATCGATAGAAATTCGACTTTCGAACCAGACTAATATGGGACCTATAGAATCCTCGATCGCGTTGAATAGGTCAGCTTGGAGGTTTTCCGAGATCAAAATCAAGTGCATGAACGAAATATGATTATAAGTTTGGCGAAGTTTATTTTCTTCAGATTTTCAAGAATTCTTTCTTTGCATTATTTTTCTATTATTTTGCTAACTTATTTACACACTTTTGTGTATGGATGTGTAGCGAAGTGTTCATGTACATCTTATGTATTTTAGTAAATGAATCACTCATTTTTATCTGAAATAATCTTCTCTTTGCGCTTGGGCTTCGAACATTTTATCTCTAATATTCTTTATTTTCGCAATTATGTTATTTATATTATAACTTTTCCTTTAAAATTAGACTGCATTTGTATAAGTCCATAAAATGTATAATACATTATACTTGCATAAGAACTTATACACAAGGAGTTCAGAAAAGTTCTCCCTCAATTTAATTTCCAAAGTCTGAAGAAATGAATGAGCTTAATGAGTTTTTTACGAAAGGTTTCATGATCGAAGCGAACATTTTTGAACACACACACATCTTCAAAGACATTTGATTAAAAAGAACCGACATTTTTCATTATATTTTTCAATTTTTTAGATAAGCTACTGCGTATTGGGCTCGAACTTGTGGATAAACCCTCCGAAGTTCATATAGTGTTATTTTTGTTCAAGTACTTTCGACTTTCACAGTCATTATCAAGAACCAATGTAAAATCTATATGGTAGTTAGAATTCCTTTGTCTACATCAACGTATTCTTTGGGAAGCTGGAAGTATTAAATGGTCTAGCGTAACGTCATGTGTAACGCTTATTGGGATAAAGCAGTATAAAATGAATGTGCTTCATTTATTTTATTTTTTAATACTAATGTCATATATCCACACATTGATTATATCATATACATTTCAAGATACCGTCTCCTGTGGTGTATGATATTTTATTTAATATTCGTTGTTCATTATGTATAATAATAGCTTCGAGGGTTTATAATCTTTCTTTGCATTGGGTGCTGTAGAGTATTTTATCTTATGTTGATAATTATATTTTGGCTGTTCATGATGTGCACGAATTGCACTGGGTTTTGACAGGTTAATCTGTGAGAGGGCGTGGTGCATGTGTGCCCGATGTAAATATTTAATGCTGTTTTTTTTTTATTATAAATGTTAGAGATGCAATCTCCCAGAGTGTATGAGAATTCATAGGGATTGTTACATAATTCATAGGGATTGTTACATTTTTAGACCAGGTGGTGTTGATAATAAATAAATTAGATCCTTTAAATTTTTTGTAGTAGATAATATTTGTTAAGGTGTCTGAATGATATGTACCGTTGAATTATGTTGGTAATTGCTTTTTCATCCTGTTTATAATTAGGGTGTGTATCTGGTTACGATAGAATAGAATAGAATTAGGGTGCATCTGGTTACGATAGAATAGAATAGAATTAGGGTGTGTATCTGGTTACGATAGAATAAGTTAATATTTATTTTTATTTGCGTCAGGGAGGTGTCTTGCATTATTTTTTTCTAAATTCCGTTAAAGCTAATTTTATTTATTTGTCGACGACGTGATTCGGGAATTTATTGTTGATTAGAGTTTATTTAATGTTGCTAAGCTTGTTATTCAATAGTATGTCCGAAGAAGAGATTACTTTGGCCCGGTAAATCATGTTTTTAAAACATCTATTTCGTGTCTGTGAGGACATTCACTTTAGTAGTTAAGTAAACGAATTTCTGCTAGAGTATTTTAATCAAGCTTGATTGGATGAATATTTGTTGTCCAAATCCCCCCTTTCTCTCTATCTCTCTCTCTCTCTCTCTCTCTCTCTCTCTCTCTCTATATATATATATATATATATATATATATATATATATATATATAATAAAAATGGTAAACCATATGGAATTTCCAAGAGGGTAGATCCAGGGAGAGCTCTATGTCAGAGACAGAGCAAAATTATTAAATAAAGAATATCAAACACTCAAAATAGGTAATAATTTATATTTCCTGAAACCATGAAAATATCTTTCAATCTTTCGGACCTGGAAACCAAATATGAACGGAAAAATTACTCCAGATTAACAAAAAAGAAAAACTGATATCCTATTGAGGGAATGCGAAAAAGAAAGATGCAAATTTATGATCATGTAAGAGGTGGGGGAGTAACATAATGTTAAGACCCTTGATTTCTTTCATCAGACTAAGGTTTGATGGTGGACTAATTTAATATACTGATTTCAGGTTTAACTCGCTACATTAATATGGCATTTAAGGAAGAGAGTGAATGAAAGGATTGTTGAGTCAATGGGAATTAGAAAAAACACACTCTTTCACAGATTCTGATGTAGATATATTCAATTTAACAAAATATTTATAATTTATATTAAAAATATTGTTTGGTTAAGGACATTTTAAATAATATTCAGAATTTAGCGAAAGATTTAGAATTTAACGTATATTAGTATAAGTTCTTAATATAATTGCGCAAGAAATTTAAATTACCCAAGAGATTGGAATTAAATAATTATTAATTATTTAGATATTCAGAGAAACTTTAAGGTATATTAAGCAATAGTCCTAAAATTCCATAACCTGGATGTATTTATTAAAGTTTAACATGATACGAAGGTACTTTGAAGCAAAGTAAAATTAAAGGGATCCGAATTAATTCTCCAGTTTATATCTATTAAGATTACGAGTTTAGTTCAAAAATATCCGAAATTACATATCTGTAGTCCTAAACTTTCATACCCTTGATGTATTTATTAAAATTTAAGAGGATACGAAGGTAGTTTCAACCAATGTAAAACTGATGTGATCCAAATTAATCTCTAGTGTATATCCTGTTAAATTTTAATAAATCTATCTAGAGTATCATGTAAGATATCAGAATATCTTAATTGTAACCTGGATTAATTTTTCCGTTTATATTTGGTTTACAGGTCTGAAAGATGGAATGCTATTTGTTATAGCTTTCATGAAATAAAAATTATTACCTATGAAATTTCAAGTATTTGATACACAAATACACATGTATATAGACCCACCTCAGGACACGCCCTTAGATTACGACGTATGAAGGCATAAAATTCAGTTCTTAGGACTAGACCACGATACCGTCTACACATGATTTAATTATAGCGGTGAATTCTTGTGCAGAACCAGTCATATTTTCCGAAGAACTGATACTTATCTGTGGCACAGTGTACCACAAATTTTCGAAACAGCCCTCCCATATTGTAGTCAAATTTCCTTCTAGACTTTCCTTTTAATTATAATATTTTATAAAATTTCAAAAATGTTTTTAAAATTCTCCCAATCTTCGAGCTGGTTAGGTTATTAAGTGAAAAATATATTTACGAAGCGAAAATTAAAAATACAAATCCTCGCGTCAATTTTTTTTTTAAATTGAAAATTTCTTTTTATGTGTATAAACGTGCCGATTTTGAAATTATGGTTGACCATACACAACATTATCAGCAAATAAGATCGATCATGATAGAAAATTAAAGTTAACATTCCTAAAATTAGATTACGGGGAATATTTCCATCATTTTTAAGATTACCGAGTACTTAAAAATTATATAAAAAAGCGTTCGCCCGTCATTTTTTAAAGTTATATTTTAACAGACAAGGTCTCCATAGAGCAATAATAAAAGTGTCACCACCTCGTAAATCACCGTGAAGAGATTTACGAGGTGTTGACAAGCACTTAATCGCGCTACTAAAAATCCATTTCTACTATTTTCAAGTTAAAGTAAATCATATTTGTTTCAAATCAGATTATTTTAAATCAGCTAATATTCCTCAAATAAAGTTAAAGAAAAGTAAATTTTATTTTTTGATTATTTTTTAATAATGAAAAATTCAGTGTGTTGACAGCTGGTTAAAAAGGGGCACTAATCAGTTATTTTTAGTCCCCACAAATGAATAGACTTCGACAAATATAATTTGTGTTTGACTGGTTTGTTTGTTTGTTTGTTTTGTTTTAAGGCATATCAGCCACAATGAGTTACAAGAATTTTGTTTCTGTTATTTTTTCAAAAATGTATTGCTGGTAATATTTTCTTCCTCAAAAATATATTGCCGGTATTAAAACCATTCATAGTATTTTGACATCAGTTTTTTTTGTTTTTTTTTTGGTGGGGTGGGACTGTAACAAGTGCTACCACCCCAGGTCAACTGGGAACACGAGCAATTAAGAGGTGGTTCCATGATCCTCAAAACCTCCTGATCAGAGACCTTGAAGCCGGATGTAGTTTATCGTCATAACAAGGACACTTCATTGGGAGTGTATTACCCCTCTGCAGAGGTGCAGTTGCCGTATTTTGAAAACCCAGCCGACAGGGCATATTTCTGTTTGAAACCACTACAAAGTATTTTTCTTACTGGAAATAATTTTAATCCTTTAACTTTCAATTAAAGCTAAAATAAAAGCTTCAAGAAAGAATTCATTTAAATCTTAAGTATACCGAATTATTAGAGTTAACTAATGGGCTTAAACATAGAATCACTTTCCCTTGATGTTTTCATGAGCTATAAATATCAAGTCATAATTTTACGACTTTACTATACAATAAAAGATACTTTCTAAATTATCAAAATTATCTACAAATATGAAATAGATATTATTAAAAAAAGCATTTTCAAACACATTTTTCATCTCCAAACATTTTTATAAAGAATTGAGTACCAAAACATTAGCAATCCATGTCGTTGATGAACAAATAAAATTAGCTTTAATTTTACGAACTTTGGAAAAGAAAGCACAAAGAACTGTCCTAAAGCAATATTAGTCTATTCTTTTGTAACTAGATGTGTAACCTATTAACAATATGTAACAGTCACTTAATTCTTTCAGATAAATTGTCTTTCATCAACACTAATCTAACCTTATTATTGAATGAAAGAGAGTAATTAAATTAAAACAATATGTTAACAAAAGAATAAAAAGACAAAAGTTTTGGCTTCACTAACAATTGAATTAATTATTTTTAACATGATATAATATCTTTGTCTTTGAAGACGGTGTAAAGTGAAATGTACACTTCTTATCAAAACTAGTCAGTTGCCGAAGAAAATAAGTTATCCGAACGCTGTGAGTGAGTGGGTGGGGTATGTTACAACGTGACTGACTTGATCGCCTGTGCGGTCAGTGAGAGTTATGTGCATGTCTACGTCACAGGGGGTTACAAACGAACAGATATGACTTACTGCTTTACTTATATAAAGTTAGTTTTTTGTTTTGTTTTTTGTTAATCATTTCACTCCAAGCAAAACAATTAAGCGACTAATACGAAGAGAGTTACTGAGCGTGAAAGAATATAAGAAAAGGAAAAAAAAAAAAAAAGATATGAAGGCCAGGGTGCAATAAAAGGATTTAGACAGAAGATAACGATTGACATTGCGTTTAAATTTGTGTAGATCAAAGTTGACTGGAAAGCAAGAGGCCGGAAGATGGTTCCACGAACGAGAAGTTCAATAAAAGCTGTTAGCTAAATTCTCGGTATATATTGTCGGAGTTAACTCCTCCTTCAGTCCGTTAACCCTTTCACCAGGGGTCTCTTCCCTGGCTATAAATAGCCGCTGTCCCTTCACCTCTAGCTCTTTTTCCTTCAGGCATGTGCACTGACACCTTGAGGTAAATTCTTTCAGCTATCAACCTCGAAATGTAGGCGCTAACAAGGGATAGCGTGGAAACACGCTAAGCACAATATTCACACACGCACGCACATACAGAATATTCACACACACTTTGTACTGTTTCCATGTATTGTAACTTGTTATTAATATATATTTGTATATACATATATTATCAGTCTTGTGTTTTGTTTTCTTTCTTTGCCTTCTTCTTTGGACTTAATCAAAGTCCAACCTTTTTATGTAGTTGGGCCCGGCGGGCAGGAGTATCTGAACCTTACTTGCGTTTCTTTTACGTCTGACTTCTATCAACAACATAACAGCCACGCCATGAACCATCAACAACCGCTAACCGCCACGGTCCTCTACAATATGTTCCTACCCACATTGCAATTTATTGTTTAATTCTTATACACACTGCAGAAAATTCGTTTGAAAGTAATGTAAGAGATATGTTCCATCAATCAATGCGTATTAGCTATGATGTAGTGAGAGCCAGAATGATGTCAAGTGAACAGTAGAAGTGATAAGAAGAGTTTGTGTAGCTAATAATATCCAATCAACATGCGTGTAATATTTTTTTAATTATTTCAAGAGTAGTCGGTAGGAATATTTTTCCACTAACATTTTTGTTAAAATCCCGGAGTTCACAACTTTTGAAGGAAAAATAAAAGCATCAAAATTATTAAATCGATATAAAAATATTACAAAAAAGTAATCTAAAAAAGTATCTTACAGACAATCAACCGAGAATATAAATTAAAATTAAATTAAAAGTACAAAAAGAGAAATTTTATTTTTAAAATTTAGATTAATAAAACGTGATACCTAAGATTTAAAATGAATTTATATAAATGAAATATCTTTCTTGAAGTTTTTAGTTTAGTTTAAATTTTAAGCTAATATATTACATTTAATATTTCCAATAAGCAAGTTACTTTGCTGTATTTCAAAACTAATTTAACTTGTCTGAAAGAGTTTGTCTTGAAATTGTTAGACATCGCGGATTTTGGCGTCATTTTTAGCCATCTTTCATCACAACATAATTCTCTATTAAAAAAAATATTTAAAAATATTTTTCTGGTATTTTATTTAGGGAATATTAGCGGATTTAAAGTTTAATTAATCTGGTTTGAAACAAATATTACGTAAACTTTAAAAAAATCTTAGAAAACATTTTAACACGGCGGTAGCTGTTTAAGGTGTTGACAACCATAAAAACGGGTGTTTATCATTTTTTTTCCATGGATATATCAGTAAATTCACTTGAGGAATACAACGTGAGCCCCTTTCTTTTTTATATATGTTTTAACTACCCAGTAATCTTACAAATTTAAGAAAATATTCCCCATAATCTAAAGTTTTACATTTTATATACGCTGGCTTTAAATTTACTAAAAAAAATATCGCTCTTATTTTCTGAAATGTGTATGGACGTCTGTATATACAAAAATCGGCAGTTTAAACACACTATTCATATTTTAAAATATTGGTGGATGAATTGTACTAAACTTTTCAATTTACGATTAGCAAATATAATTTTTACTTGATATATAACCTAACCTCTGCAGATGTTAAAACATAATTTTAAGATGAAAAACTTTAGAAATTATAATTAACCTTTTTTTAAAATGAAAATTCTTGTAAGAATTTATTCATCGAAATTTTAAGGACACTCGTGTCCATTATATATCTTATTCATATAAGCAATTAAATGTTTATTTTACTGCAATTTTATTTTTACGATTCAGATTTTCAGCAACTGGGGGTCCTGTTTTATATATTTTATATATATTTTATAAATATTTTCACGATCAAGTAGTTCTGTTTTAACTTTTAATTAATATAAACTTTAAGCTCTGCAAAAATTAATTTCTCAAAATTTCATAAAATTAAATAAGTGGGTGATAACAGAGTTAAAAAAAAAAAAAACTTTTAGCAAGACTTTCTAAATATGAAACATTTCTAAAATAATTAAATTTGTGAATAAATCTTGAGAGTTTCATTAAAATCAGTTAATTTGATTTTGTAAGAATTTTCAAATCAATGTATTTTTCACCGCAAATGCGATGACAAAAAAAATAAAAAATAAAATAACCAAAATTTCGACGTTCTTTGAAAACGTTGAAATTTTGGTTATTAAAATAGGAAATAATTTTATCAAAAATAATTCCGTATTTCCTCTTAACTACAAAACTTGATTGGGATATTTTTCATAATTCTATTCTATCTTTTTAGCGAATCAGTGGAGGTACGTAAAGTAAGTTATCTGTATCCACTTTTTTTCGTCCAGATTATTCAGTATTTATTTTTCAAGGAGTTATCATTAAAAAGCATGAATATCAATGTGATAATAGACAATTGAGAATCAAATTAAATGTGGAGTAAACTAAACATTTAACAGAAGAAGAACAGTTGTGAGGAGGGGAATTTTTTAAAAGTTTACCTACTTTCCAGACACTGCACAAAGAAAATGGTAGAAACGGAAGAAGTTCTCCAGAGTGGGGAATGTTATTATGCGAAAATTTTGTGTTGCAATATGGGAGAATGGGTAGAGAAATAAAAGGGGAATCACGCTAATCAGTTTTCGTAGAGCGATAAATAAAGTGGAAACGAGGAAATGGAAGAGTCAGTAGCAGTTTAATTTTTTTTCTGAAACAAGGTGACGGTTCAAACCGAATTAAAAGACACTACCGTGACAGTACATATGTTAAAACGGGGATCATAGTTTAATATCAATTACTAAATCTATTCGATTAAAATCGAATAAAATAAACCATAGGCGTTTTCGTCCAATACTTCGCCAGGAGTTAAATCATCGGAAATTAAATTAGTGAAGAAAACGAGAAGTTAAAAGAGGAGAAAAAAAAATGAGGTGGGGAGGTCATCCAGAATGGTCAACGATTCCCCAAATAACTCCAATTTATGTCATCTCTGTCTGCAAAGAGCCGGGCGCTGTGTTGATCACTACGGCTTCTAGAATAGTCAGATGGTATTTCATGCAGCACAGAAAAAAGTTCTTCTGCATAGTTGTTTCTAGAGACATCCGTATTTAATAGATGCCCGACAATAGCAGACGCATGTGTCTGTAAGTGTCCGGATGTTAATGGCATATGCCTGCAAATTGGACCTGACAGGTGGGGAGCGATTCTCACCTCCAACCGTTGAATAGTTTTGCCCGCATAGTCAGCATCGCACTGACATTTATAACGATAAATAACTAAATTTTGTTGAAGGGTAGGCAAAATAGCTTAGGTGGTAGCGGGGATAGAAAAAGATGGTACATATTACAGCAGAATTAAAACAGTGTATTTTATAGATGATGAGGCCACATCTGAAATAAATGGCTACATGGTAATTTAAAAGACGCAGTACATTTAGGAGGACCGAAAGTTTTTATTTCATTAAACTTAGAAATTTTAAGTCTAATGCTACTAAGAATAATACTATCAAGGTAGCTTTTTGAAAGGAAAATGTCGGTAATTTACCTGAGTTCAGCATTCAATTTACATTCCGATCATATCGACAATACATAGTTGGTAAGGGTTTTGATAAGGTTAATCTTCTTAGACTTATAGACAAAAGAATCCCAACTAAGACGTAACCCTGCAAAGGTGGGTTTTCTGTATACGCTGGTGACGAAAGACGTAGAAGTTTTCTCGACTAACACATCCAAGAAAGACAACATTTTCAATTGTGAATTGTAAGAAGGAGTGACGATTTTTAAATTTATATAGATATATTTAAAATATTTAAATTTATATATATATATATATATATATATATATAAATTATATATATATATATATATATATATATATATATATATATATATATAAGCAAAACACACACACACACAAATTCTTGTTGCACAAGGTTGAATGTTTCTTGTATGTGAACAATAACCAAACACAAATACTTCGAAAAATTTCGGTAAAGGAGAGATGTGGCCTTCGTTTTAACCCTTTTTGGTCTGTTCTTAGCACAACTATTACAACCTTCGATGTTCCCGTTCTCAGTAGCAGTAATAGTAGTAGTAACAGGAGTAGCGGTACTTAGATCTTAGCGGCGGTATTTCGCTTCTTCGCCCTCAGATTCAGCAACACACAGCGGAAGTTTCCTTTTCAATCTCTGACGTCTCTTCACTCAATTTGACTGCATTCGAAGACACACGAACCCAAAACTCACTCTCGGTTGGCTCCCCTCTTTATTAAGTGAACCGGCTCCACGTGTCTCAGATTGGAGACGTATCTGTTTTTCTCGTGCGAACTTACTGACATACTACCAAAGTACAACTTCACTTCTCCGAGAATAAACAATGTACTTTTTCATCGATTGGTTTCCAAGGTTCACAATAAGACGCTATTGTTTATCACCTCGCTATTAATTATTCTGCTGCTCTTTGTAAACATCGATTCTCATAGTGTCAAAATCCATTTCTTTTTTTAAAAGTTCCAAATTATTATTCTTCCAGTATTTTTTATTAGTAATTTGACATCCTTTGTACACTTGCAAAAACATTGTATTTCGTGTTCTAAATAAACTTTCTGTAATATTTATATTTCAAAGTCTTTACAGCATAGTACCATCTTGGTTATTGAAAAACGCCTCTCTTTCAGTTGTTTTTTCTGTTTTACAGCATATCCTCATTTATTATCATTATTGTTATTTCAGGGGTGATATCGCCCCTGCTACGACGTCGCTTCAGAAATTTAAGTTTATGTTGTGGGACTAGATATTTTTTTAAATATTTGATAACTTTGGCGGTGGCACTTAAAGAAGTAGATGAAGTCAGTCAATCTAAGAAGTTGGAGCAGCCAGTATTTGACGTGATAAAAACTGAAACAAAATAGTCCACCGTTCTTCGAAAGCTGGAAAATTTCTTTCTAAATTTATTTTCATAGATTTTTGAAATTTTCCCAACTGAATATAAGTTAATTGGGGGAAAAACAATTTTTGCATTGTCCAAGCTGTTTCATTTTGCAATCTTGCGTATTGTCCCATAATTTTCAATACTTTGTGAAAAATATGGTCATACAGCACTGATTGACCACTTTCTCATATTA
This sequence comes from Acanthosepion pharaonis, assembly GCA_903632075.3. Classification (NCBI taxonomy): domain Eukaryota; kingdom Metazoa; phylum Mollusca; class Cephalopoda; order Sepiida; family Sepiidae; genus Acanthosepion; species Acanthosepion pharaonis. The sequence goes on from CAHIKZ030004120.1 coordinate 2,714,061, forward strand.
TACTGTCATGAAATAGTTTCAATTTTCATCGAAACTTTTCAAAGTTATAATAAAAATGTTATTAAACAAGTAAATTAATGAATGCTAACAGAAATTAAACAATCTACCGCCATGGACTAAAAGGGTTCAGTTCGAAAGTCCAACATATATCACTTGAAGAAGGCTAGAACGTACATCGGCCGAAACCTCGTGATTTTCACAATAAACATGGGGACAACAGTCTGAACAATGTAAACAGTGTAAAAATCCCTCTATATCTCTCGTTTGGACAGACAAATATTGTTGAGTCAAGTTTTAGGCTCATATTAATTCTTTGGTTAGTATTGAAAACAAAACAATATGCATAAACCCAGCACTGACAACTATATGTACTAAATGTAACATTTTAATTATTTTATGGTTGACTAATTTACAGAAAAATACTAAATACACTTCCGCTTGAAGCTAATGTTGGCATTTAAAAAGTAGACTTATGGGCAACCTAGTTGTTTGCTAGACTGACTGACGGACTGAACGGATATGTGAATATCAATCTCTGGCTTACTAGACCAGGAAAAGGGGGCTAAAATGATTATTTCCCATCATTTTATTACCGTATATCTCCCAAATGGCAAGTTTTGGATTACGCTAAGTGTAGACCAATAAAAACTGAAAGGATAAAAACAAGAATTAGTACAAGGTGGGTTAGCGTAGCGTTCCGAACAATTGCACTGAACAGAATCGAAACGGAACGTTCTTGTACACTTACATTAGTTTTTGATGGGCTTATATGAAGAGTTGCAAATACACGATTTTTTTGGTTTGTTTTCTCTGAAGAATCTGAATTTGTTTGAATTTCCTTAGATTTCTGCTGTTGGTTCTTTCTTTCAATTTCGTCAGCTGCCCAATCAGCCAAGGAAGATTTCGTCAGAAAGTGCTTTAAGTTTGCCTTTAAAAGAAAGAAAGTATCTTAAAAATAGATATATACCCGAGTTTTATAAGTTTCTTTTTTTTTTCATTTTCATAACATAGGAACCTACATGGGCAAATGATTATATGGAGTCTTTCAACATATATATTTATTTTTTTTAAATTACTAGTTAGATACTCCCTGGCGGTGAAACGATCAAATATTAATCTAAATTGTAGCATTTTTAAATGGACAACTATTTGTTAGAAATTATCCACTTTAACATGCTTTTAATTGCTTTTATGAATAAAATATGTAATAAATATAAATTTTATTGAGACAAACACTTTTCGCAGAATAATGAATTTTTACAATATTTTTCAATTTAAAATTTTAATTAGAGAAATTTATAAACTTAAATCTTTTAGAATTATGTATTAATTTGTAGGGACTAAGTGACATCGTTAAATTAAAAACTGTATTTACTACTAAATGAAAAAAAAAACTGTTTAACAGCCTCCACTATTTTAAAAATAATTTTAAAAGTGTACGCGTGCTATTTTTAGGTTGTTCTGATTACGGGTTAAACCCTTTACACCGGATGTTCTCTTTCAATCTATGCCTTTTTAATGGTGGCCGCTTCGGTATTATTGGAGGGTCTATCTTCGTCTTACAAATTTTATTATTATTTTACAGAAATTCTAGGAATTGCAAGTCATCTTTTCAAATTTTTAACGTAATGAATATGGTCCCCGTTAGAAATCGCAATTTCCTATCGCTACACCCAGACTTGCCGGCAATAGTCAGACACAACACACTGGTTTTTATAGTGACACTGAGCCGATAAGATATCTGTTCTAACGTTGGAATAAAACGGCTTGCGCTGCTTGTTATATAAGGAGAAATACATGATTGCGAAATCGCTTCAAAGGACGTGTATATTCCTGTTTCAAGGGGACAAGTTCATTCAAGTGTATTTTATTATATTATTTCGGTTTGTAGTTAAAAGTCGACTGAGAGCAAAGACTTGTCAAGAACTGGTTACTTTACATCCTTCTTATAAGAAAGTATATTGTGATAAACCGTGTCTTGCTTAACCGAATGTTATCAAACAGTCATTAAATTTTATGGTTGCTGAATCAAACACACACACACACACACTCTCTCTGCTTTCTCTCTATTCTCTATCTCTCTCTCTCTCTCTCTCTCTCTCTATATATATATATATATATAGATAGATAGATAGATAGATAGATATGTGTGTGTCTGTGTATTATATATATATATATATATATATATATATGTGTGTGTGTGTGTGTGTGGTACTTATTGGAAAACACTCAACATCAGTGATAGAGGTAACATATTTAGTTGCGTTGATGTGAGTTTGTGACCCTGTGTTTCACGTCCTTTGCGATCGTCAGACCAACTGATTAATTTTGAAAATTTGAATCTATTTATGGTTGTGTATTTTTGTTGTTTGGGGGTAGTGGGAGGAAATATTCTCCTCTGTTGTCCTCCTCGTCGTCGGGATGACATTCATACACACGAAGACACACACACACGCATATGTACTTATTGCCGTTCATACTAATCATATACATATATGAACAGTGTGGTACTGGGCGCAGATATGTATGTGTTGTTGAATGTATACATACACAACTGGTCGCTGATTTTCGGTGTTCGAGTTATGTAGCGAATTTTTTTTTTCTACAAGTGGTGGGCTAAAAAACGTTCGCTTATTTTGTTCACAGAATGACACTTACTCACACATATAGGCATGTGTGAGAGTACACTTATTTACTACCCGTCTGGGTTTTGCATACTTAAAATGGATATTTTTGTTATCTTTTTTAATGTTGCTTATTTGCTTGTTGTTGGCGATAACATTTATGTAAATAGCAGAAATTCTAATGTATAATTTGACATTAATTTTTGATAGGGGAGGTGAGTATAAATGTAAACTAATGCGGTGATGGTATTTGTGATGGTGGTGAAATAGTACGAAGGAAATAATAATTGTAATGTTGAGAGTAATGAAAATGTAACTGTGGTAATGGTAAAACTGGGGATAAATAACGAGCATGATATAATAATTACAATACTAAATAAATAAATAATAAGGCTAAATAATTAAAATACTGGGGTAATGACGGTGGCAAGCTATGGATAGAGTGATGACAGTTGGGGGTTGATTGGTATTGCTTTGGTAATAATGGTGTGGGTAGAGGATAATGCTAATAACAGCGGTAGCAGCAAATAAATATAGTAAAAATGGTAATAGTGATGATGGTGGAATGATGATAATAATGGCAATATGAATAAATAAATAATTTATGGTAATAACTAAAAAATGATAAATGTACAATTAAAATTACAAAATTGCTGTAGTAATAAATAATAAATAAATAATTGAGGTGATGGTAATGATGGGAGAGGTCATGGGTAAAATAGAAAATAATAAAAGTGGTGGTAACTTGGTTATGGTAATAGATGTTGGTGAAGATAGTAATAAATGGCAAAAATAAGAGAAAAGACGGCGGAAAAAATCAGTACGAATCTTGTGGGGGAGGTGTATGAGTGCTAATAATGGTAGACGTTATTTTGCGGTGGGTGCATATGGTGGTGGTGACAATATTGGAAACTAAAGTAGTGGTAGACGTTGTAACTAGTGTTGTGTTATCAGTAGTTTATCGTTTGGTATCTATAGAGTAAATGGTAGTTTAGGTAGCAGAGCTGGAAAGGATATCGATTTGTGTTACTCGGTATGTTTTTTATGCATTTTGGTATGAATTGAGATAACAGGTATTTGTTTTCATGTCTGCATTTTGGAATTATTTCTGATCCTATGTTCAGTAAATTATTTTGTTGGGTATTGGAAATTATTGCTACTTTTTCGTGTAGACAAAGTAGGCATTTCTTTATTATTGCTGTAGGCGGGTGTGTATTTCAGTATTTTCCAGCTTATTTTTTGTGTAATGTTTCTGTCTTTCAGATGCCATATGTATGTGGATAGTTTCGCACTGTTTGAGTATTTTCTGTTAGAGAATGAGAAGTCGTAGTTGTATTTTCTTTGCTTGAATGGCCCTCAGTGGCACCGATGTAGTACATTGTGTTGTTGTTTGCACTTAGCTTGAACTGCAACACGTATATATGCATGCGTGCTTGTCTGCGTGTGTATGGGTTTCATCGCGATGAAGACATAGAGGAGAATTTTTCTTACGGTCAAACAACAAAAATACACAACCATAAATATATTCAAAATTTAAAAATTAATCAGTTTGTCTGACAATCGCAAAAGTCGTAATACCCAGGGTCACAAACTTACTAACGCAACTATATATATATATATATATATATATATATATATATAGTGAGAGAGAGAGAGAGAGAGAGAGAGAGAGAGAGAGAGAGAGAGAGAGAGTTTCTAGAAAGTGGCCCATTCATAAACATTCTACCTTCAAAGTCTTCCTATTTCAGATACATGGACTCACTACTAATACATCTACAAAATACTAATTTAACAGATCTTGTCAATCAACTTAATAACGTTGAAACTACAACGTCTGAATCTGATATCAAATACTCTTCCTTTTCTATATATCATATTACACAGAAACAATAACGAACTCAATCTTGACGTTTATAGAAAAGCCACCACCAACCAAAATGTCCTGGTCAGTTTCTACTCAAACCACTGTTTTAAATGAAATCAGGAATTTTTATAGGTTTCTATTTGAGAGCATTAAGGATCTTCAGCCCCCCTTCAAATTTCCTTAAATAAGAAACATACATAGAAAGCACATTCAACAAACTACAATACACATATAATTGCATCCACAATGCATACAAAATATAAAACTGCAACAAAAATAACATCATCATCCGTAATAATAAATTATATGAGAACAGATAGATAATACTACCGACCAACTTCGTCAGGTGCACTATCCAGAACAAGCTATCACTTTTAAATAGTCTCAAAATAATCGCAAATACTTCCGAAAACATTATGTATATAATCAGATCCTCAAACACCCATAGCAATAATATTTCTGAGGCAGGCCTATATAAAATAAATTTCCAAAACTGTTCCTCACAATACATTGGAAAAACATGCAAATATTTAAAAAGACACATCTGTGATCACAAAAGAGACCTCATAAATAACAACTTAACAAATGCACTCGTCATACATAGGAGTAATTTCAACCACAATTTTAATAAATGCTACAATCATAGAAACAAAAACAATTCACTTAGATGGCAAATCTTCGATAGTGTCGCCATTGAATAGTATCCAAATATTAATCTACGCTCAGGTCCCGACTTTGGCCCCACATCAGTGGCGACGAGGATTCGAGAAACGCACTCACGCCGAAACCTCAATACCTTACCAGTTCCACATCTGTGTCGACGAGAATTCGAGAAACTCACTCACGCTGAAACCTCAATACCTTGCCAGTCCCACATCAATGGCGACAGAAAGATTCGAGAATTTCGTTCTCCCCATTTCAATAGCGACAGAGTACTCGAAAAATACACAGAAACTCCACGCGTTCCCACAGTAGTGTAAATTAAGCTGGTATTACTACATTAGCGATTTAAACGCAATACCCAGCGTCTACATATAAAAAATATATATTCCGATACCAAACATCAGTGACGAACTAGCGATTCGACATCTACGGAATATTAAAGTCTGTCCAAATAACATTACGAGAACGATTTCTTACACACCCACACACACAAAAAAACAGTTTGTTCATAAAACAAACTGACATCACAAGAGCGAAGTACTACTATTGTACTCAAGTTTTCGAAAAAAACTATCTAAATTTTTTTTTATGTAACTGAGTTGAACTCGTGCATAAAATTATTCTCCCCTCAAATTCACTGAGGTGAGTTTTCTCTTTTTGTACCTCTATAAAAAAATACATATATGTGGTGAAACATTATACAATTACGTTAAAATTAACGGAACCACGGAATCTCAAAAAAGCTAAACACATAATTAGTTTAGTTTAACTAATTGTCTGTTCATATTTTTTTTTGTGTAAAAGAAAAAACCTATCAAGATTTTTTTTGTGTACTTCCCCTTGGTACACGGATTTAAAGCAACAAAAGATCGCTGTCATTTTTGTTTGACTAAATATGGAAGATTTTCAAAAAGTAATTGCCCAAATGCTAAAAGTAAATTTGGATCAGCAACTAAAATCAGAAGAAAGACAACAACAACTATTTTTGGAATTACATAAACAACAAATGGAATTCCAACAAATCACGCTTCAGAATGCTGAACTACAACAGAAACAACTTAAAGAATTACTCGTAAATGCATTAAAAAGGCTCAAACTCTGAAAAAGTTACAATATTCTCCCAGAGTACAATCTACAATTCAATGGAAACCTTTGAATACGTACCAGAGAACGACAAAACGTTCGAGGCCTTTTACAGGCGCTACGAAGATATTTTCAACGTAGACTGTGAACAATGGCCCAGTAAAAAAAGGTACGTCTACTATTGAGAAAACTGGGAACTACAGAACATAGTAGATTCGTAGACTTCATACTACCCAAGAAAACCACTGACTTGGATTTTTCAGAGACGATTAAGCTCCTATCGGAACTATTCGGGCCTAACACAACCTTGTTCCACAAACGCTGGAAATGCCTGAATACAGTCAAAGACAACCAGCAAGATTTTCTAACGTTTGCAGCATCGGTAAACAAGCTCTGTAATGATTTTAAACTAGTCGAACTGACTGCCGATGATTTCAAGTGCTTGATTTTCGCACAAGGTCTAGTATCAACAGAAGACGCCGAAGTCAGACGACGGGTAATGACCAAGCTTGAGAACGAACAAGGATTGACTCTCCAAAAACTGGCAGAGGACTGTCAAAGAGTAATATCTGTAAAGTGTGACTCAAACACTATCGAGGAATCAGGTGTGGCTCAGATTAATAAAATCAGAAGCAAGTCTATCTCCTATTCCCCACAAAAAGACAAAAGGCAAATCTCATGTCCTAAATTCCGCAGTAACCAAAACCCAAATAGGTTAAAGAAACCGCCCGGACCATGTTACTATTGTGGTAAATGGCATTGGATGAAATTCTGTCCACTTAAGAATAAAAAATATTGCAAAAATTGCAATAAAAGTGGGCATACTTTAACTTCGTGCTGGTACGCCAACAGAACGAGAAAACCCAAAAATAAAATTAGGCAAGCTCAATCTGACAATATTGTCGATAGGAATTTAAGGAAATATGTAACTGCGGATATTTTCAATAATTCCATTAAATTCCAGCTTGACTCGGGTTCCGATCTTTCAACCATTAACTGGCGTATTTGGCGAAAATTAAACAAGCCGACCTTATTAAAAACGGATAAATCAGCAAAATCCGTAACTGACGAAAAGATTAACATTTTAGGCGAGGTAATACTTACAGTAACACTAAATGGAGTTACCAAAAAGCTCAAAGACTGCGTATTGAAAACTTCAGATAACTTATTTGGAACAGATTGGATAGAAAAATTCAATCTTTGGGATACAAAGTACAACGTCCAATTTGGTAAATCTAAAAAAGGAACTCAAACAACAATTTCCCCAGGTTTTTTCTGGCGGCCTTGGGAAATGTACTAAAATGAAAGCTAAGCTCAAGATGAAGGACGGTGCACAACCGGTATTCAAAAAGAAACGGAATGTCCCTTTCGCTGCTCTAAAGCAAATCAACAAAGAGTTAGATAGACTCGAACAAGCAGGTATTCTGTCAAAAACAGATTTCAGCGAGTGGGCAGCACCTACGGTCTACGTAAAAAAGACGTCCAATCAAATACGAGTATGCGCAGATTTTTCCACAGGGTTACGATGCCTTGCAAGATCACCACTATCCTCTCCCAAGCCCTGAAGAAATTTTCAATAAACTCAATGGTGGAAAAATGTTTTCTAAAATTGACCTCTCGGACGCATACCTTCAGACAGAGGTGGAAGAAGAAAGTTCCAAATTGCTCTGCATAAACACCCATAGAGGTTTGTACAAATACAACAGACTGGCTTTTGGAGTAAAGGTTGCGCCTGCAATTTTCCAGCAGGTCATGGACGCCATGCTGGGCGACCTTGACTACGCAACAGCCTATTTGGATGATATACTGGTTTAGTAAAACTACAGCAGAGCACCGGAACCATATAATAAACGTATTCGAAATGATACAAGAATACGGATTTAAGGTTAAGGAGGCAAAGTGTGATTTTTTCTTACCAGAGATTAAATACTTAGGGCACATCATAAATAAAGACGGTCGTCGGCCGGATCCAGAAAGAACCAACGCGATCAGAAACATGTCGGACTCAGATAACGTTCAAGCGTTACAAAGCTTCCTCGGCCTAGCTAACTTTTACCAAGGGTTCATTAAGAACATGCAAAATTTGAGAGGGCCTCTCAACCAACTTTTAAAAAAGGACAAACCATGGTCATGGACCCCGGAATGCCAAGACGCATTCGAGAAGATCAAGAAAACTCTTACTTCGGACCTCTCCCTCACCCATTACGACCCTAGTCTCGACATCATAGTCGCAAGTGATGCAAGCTCGTACATTTTGTCGCAAGATACAAAGTACAACGTCCAATTTGGTAAATCTCAAAAAGGAACTCAAACAACAATTTCCCCAGGTTTTTTCTGGCGGCCTTGGGAAATGTACTAAAATGAAAGCTAAGTTCAAGGTGAAGAACGGTGCACAACCGGTATTCAAAAAGAAACGGAATGTCCCTTTCGCTGCTCTAGAGCAAAGTAACAAAGAGTTAGATAGACTCGAACAAGCAGGTATTCTGTTTAAAACAGATTTCAGCGAGTGTTCAGCACCTACGGTCTACGTAAAAAAGAAGTCCAATCAAATACGAGCCAACGCGATCAAAAACATGCCGGCCCCAGATAACGTTCAAGCGTTACAAAGCTTCCGCGGCCTAGCTAACTTTTACCAAGGATTTATTAAGAATATGCAAAATTTGAGATGGCCTCTCAACCAACTTTTAAAAAAGGACAAACCATGGTCATGGACCCCGGAATGCCAAGACGCATTCGAGAAGATCAAGAAAACTCTTATTTCAGACCTCTCACACACCTCATCATAGTCGCAAGTGATGCAAGCTCGTACGGCATTGGTGCTTGCATTCTGCATAAACTGCCAGATGGTTCGCGAAAAGCTGTGGCTCACGCATCAAGATCTCTACTTCCAGCTGAGAAACAATATTCCCAATTAGAGAAAGAGGCTCTAGGGTTAATATTCACTGTGACAAAGATTCACAGATATCTACATGGTAGACAGTTCATACTACAGACAGACCATAAACCTCTAATTACAATTTTTGGTTCTAAAAATGATCTGCCAGTCTATACTGCAAATAGACTACTTCGTTGTGGAACAATTCTCTTAAACTATAATTTCAAGATAGAGTTCCTAACATCCAAAAATATTTGCCATGCAGACAGTTTATCGCGACTCATTCCAAAAAATACAGAAGTCTTTGAAGACTCCATCATTGCTACTCTAAGGCCAAATTGTGAAATCAAAAACATGATCGCGAGTACCATAAGAGAGCTCCCAGTTACTTTGGCCGACATAAAAAGAGAGTCTCGAGAGGATGAATTCATTCAATCCATAAAAAGCAAAATTCGCAACAAAGACTCCAATGTGTCTGAAGTTTTCTCCCTCTGCAATGATGTCCTACTATACAATGACCGCGTAGTGATTCCAAACAGCCCACAAAGAAAAATCCTCAGGGATTTTCACATGGGACATCCGGGGAAGAACCGTACTAAAAGCCTCATGCGCTGCTATGTTTATTGGCCAAATATGGACATAGCAGACATGATAGAATCATGCAAAGGATGCGCGCTTGCAGCAAAAGCTCCAACCCCGACGTGCAAACCATGGCCAAACACAGACCATCCATGGCAAAGAATTCATATCGATTTTGCAGGGCCTATAGACAACATGTACTACCTCATTGTTGTGGATAGCCACTCAAAATGGCATGAGGTCCTACAATGCAAAAGACCAACCACAAACTGCACGATCGGATTTCTACACGAGCTATTCGCGCGTTTTGGCGTGGTAGATTGTGTAGTTATAGATAATGGCACTCAATTCACATCAAGTGAATTTAGAGACTTCTGCAAGTCATATCAGGTGGACCACATTACAACGCCTCAATACCACCCTAGGTCGAATGGCCAGGCCGAAAGGTTCGTGGTCACTCTAAAAAAGGCTTTAAAAAGGCACTAGGCACACCGACAGATAGAGCATTGCAACAGTTTCTGCGGGTGTATCGGATAACCCCTAATCCGAACACGCCTATGGGAAGCTCGCCTGCAGAAACAATGTTCGCAAGGAAAATCAAGTCTGTCTTCGACAAACTTATTCCACGGCAAGCAAAGTTCAAAAAAACCTTATCGCCTCATAAGAAATATTTCAATCCTGGCGATAAAATCTTTTTCAAGGTTTACGAAAACAACATAACATTCTGGGATGTAGGTACCATAAAAAAAAGAATTGGTGAACTGGTCTATATTGTCAAAGGACCGAAAAACACTCACAAACGCCATTGAAACCAGCTCAGAAAATGCCGTTTGAAGGAATCTGAGGAATCACTACAAAATATCTGTGAAGAGCCGATCGACGTAATTTTCGATCACTTCGATCTCGACACGCCCCAAGTCTTTCCTGAAGTGCGACGCTCAGGAAGGAAAAGGAAATTTACTAAACCGCCCGACGTAAATCCCAAGAGGAAAATGTATTAACAGTTTTATTTTTTTCTCTCCTTTTCAAAAAGAAAACTCTTGGAAGGGGGTATTGTGAGACCGGATCTACCTACACAATAGTCTCTTCCAGGTCTATATTAAGTATGCGACACAACACTCTAGAGAGTGACATAGAGAGAGACAGTGAGAGCCGCGTACGACTACCAGTATTGGACACTAACATATAGTAAGCTCCGCTTACACTATCTCTGTAACCTGCTGTTAATATATCTTTCTTACATCTAATCCGTGTTCCGTGTTTTCCTTCTGTGGTCCGGACTTTTGCCCTACATCAATTATATATATATATATATATATATATATATATATAATACAGGTAATAATCCATTGGGATATAATCCAAATGAATCCTAATAATATGAAATATTAAAACTGATCTACGAAAAAAGCTTAATGTATTTATTATAACAGAACATATAAATTACATAGAATTGAAATCCAAATTTACCTCGTTCGACCAACAAATCATAGGCATCATCAACTCAGAAGTGTGGAGGAATAAAGTAGGAACTTAAAATTTAAACATCTAAGGAATAAAATAGAAGAGAAAAGAAAAAGGAAAAAAGAGAGAAAGAAGAAAAAGGAAGCAGGAGTAGCCGATGAAAATAAAGACATTAAGTTAACCCAACCCCTAGTATCAGAGGAGGAAGAGGTGGAATTTTTTGACTTAAATAGAGACAGTTAATATAATCTTGACCTATATTTTAAAATATTAACATGCCAAGTCAAGTTGAAAATGTATCACAAAATTAAAGATTCGAGTTCAAACAATTTTAAAAATTAAAATAGAAAATAGTAAATATTCTTTATAAACCAAAGAACAAAATCTGTTTCTCATTTTTAATAAAAAATCCCAAATCTACACTAGCAAAAATATGAGAAAAATAATAACCATAATAAATAGTTTATATAAAGAGAAAAATCTTAAAAAATATTTAAAATTTAAGATTTTTTTAAAATTAAGAAAATACATGTAAAACGGTAAAATCTAAAATAAAAAAATATAATAAAATAAATAAAATAATAATAAATAAAATAATAAAAATATATAAGAATTAAAAAAACAAATAAATTATTTAAAAGAGTAATAAAACCAAAAATAATAAAATAATAATAATAATAATAATAATAATAATAATGAGATACAAAAAATTGTTCTGACAAGTACAGCCCACACTTTACGAAGGGCTTTATCGATGTAATTTTTTTTTTTTTTTTTTTTGTCAGTGGAAAGTGTCATGATGCCATTTCTAACCTTAGGTCCCTGGGCAGGTCCCGGAAAGAAATGTGTACACGCCAGAAATCAAAGAAAATAAAAATAATAATAATAGTAAAATATAAGAGCAAGATGATAAAAGAATAAGATAAATATGGAAGGTAAAAAATAATAATGATAATAAAATTTATGAAGATAAAATATCGTAAGGAAAAAATAGGAGAAAACATTTTTAACATATGCAATTTAAAAAAAAAAATTACCGACAAAAGAAAAATCAGTAAGTTAATGGAATCAGATAGGATTGAAATGGAGTAGAAATAACGATAGATGTGTTTTCTTCTTTCCCTCTTTTATTCACTTTTTCTCTTTTCCTTTTCTCTTCTATTTTTTAAATGTTTAAATTTTAAATTCTTACTTTATTCCTTCACATTTCTGAGTTGACAATGCCAACGACCTGTTGGTTGAAATAGCTATTCGAATGAGGTAAATTTCGATTTCTATGTAATTTAATAATTTATATACACCTGCCAAACCTTCCTTTGTGGTGCAGCTTTGTTTAATGTTAGTTTAATGTAGAATTATTTCAAAGGAGTAGAGAACACAGTGGAGATCGAACTTATTATACAAGCCAACCGATGTGAGAAACGTGTTCTGTACCATTGCACTAGGTGGGTTCATAATTAATAGGTAAATATACGCTCTAGATATACTGTATATTTAAACATGTATTCGATTTAAGGTTGATGGAAAAATAAATCGAAAATCAATAATTTTAAGACGTTAAAGACTAGTTGAAAATATTTATGAGAGTAAGAAGCAGGAATTAAAAATTTATTGAAGATGGTAATAATGTCAGTAATAAATGAGACATCGTTGTTCACTCTGAGGCATTTCTCATGGAAACAGTATCCGTTATTTCTGACAGGTTCATATATTCTTGTCATCTTTAGATAAATCTCACTTTTAATTTAAATGTCGTTGTAAAAGAGAAATAATGAACAATTTTTATATTCCCCAAATAATTAGAGTTCTCCGGATACCGCTTCTCTATTGTAAATTCTCACATGGAAAAATGTTGCTATTGTAATTATTTCCAATGCCAAATTCGATCGTTAGTATTTCCGATCCCACTCAGTTTTCTTGCATTAAATAATTTGGTTACAATTCGCAACGACTTTTGGCATCAGTCTTTTCTAGTTATGCAGCTTTAGGTACACGAATATCCACTTCTTCCAGATTTGCTTTTAGCATGCTAAACAGTACACTATATCATTTTGAATCTCTACATAAATCCGAGAAATATTTCGCAATTTGAATTGAAGCATGACTGAAGAGAACATGAACAAACATGGTACAGATGATCAGCAAAATGAAACAAAACGAAACAAAACGAAACAAAACGACACACATTATTGTATATAAGAAAAACATCGAAATTATAATTTTTATTTAATGAGTTGTTTAGCAGTAATGACAAAAGATACGAAAGTATGTCATAATATTCATTTTATAAACTTCAGTTCGAAACAGTAATTTGAAAATGTCAAATTAACGTGTAAATATAAAGGAACATACATCGATTGATTCTAAAATGTGCTATCTGAAGTATGATTATTATCGTATCAGTGAGAAAATAAATTATTTCGATACTTGTATGCAAAAGGTAAGTGAAGTATTTTGTGAAATTCACTGAATTTGAATCGGCTGGTTCACGACCCATTTACATGTTGAACATTCTTAATATTTACAAAGTATTAAATTATCATTAATTTAAACATGCATTCACAACAAAAACACAATTTACACACACAAAAATCTATCTATCATGCGAAGAAAGGCGTGCATAGGTAGAATCTTTTATAGTAATATTCTTTCTTCCAGCCGCAACAATTTATATTAAAGTAGCTTTTTAATGAGTTTTATTTTAACACACACACACACACACACACACACACACACACACACACACACACACACACACACACACATATATATATATATATATATATATATATATATATATAATTTTCATCTATCATCCAGTTCGCACACTGTTCGGTTATTTTAAACAGTACTAGACTTTTATCCTTTGCTTTATGTTTATGATTGAGTTTCTCCTTCATTCGAAAGTCTTTTTATTCTCTTTCACTCCTAGTAACCTCTTGGTTGGGTTTTAGTGATATTATCGCCTTACACACACACACACACACACGCACACACACACATATATTTGTGTGTGTTGTGTATATTTAGGCTGCAATTTTTCATTGATGCATATTTCATTAAATAATATAGACAAGTTGTGTCTATTTTAAGTAAGTTCCTTTCATATTGTGTGATAAGTTTAATAACATTATCATTGAAAGACAAAAGGAAATCACCATACTGATACATGTTTAAATCCGATCTAAGCTTTCGGCTTACATAAGCCATTATCAAAGATGACAATTACTTTTCAATATATCAAACAATACACGGACGAAACAATAATGATAGTCTGTTTTTGTGCATGAAAAATTTCAAAGTAACAACAAATTTTGTATACAAGACGCGAAGCGAAAATCGCATCGCAGCTCGTGACGTCACACATGACCACGCGAGAGTGAAAACGAGAAGTATTAAGTATGGGACGCCGTTGGTATAAGCCAGTGGATTCAGTTATCAATTATAGGCATTTAAGAATATTTGTGGAGATTTCGTAGTTTATTTTGTTCAGGTTAGGTTTCAACTGTTTTATGTATATAGCTTTAAGAATTTTTCGTTTTTGTTTATTGTTTTCATGGTTAAGTATAGTTGTGTTTTCAACGAGGATTTTCCGGAATTGTGTATGCGGCCAGGCATGTTTTTTAAATGCCTAAAAATGTAAGAGTTATCATTCAAATGTAGAGTCAACCGTTGTGAAAGCGAATTTGTGGTGTGACCAACATAAATATTATTTAATCCATTGGAGATACAATCTCCCAAAGGGCACTTAAATTTGTAAACTACGTTGTTTTTTTGCAAATCACTAACGGTGAGTGGGGAAGAATCATTGCGAATAATTAATTGGATATACTAGATTTAGTGTAGTATATGATTAAGCTAATTTTTTTGCTAGGATCTGTTGTGGATATATTAGTATTTACTAATTTTTTAGTATATTATCATCTTGTTTATAATTAGTATGCATTTGATTATGATATAGCAGATTAGTATGTTTGGGATTAGTTGAAGCAGTATTATGTTCTATTTGCTTAGTATTAAGACTTCTAAGAAAGCATCTTATTTGTTCATCAACTATATAGTTTGGAAAGCTCTTATTAATAAGTGTTTGTTTCATATTCTTTAGTTAACTGTAAAAATCGGTTTTGTAGATGAATTAGTTTCTGCACGATGTATTAGATTCTTTATAATTGCTATTTTGTAGTAATATGGGAATTCACACTTGTAGTTAAGTGTACATGAATTTATGCTGGTAGGTTTTTTATATGGCGAAATAGTAAATTTGTTATTATTTGTTTTTATCAATATGTCAAGGAAGGGAATTTTATTAGAAGTATTGAGTTTATACGTGAATTTAAGGACAAAATTATCTTGAAAACATTTTTGAAGTTGAAGTATTTAATCTGTATTTTTAACTAACATAAGGTTATCATCAACATATCTTAGATAGATGGAAGGTTTTTAACATCAGTAAATATCTTATTTTCGAGGTTCGACATGTAGAAATTGCTAAATGTCAGACTCAGTACTGAACCTATGGAGAGGCCATCACGTTGTATATATATATTATTACTATGATCTAAGAAAGGGACTTCAGTAGTACAAGCTAATAGTAGTTTCCGTAATATATTCAGATTAATTTTAAGTAGGGGTAAAAATGAAATAAGATATTTAATAGTTAATTATTCGTAATGATTCTTCCCCACTCACCGTAAGTGATTTGCAAAAAACCAGCATAGTTTACAAATTCAAGTGCCCTTTGGGAGATTGTATCTCCAATGGATTATATAATATTTATGTTGGTCACACCACAAACTCGTTTTCACGACGCTTGTCTCTACATTTGAATGATAACTTTAACTTTTTTAGACATTTAAAACAACATGCCTGGCCGCGACAAAATTTTGGAAAATATATATATGTAAGCAAGCACATAAACAAATTGTTTCAATCTTATCTTCTAAAGTTTTTTCCGAGTTCTGAATATTTTATTAGTCTATTATTAATGAGCCTTCTCCAGATTTACAGAATTCATTTTTATACCCAGCGGCTGGTTTCTACATAAGGCGAGAGTACTCTGTGTTGCTAATTACTACATCTTTTCTGAAAATCATTGGTATCTGTTGAAAGGACTGACACTATGTCAAAATTTGATACAAAACATTTCGTTTAGTATCTCCGCCAGTGATTTTGGGGAAGAATACATGTTTGCATAGTATTCTTCAATTATCCTTAACACTTTGTCCCTATACACGGTAAATTCTCTGTTGCTTTCAATGCAATAATGTGTTGCTTATCGCATCATGGAGCCACATAGATTGAGCATATTTAAAACATTTTGTATTTTCTTCTCTCTTCTAATGCATTTCCACGTTCGGCTTCGTTTTCTTTTTTTTCTGACTCTTTTATTGATTAATTAATTATATCTGCTGCATGTTTAATAATTGTAGTTGTCGTTTGTTATTCTGATTTCCTTTGTTCTATTTCAAAAATCCTGGAACCTGTTCAAGACTTGGACTGAAAATTCTCTGACGTTTTTGCTGATTCTATTAGGACATATTTTTTCTTTGAGAATCAATTTGAAAGTAGTGTTTGTCTCTCAATGCTACTATTCTTTGATTCTATGTTAACATTGTTTATAGCAGTTGCATATAAAATGCTACTGATTTTGTTAGCATTTATTAATTAAGAAAATCAGTTTCTTTACTGTTCGCCGTTTGGGCTTTTTCCATTTATTACAGCCATTTTCCTATAAAAATATACAAATTATATATATATATATATATATATATATATATATATATATATATATATATATATATATATATGTATGAAAAAAAATATAGAAAAAAAACAAACAAAAATCTTAATATGCAATGTTTACATTAATAAAGCATAATTGCATATTAATATTTTTGTTTGTTTTTTCCATATATTTTCTTCATACTATCGGATCTATATCCATATATTTACATATATATATATATATATATATATATATATATATATATATATATAGATATATAGATATATGAGAAGTTAACTGTCATTTTGCTCCCATCTTTCTTTTCCCAGTCTTTCCTACATTCCCTTTCTGTGTCTCAAACTTTGCTTAAAACTCTCTCGTTCAAATAGTGTTGATTTTCTTTTAGTTCATAATATTACTAAAGTCGTAACAGCATGCAGTTTTATCTGAACCCTTTGAAGTCGGCGAAGAAACTTTGATAACTTTCAGAATGTATCTTTTAGATAATCTAATTACTGTCGAATTTATTCCGTCTGACATTGATGTAACTTAGTGACTTGCCTTCACTGTCACTCCTGACTAACCATCCGACGCCTCTATACTTGTCATTCCTTACAGTAACGTAGATGGTTACTTACGTTCAGCTGTAAGAAATTCTCTTTACTTCGAGTCTTGCTAATACTACCAAGTGATAGGTGATCTTCAGTTCCATCGTTAGCTCGTCCAGTCTGTAAGAGATTTGACACTCGCATACACAACACGCTGGCACAGGTATATATTTGGTGATGCACATAAATCATTGACCAACCAAGGAGTTTTCTAAAACTCTGATGTTTGGTCTTTTAGTCAGATTTTAAGTAACCGAGAACAAAATGTATAAAAACACACTAAACTCTTACCAAAATCTTGTAGATCTAACTTTCCAATCGGCTACTGTTTTATCTTATCTTTGGTCTTTTATTTTGAACTAGTTTTCTTATCTCGAGTAAAAAAAAATATCTGTACAGCTCTCACACTGATTAGATAATACAAATTTCATTAAAGACAACTGACAAAGTACTGCGATTAAGCTTTTTATTCAATTTTCTTGCCATAAAGTATTTTGAAAAGACACGGAAGCCTACCAAACTCCGTCCATTACATACTTGTGAAAAATACGATCATAATAGCCTCATCCACTGTAGAAAATGGCTGTCAACTATGAACACAATCATAGCGTGATGTGTTTGGAAAATAAAACATACTCATTACTATAGATACATACAGAATTCTGCATATATAGTTATAAAAACAAACCTTGATAGAATAGTCAAAAGCGCTCGGATATATAGAGAATTTGGACAGTTTTTAGATATTTTGTTCAGTAATGAAAAACTTACACACATGCAAGAAAAATTAAAGTTAAATCGCAGTACCTTTAATATATAAAAGAGGGAATACTGCCCAAATGTACTATATATATATATATATATATATATATATATATATATATATATATATATATAATATATGTGTGTGTCTATATATGTGTGTGTATATGTGTGTGTGTGCATATGTGTATGTATATGTTCAAATGCATATTTATATAATGCTGTTAATGAGTGTTTTTAAATTCTTGATATCAAAATAATTATTTTTAAACCAAAGAAATCTGTATAATCGTTGGAAGATCACAGAAATTTGGAGAATTGTTTGTAGATCAAGGAAATTTAAAGAAATCTTCGTAAAACATCTGAAGCAAAATTGCAGCATATTACGTAGAATTATGATTATGCATTTTATAAAGGCAACTCCGAAAATCACAAATAATGAAGACAATGAACGCGTCAGTGAATCATCGACTGCTTCCTTAGGTTGTCAAAACTCATTAAAAACAGTAAGCAGTATTAATATTTTTGTTTAGGAGTTGATGAATTATTTAGCGTTGTTCAAAATAAACTTAGTTACGAATCTGACTTTACCAGCTTGTTGTTTTATGAAATAAATATAAAATATCAAAAATGTCTTTTGGCCTGATAGATAACAACTTGTGTAATATATAAATTGTTTTCTAAAAGTTGTGCGTTCTCAATCATTAGGACATAATTTCCTGCTCAATTTTAATAGAATTTCTGGCGTTTATTTATGTAGCTTTTCTAATATAATACTACGACCGTTTTATAATCTCTTCCCAAGAAGTATATAACCCTTTCTACTGTGTTTTATCTTTACAAGAGTGAGATTATAACCGAAAATTATCACTGGTATATCTAGGCTGGAGCCGCTCAAGCCTCGTTTTCCTGAGTTCGTCATCATTTATGCAGTCTTATAGGGATGGCTTTTCTCCACTCTACAGCCTCTTTCTCGTACATATACAGCATCGTAAACCTATCTCTGCTCTATTGCTATTTCGATGGCAAATGTTGAGATGAATTCCATTTTTTAGTTTCACCAGTTTAGTCATTTACTGTTAGAACATGTCATTCTACTTCGACAGAGTCGAGTCACTCTCATTTCTCTCTCTGTATTCCAAAGGAAATGTTCTACTCAAACTGTTTTGTCCAAGAAGTTTCACGTGGAAAGATCTTTGAACAATATAATCTTAAGCTCTTCAAAACAAGAATCAATCATTTTCTATTATCCATATCTTCATGTTTCTTAGACGGTCAACGAAGTTAAGTAATGTCTAACCTGGTCTGTACCTATATTTATGACCGCTTAGGAATACCTTGTACTATAAGCTTGGATGTGTGGGTGGTGTAATTCCAACTGGGTTTCTCATATATATTTAATTACGTGCAAATATCCTTGGGAAAGGTATGAATCCACTTCTTCAAGTTAAATTTTTTCAAGGTAAAAATATTTTCTGTATTTAACCTGAAAAGCTAGGTAAGCCTTAAAAACAAATCAATCAAAATCCTTGTCTTGATAATCTAGACTTTCTTCCACGTCTTCCAGTCACATTTATATTTCAGCTGTACTCTTCTACTCCTTGAGAGGCTCTCGAGGTCTGTATTGGTTGAAATTTATGTAAAAAAAAATAACCATTCAGTTTAATGTGAAATAAATCCATGGCGAGATTTAACCGCGCATCCATTACCTTCATGGTCTTGTCTTTTCAGAATGTAGCCTTACTAAATAGGCTACGATAAATGCCAACGAGATATGAAAAATAAGTAACAATGAAAATAATTCATATAAAGCATTTGTGTTTGCAAAAGAAAAGTTTAGTCAGTACAGTACATACGATGTGTACAACAGCTTCAATATTATGTCAAATATGCTCATTAAGGAATAGCACTGCTAATTAATTTGTAGGTAAACAGAATAGTTTTTGTAGAAATACCGAGCAGGGTCTATTTTAAGAATTACGATTTTGAAGAGTATAAACAATTGAATAAATACAGTTATTTCATATACAATTCTAAAAGTAAAGCAGAGAAAATAAAATAAATGAAAAAGAAAACACATATACATCAACATAAAACTAAATGAATTTTAAAGCTGCAAATGCTTAACTTCTAAACATGAAAGAAATTTAGTAAATCTCACGAATTAAACAGTTACAATTTAATCAATGTGAAGCTGAGATCAGAAACGTAGAATTTCGCGTAGCGCACATTTGGTTTCCTCATGCTGCCATAGCCTGTTACTGTTATATGAGTGGACAGTATTATGATCTTGAAAAACTGTTAAAGATGTTGTCAGTTGTTCAGTAGTATTTATCAGAATTATATTTTTATGCATTGTAAAAAGAGTTAAACTTTATCTTCTTAAAAATCAGGCACTTGTTTTGCAATTAAACGAAATATGCCAATTTAAAAATTATCTAGCGATAGGATCTTAGACATAAAAAATGATTGAAAAAGTTAAGATTGAAAGAAGAAAATTAACATTTCAGGATAAAGAAACATCCTTTCAAATAAGAAAATAAACAAAAGCATATCTTTTTTTAAATTATTTATCTGACTGCCTGTTTTAAGATTTATCTTCCAAGACATCAAATATGTTCATAAGTGTGTGTGTCTGTGTGTAGAGAATGTGCTACCATAATATTTCTCTCGTATCTCTCTTTCACTCGATATCGCTGTCTTACTCACTCGTTATCTCTCTCACTCACTCTCAGGTATCTATATATATATATATATCTCACTCATATCTGTCTGTCTCGCTTTCGTATGTATCTCTTTTCACTCTCTATCAATATGTGTCGATTTTGAACATTGGAGATAAAATTTAACAGATGAATTTTGTATTCTATAGCAATCAGTCAATGCAATGAATTAAAGTAGATAAAAAAGCAGCCGATTGATATTCATACGGCTTTAATTATCAAATCTTTATAATTGGGAAATTGTTTACTTGGACATGATTAAGACATCATAGAAATATTCAGAAAAAGAAATTTAATTCACCATAAATCTAAATTAACAAGACCACGGATCATACAAATTTACTGATTTTATACATATATATACATGATATATATATATATATATATATATATATATATATATATATATATATATATTGGGGAAATTGTATGAAAAAATGTGGATGACAATCTGATGAGGTCCTGAAAAGCGAAACACGTTACAAGTAAACATTTTCCACCTTGACATACAATTCCCCCAATACTGTTCTTGATATAGAAAAAAAAATCATCTGAGAGAATTAGGAATTAACGCTAAATATCGGGTTAATACATCAGCCCATATGACGGTCAACCCTTCAGCCTGACCTTCGTGTGGATTTGTTTGCAAATCCCGTGCAGGATTGATGTCTCATACGAAACATAAGCATAAAAACTGAACTCAAAGACACTCAAACGTTGAAAACGACAGGAGAGTCCATCATATATATATATATATATATATATATATATATATATATATATATAGTATATATCATATATATATATATATATATATAATTCCAGGTCATCTTCCAACTTATCTTAGCCCTCTCTGACCACCTAACTTTTTTTCTTGCAATAACAATTTGCCTCACAGGTTTCACGAACGATTTCATTTTCAAGTCTTTATTCTTTGCTCTATGGACTACTTGAGCTAAAACTCCTCTCTAAGTGACAAACATCTTATGAAATGGGTTGGATCTTTTTCTAATTGATCACTTTAGATCTAAATTGAAATGATGATCCCTCTTCCTGTTGTATACAGCTTTCCCCTCTTCTGTTTCCTCTTTTCTAAACTTATTCGTTGTTCTCTTGATGGTTCGTGAATGGACTTTGAAGATGGAAACCACAATATGAATGTTGGTACCTTCACTGAAGGCCTGAACGATTTTTTCGTTTCACCATTGCTAAGTTGAAAAGACATTAGGTCTGACATAAAACGATGTCAACCTGTTACCTTTCTAGCTGAATAACTCAAAGAGTTGTTCATTGATTCTTACGAAAAATGTTGTCAAGGTGTCTAAAAGTATTGTCTGAAAACCTGGCAAAAAAGAAACTCGGTTTAGTGGTTTTTTAGATATTAAACATTTTATGGGATGGATAATTATACTGTTACAGGATTTGTACAGTTTTGCTGTTACAACCGGTATATATATATATATATATATATATATATATATATATATATATATATATATATATATTCACAAGTATACTTAAGTTTACTTAAGAGTAAATCATTTTTTTCTTTCTCTTTTTTTCTCGCTTTTCTTATTTTGATAATGCTCATCCGTTTCAAGGAAGCTAAACAATGAGTAGCTAATCTTCGGAACATAGCTGTATTCAGTATGTGTTTCCCTTTGAACTGTTCAGTTTGTCTCCGTCTTTCCTGCCTTTTCTTCTCATTCTGTCGATCTTTACCTAAAGCTTCACAACGGGCGCCTCAAATAACCAGCTTTACAAACAGCTAGCGTCAAACACTTGACAGACACTCTAATTCTTCATGTTTTATTTCAGATTCTCACGCAAATGCGAGAATACTAAAGAAAAGATAACAACTCAAATTAATAATTTATTGATCCTCTTGTAACCTTGAAGACATGTTTCTCCCTATGCAGGAAGTAGGTACTGTTCATATCCTTTTACTAATTAAGATTAATAGTAGAAACAACTGTTAAATGTTGTATGATATCATGGTTTGTTCTCTGCATTGTTCGGGACAATCTCGTTTCCGACATCAACGCATTGTTTTAAGTTTGATTTTCATATTCTTGTCGGATATTCGGATTAAATGTTCAAGTTATTTTTAAGTTGTCAAAATTTAATTAAATAATCGTTAAAAAAAACAACACAAAACTTCATAACTTTGAAAATTAGGGTTAATTATTTTTTCCTTTGCTGCCGGCGAGTGCTTTCCATTATACAATCTACAAAGCGAATAGCGTCTATTTCCGAGAAACACATTCTCAGGTTAAACCTTCCCAGTCTACTCAATGATGTAGGGTCATGTCAATTACCCGTGTTCACTCAAAGAGAAGGCGGAGGAAACTAGACCATTTTGCCTCTAACCAGATTTTCAATGCTGCTTGTGTAGACAGTGCATGGGTTAAGGATCCGGAAAGAGAAATCGACGAGTCGAGTTCGAATTTCACTTTCGCACAAGTACTATTAAGAAAAATATGCATGCATCTCTTCTCCCAGCCATGGGTTAAATAGCAGGGATGACTGGAAGCAATTTGCCTAGGAAGACGTTGTCTTAAAAACCAGCCTGTAGACTGATGATCTCCGTTAGTCAATCTGGCTCTCGACACAGGTACTGTTAGGGTTGCATTACATATGGTAGCCCTCGTTCACTAATGGGTTACGGAAATCCTGATATGACAATTTCACTGATCTTGTGTCGCACTTACGCTCATGAAGAAGCAAATATATATCATACTAGTGAATTATTTATCGATCTCATATAGAAATAGTTGCTAATTATATCAACTGTAAAAGCTATAATGGGCGAAAATACGGTAATGTTTATTTCGATATTTTTTTCAAAATTATGGCAAGATTTATGCCAGCATAAAACAAACGAACGTCTGTCAAAAGATTTGCATGCAAACAGAACGAATAGAAAAAAATTCTCCAGTAGGTACAAAGAGTTAAACATTTAATCGTGTATTAAAATTAGAAGCTAAAATCTAGTTTTTGCAACGCTGCAAAGAAGCTTATAGATTTATGAAGATTAAATCCTGCATTGTGAATATTTTAAATTAAACAACACTAATTAAAAAAAAATGTTGCCGTGATTGTCTAAGAAATACGACTTTCTAAATAAGTGGTGGTTCTTGTTGCTACTGTCCTTTCGTGTTCGTGTAATGAATAGGGTTAAACTGGCAGAGTACAAGCATCATCATCTAATAAAAGGAAGAATTATCAACTAAAAATCTCCATGAATTAGAAGGAGTTAACAAAATGGAATCGTAAAATGGGAGTCAGACAGTCAATGGAAAAAAAATGTGACCTGCAATAAATCCTTGAGATGCTGTTGGCTGACATTTAATACTAAAAAAATGACTCTATTATTTAAGTTGTTATTGAAAGCTGACATTTAAGAGGAAGGATAAAATGCCCTGGTTGTGAGCCAATATCTTTGCGTTTGTATGCAACACCAACTGAATTTAGGAAAAATTTAGAGAAAAGAAAGGAAAAACCTAAAGGCAGAGGTCCATTCGAACTAGAAATCCCGAACACATCATCTAAGAAAGAAAACAACCAACAGATTATATTTTTCTTCAGCGTTGGCATACATCTAGATTTCACTTGTCACCATGGCCTGTGCTTTATTCCCATTGCTTTGGCTCCTTTGCTCATCGCAGTTACAACCAAGGAAGAATCGCGAAATAAGCACTGAAATAAGAATAAAGAAAAAAAAATCGATTAATGTGTGCAAATTCGATTTTCCTTTTTAGTTTCCATTTTTTTTTTTTGTTCAATTGTTCATTATAAATATATTTTCAGGTAACCACAATATTACTGCACGGTAATAATTTGTACAACAGACAATTGTGACAATGAACTCCTATTGTAATATCTATATAATTAAAATGCGAATTGCTGGGACTTGTGAAAAAGCATTAGGTAAATTAATGTTACATAGCCCCGTGATTGACCAAACGGTTGTAGGTGTAGTGAATCGAAAATAAAGAATGCATTCTGATATCAGCATACATTACCTTGTATAAGAGGGTGCTGAAAATCTTTTGCGGCAGCGAAGAATGGTTTTCAAAACAAATTCCTATGCTTAGTCATTTGATCAGATTTTAGGAAGTACAAGAAAACTTTTAGCAACTTTTCGCAAATAAAAATATATTTACATTGTTCAGACTATTGTCCTCATCTTTATTGTCGTATTCACGATGTTTCGGCCGCTGTACGCCCCGACCTTCTCCAGGTGTTATACGTTTAAATTTCAAATCGAACCATTTATTTCATCCACCGGGTGTAGATTATTCTAGTTCCACATGCCATGCCTTTTCTGGATATATCAATTTCAGTTATTTCCCTTTAGTAACTCAACTTTCTAAAATTTTTTTTTGTTCACATCTGCTGTATGGGTTAAGTTGTACTAAAACACATTTTTGCATATCTATAAGGTTTGGGCTACAAGGAAAACAACCAAGAGATTATATTTTTCTTCAATGTGTCCATCGGAAAATAAATTCAAATAAATTCGAGGTCTCCGACTACAACTGAAATGGTTGAAGTCCTACTGCGCCATATTTTTGAGATTTCGATTTCAAGGTCCTTGTATTTGATAGTTTTTGAAGATCTTCAACGATATATTACAATCTGCAGAGACTGTCATGTCAATAAGAAAGCAGATTCTGTTTTCGGGGTCTTTGATCACAATATCTGGATGATAATCTTTGATTGTTCTGTCTGTGTGCATTGTAAAGTCCCATAAAATTGTTAGAGAAACTATCTCTGTAACCGGGTCTTGGTGTTGCTGTTGTTATTATTATTTATATCATCATCATCATCATCGATGATGATGATGATGATGATGATGATGATGATGATGATAGCTTTAATACAAACTATTTTAATTAGGGGTCAAATATAAAACTAAAATTGGAATGAAAACAATGACGACACATACCTTTAATCCATCAAAATTTAAGGATGTGTAATTAGTAAATACTAAAAATATCTTGGTGTATGGATCACATAAAACAAATGTTGTATGAGATAAGGAAGTTGAGCATAAAATAGATTGCGTTAGTGGTAGTTTTCCGCAACGCAGCAAATTTCCCCACAACCAAAACATTAACCTAAGAACACAATTCCTGCTCTTAAATAACTTCGTCAAATCGAAATTTCAAAGGAATGTCATTAAATTAAAAAAATAACTAATCTGTCAGCTGCATACAACCGCTTTCTTAGACTAATGATTTAAAAATGGCTTCCAGTGAGTGAAGCCTGTAGGTTATTGCGAGGAGCAACTTTTTCGAACCTCGTCGAATGGTGCTGCACCAAATGACAAAACTCATCACTTGAGGACTTTCTACAATAGTGAAAATAGTTAACACATATAAATCGAAGAGAAAATGTCATAATCAAAATAGTGATTTTTCACACCACTCCAAACAAAAGTTTAAAAAGGAAGTTACTGAACATAGAAAACCTATTTTCCTGAAAAAATTGTTTTAAGAGAAAGATTTTATAAATTTCACCTAACAATTAAATTGGCTGCTTGGTGAATGAATGCCGAAAAAAGAAGTAAACTGCTAAAATAACCATGAATGTTGTTCGGTCTGCTATTCCTAAAGTGGTAATATCATACAAGAGGTGGTGGTCGATACAAAAAGCGCAAAGTCGCCTCGAATTTCCAGCAGTCCCCTCAGCAATCTCTGACTTCATCGTTATCATAGTCAGTATGAATTCAGTTATTTTTAGGCATTTAATCTGTTCAATATCTTTGCAAGAAATTATCACGTATATGTATCCGCTGTGTTGTAATTTCTCGTTTCCATTGATTTCTATTGCATCATTATCTGTAATTCCATTTATTGACTTATAAACGGTTTAAACATATTACTTTGAAAAATAGAATTTGGTCTGTATTGGAAAATCTTCTAACGCTTCTAACGTTTTTTTTTTGTTTTTTGTAGCAATTTTATATTGATTTTTAGCCAAAATTTAATGCGTTGATATTTACAATAAGATGTAGTCTTTATTTTGAATTTCCAATTTTTTCACTGAATGCTTTTAATTAATTTCAAGAATGAAAAAAAAAGTTTTCATTAGTTTACTTGATTGATTTGCTTTCCTCATATTCAAAGATATCGCCAGAAAAGTTTGTCTTGTTTGTAATGACCTAAAATCGCTGAATAGTCTACAAATTGCTTGAGTGGAGATCATGCCAAAAATGTAATTATTATCGATAATTCTGAATTGGAATTTCCCCTTAATTTTTAGATGCTCTTTATCGCAAATTTACTCTGGTCAACATTTTAAGAAAGTTAGTCGACAGTGCAGATCAGAAAGAAATCAGCACTTATTCTTTAATACAAAAAGCAAACAATATGAGACACAAGAGTCACTCAATGTAAGTGGTTACATTTACAAATATTTTTAATAAATGTGTGATATGAGTCAAAAGTGGGGTGGTAGATTCTTGATGACTAAGAGGGTAGATAACGATTGACCCGTTACTTGAAGAGGTTAAGTTTGTATTGTTCAGCATCCACACAGGAGTCTGTTCTACAACGTAGCAGTATCTTCTTATATTTCGGGTGAGGGGAAATTCGTTCTCAACTCGGTGGAAGTAGCACGAAATCTAGGTGGAACTGATGAATAGAGCTCTTCTAAACATTTGACAGAGTTAGCAATAGAGTAGCTATAGACTTGCCTCGTTTCGTTTGTTAGAAATGGGCAACTGGGTAGAGAATATGTCTTCTTTAAGAGAGCCGTAAACGATTTTGAACTCTATGAAAGTTGGTAAGTGAGAATTGATCAGTTCCAATCCTTATATACAGCAATACACAATTTGGAGTCTCATTTGAACTTCTTTCGATTAACCATCTGCCTTCTATTAGCATGGCTGATGCTAACCTCCAGTAAAGTAACTTTGTGTCTTCTCGGGCTAACGTTCTTATCTGACATGAAGTGGAATCTATTTCTAGATCAGCTGCAAAGAAAGATGCTTCACCGTGTCGTGCAAGACAATTTCTCTCTCCAGAATCTATCGAACATATTTATAAGTCTATCATTCATCCATGCTTATAATATAGTTTTCAACTTGAAATCCTTTATAAAATCCAAAGAATCAGCAATATTATCGGTCTTGATCTGGCAGCTCGGCTTCAGTCACTTTTCCACCAGCGTAAGATTGCTTATCTATGTCGTTTCTATAAATACTTTCATGGCAATCGTTCAGATGAACTCTTCTCTATGGTACGTAGACATTTTTTAAACTTAAGCGCAGTACAACACTGACATCTAGATCTCATCAATTTACAGTTGAGCTGGCCAGATGTAGCTGTAAATTCTATGTTAGCAATTTCTTTTCTCGCACTTCACACTTATGGAACTCATTTCCGGTTCCATGCTTTCCAGCCAACTTCAAAAAGTCAAATGCAATGTCAATCACTAGCAACTGGTTACACTTCACGCTCATTATTAATGTTTCTCTTCCTAATTCTTCCACAAGTTTTAACACTTTGTCTTAGTGACTTTACGATCTTGCTTGGGGTGAAAAAGATTTTTAAAAAATATGACTGGAGACGGGTATTTTCTTGAGCGACCGAATGACCCATTGGTTTCCCCTCAGCTCATTTAGCAATGGATCTTTCTACTTTCGGTTTGTTTTTAACGCGTGAAAATCAAGTAACTTTTATATTCAATCATAATTGTACAATCTCCGTACGTGCAATATCTTAACATTGATATTAGCTACTGATTTTTATTAGGTGAAGCATCGCTAACGACTAGTATTTAATTTCATGTAAATTTTTTAAATTGCTTTTTATCGCAATGTCATTCAAGCCCTCAGTTTACAGTAGCGTGGATTAGAATAATACTACTGCGACTAATACTACTAATGGAAAAAATAATACGACTACGACTAAGACTAATACTACTAATGGAAAATAATACTACTGCGACTGATACTACTAATGGAAAAAATAATGCTACTGCGACTAATACTACTAATGGAAAAAATTAATACTACTGCGACTAATACTACGAATGGAAAAAAAATTAATACTACTGCGACTAATGAAAAAAAATATCTGAACCCGAGATAGTAGGTTATATTTTATCTTTGTAAAGCTGTTGATTTCTTGTTACTCAGGAAATTTGGTACTATTTATATAATTGTTGTAATTTTTGTTAGTTATTTGAAACAAAAGCAAGGCATAGAAATTTAGTAGCTTAAAAAAGAATAAAAAAATGTAAGATGTGTTCAAACTAGAAATTAAAATTTTTACGTTAGTTAATTATTTTCATCATATAGCAAATTTAAAATTTCTTTTTTATGGGGGGGCACTGTATTAAAGTTGGAATGAGAAAAGAGATGCAGTCACACCCTTTAACGGGTATTTTTCTGAAAGTGAACTCAACTGTCTCGGCTTGAATTTGAACTCATGCTAATCCCACTCCGTGTGTCTATATCCTATACGTTATTCGCACATCTTATTCTTCCCAGCCACTTTGATGAAACATTGCAACCTGATAGAGATATACGAACGTGATTTTCTTTTTTTTTTTCTTTTTTTGCAAACGGAAGCTTCAAACAATTATTAGACATATTTAAGGTCAATAAACCTTACACAAACGCTTAGTAAAGGAATGCGTTGCGTTATCTGTAAACGAAGCCTACGGCCTTGTTTTATGAAGAATGAGCCGTAAGGGCAGCTACTGCGAACGACAGGGAAAGCAAACGTTCTGTAAAGTTCCTTCAAGCTACGTGTTCCATCTGTGGAGGCTGTTAAAAAAAGTAATCGGAAATAATGGGATACAGGAAAATAATATTGAATTTGTTTCCTTCGGCTATAAGAAAGCATTGTGTAATGATGACATGACACAAAATTTGGGCGGTGGGGATACAGTCGTACATCTGCCGGGCACGTGAGGAGAACGACATTGCTGCAAATTACACCTGAAAATGTTATGCAGTTTGGATAAGTTATATTTCTTTATCAGTATAAAGCAAAATTTGTAGAAAAAATATAAATCCTGGAAATATCCAAGCGAATATAGGAAGGATGAGAATGAAAATGGAAAGTTCTGTGCAAATGATAGCTATCACCAAATAATTATCAGAGGAAGAGATGTGTCATCATCACAAAATTGTTACGCAATAGCATATCGTTATTTTCGTATATTGGTCCAAGTATAAAACATTCTAAGGTAGAGACGAAATTGATGTTAATCTATTAAAAGAAAAATAGAGAATTATTCCATAACCCAGTAGATCACGGGATTATCATATCATTTCCTGGAGCGGGACGAGATTAGTAGTCATTTTCACGGTTCCTGAATTATATATCCCGCAAAAATATTTAGTTTTGGGAGTTCGAGTAAATAAAGATATATTGTTGCGTTGCAGCTCAGATCAGACTCCAGTTTCGTTGACAGGGTGCAGTTTCTTGCAGTCAAATGCTTGTAGCTTAAAAATTACCCTTCGGTCCGATAGTTAACTACGAGTGAAAAAATTGTAGTAATAAACCAGATTTTATTCTTATGTAGTACTTTCCTACTATAAGCGAGCGAGGGCGGGTTGAGGTGTAATTGAGGAGTGAGCTGTGCAGTTCGGTGGCCGTCGTCTGTCTTTATGCGTTACCCGCATCGTTCCCTCTGTTTGCCTTTGCGCGGGATGGTCAGTTTTATAGACAACAGTTTTCTTTGTCTTGTCATCTTCGTCTAAAAAAGTAATTAATCTTACTTCCGTCACTTTCTCTCAGTCTGAGCCTCTTGTACTTTGAAGTGGACTCCAATTTCTGACAGCCATTGGCCGAAAGTAAATGTTATGTATCGAATTGTCTTAAATTTAACTCATATTGCTACATAATTAAATGGGCAACTTTGACAACAGCTTGATAAAACATTTCACCATCATGCTAGACGTTAAAAAAGGGAACAAGTAAAAACTAATAGACTTAAAATAGATTAATAAACTCTATTTACAGTTCTTTTTTACACAGAAGAGAAAATAACTTCGTTTGAAGGTCTTAGATGCTGTGAATATATTTTAGCACATTTAATTTCTTTTTTTATATGCCGTGCCCTTTCAAGATATTGGCGATCATTTTTCTCCACAATTTCCTTTGAGTCGATTCAAATAATCTACAACGTTATCGGTCCTTTCCTGATATCCTGGATTCAGTCACTTTCCCACCGCCGTAACGTAACTTGCTTGTGCCTTTTTTATAATTATTTCTATGGAAATTATTTCAATGAGCTTAACTCTTTGGTACTTTGAGTTTGTGAATTTTAATTTAGATTGGCAGCTCGGTCTCATCATTATACAATTTTAAATTGCTAGATGTAACCGTAAGTTCTCTAGAAGCGTAATCTCGTTTTTGGAGCTTTTTTTCTTTCCAGTCAACTTTGATTTGTAAAATGTAAATGCACTGTCAATCTTTATCTTCTGTCTTAATTTCTCTTCTTTTACTTTACAAGCTTCTTATGCAGTTTTTATCCTATACTTTTACACTCAGTTATTGCCTTAATTGCAGCGAAATGAGTGAAAGAAAAGATTTGAATCCTACAAAGATTACCTTGTCCTGCCTAGCTCTTCAACGCGTAATACACAAGTTTAAACATCAGTGATCCATCATCAGTAAGTGATCTCTGTTTTGTACATTTCCCTGATACCGTTTTTATTAATTTCTTCAATTTATAGTTAATCTGTATTCAAAATGATCTCATGGAAGGTTGTTTTTACATTTATGGAAAATATTTGAAAATCTGTCCCTGAAGCGTCATCATCAAATTTTAAGGTTTGAACCTTTAAACATCTATGAAAACTTTACAACGACTCATAAAATATCCTCAACTCACTTAAACGCACTGGAACCAATATTTATACACATTGTCTAATGCTTGTCTTAGTTCTATCGATTTTATGGGTAAAAAAGTCTTCGTAAGAGACACGAGAAAAGACACATGTTGACAATACCTGACAGAACCTACTATACAGCGTGTATATTCCTTTATTTGCGAAATTCAGTTTTTTTTTCAAGAAACATTTTCATTGCAGATTATTAGTCGAACAACAAATGGATAATTTTTATTCCGAAAGATAAACATATACGAAGTGTGAAAATTTAATTCTTAGAACATCGCGTCTTTCTAAGTGTTGGAACAAATAGTGGACTTATACAAATATTTGTACCGAAACATGTCTGGATATATTGAAACGTACATCTTCTTGATTCACACCAAATTAGTCATTCGTTTCCGACCCGATGGACATGTTTTACGTGTATGTTATACTGCCGTCATAAAACAAGTGAAATAAATCTGGAGCAGAGGATAAGTATCAAGGTTTTGTGTAAATACTAGTAAAATTGCACGTGAAACGTTAGTCCCATTTAGGATGACTAATGATGAAGAGGCTATGAAGAAATCTAGTGTTTTTGCGTGTCACCGACGATTGTTGGAAAAGAGAGATTTTGAGTACAATGATGCAAGTAGTAGACAGCTAGAGAACAGATACAAATTTGGAGAGAGCACGAGTGAGTTCACTTCGAAGATTGTGTACAAGTGATTGCAGAAATGAAAGGAATAGGGTAACAGTGCGGCATTTTATAAGAGGATTTGGATTAAAAAAAAAAATAACGCGTTAGGAGTTCACGAGTTCCTGGCTAAGAAATCCGTTACAAAAGCGATCCGTTAACTTTTGTTTTTCACTCCCTGTCATTTTGGGATATTTCCCCAAAATAATAATTGCCTTGAAAGAAGATTTGTTGACATCCCTGATATCCAGAAAGACGTGAAAAACATCACTGAAAGTTATTTTGGAAAACGAGTTCCAAGAATTTTTCCAGCAACGTCAGCATCATCTCATGAAATACATAGTTTCGTAGAGCGAGAAGATGACAGCATAAAATAATAGTCAAGTAAACCAACTTTTCTGTCACATGACCATTACGGGAATGAAATTATCACACTTTTTATGTCATCAGAAGAAGCGCCTCGGCGTCGAACAATAGGTAGTTACATAGTTTCCCGGTTTATTACTAAGTAAATTTGCTATTTATTGGGTGTCACGTACTTGTGGAACTTTGAATTACATGTAGACGAAGGTTCCTATTCCATAATCCCAGATACTTTATTAAGCAATAAATGAATTGCTATTATAGACAGTTTTGGCTTTTGCTAAGGAAGATAAGTATGTTTATAGTAAGTGAATTTTACTTTTTCATCTTCGGAAAAGAACGGAAATATTTCTCTCTCTCTCTCTCTCTCCCACGCACACACGCACACACACACACATATATATATGTGTGTGTGTGTGAAGATGAAATATATTGTACACGAAACCAACTTAAAGAGTGCAGAGTAATTGGAATGTAAACAAAACCAGACAAAGCAAATTTTACAAGGTTTTTCTCACTAACGACAGAATTAAAACGACTTCAGCCAATGACAGAAACAGTAACTAATATTCACCTCAACAATTTAATATTCAGACGGTGCAAATAATGAATGTATGGTATGAACGAAGGGGCTCTAATTTGAAAGGTATTTTACCAATTAGCTGTATTGCACCAACTCACAAACTGAAGTTATCTCATGTATAAGACATAACCAAAGGCGTCATAGCACCAGGATTTGCCATTCTCTCCATATTTATCTATATTATTTGCACTGAATTTAAATAATGCTTGATGTTATTCACTTTTCAGTGATACCTGTCGCTCGGTGATTTGAAGAATTGGGTTCTTAATCTTTGCTCTTAAAGGACACTGCAATTTATGGCCGATAATTTATCTAAATTGTTAGCGGACTTGACTGGCTGGCAGGCACATCAGCCAGCTATATCTTTGGATGTTAGAACCGAACAAGGAAAATTAGAATGTGGAAGAAAATATATAAGGCAATAAAGAATATAAGAAAACAAACTATAAAGAATATAAAAGAAATTAAAACGGATAAATAAAATGCAAACATTAAATCTGAAGAGGATACTCGATGTTAGGGGAGAAGACATGGGAAAAACAACGAAGAAACATGAAGGTGAACAGAATAAGAAAAAGGAGAATAAAATAAAGAAAAAATAGCGGAAAATAACAAGAAATTGAAGGAAGAAAAGACGATTATAATTGAAGGAAGAACCTCAAGGCCTTTACACTTTCATGATCGTATTTTCTAACAGAATTTACAGAACTGACTTACAATGGCACTCAAGGATAAATTGCAGATAGTAAATTTTTCCATTGTGAAAGAAAAAAAAACTGTTTTTTTCTGGTTCGCCATGACATCGTAAACTCATACTATAATCACTATATTCTATCAAAAGACGACTAAAACACGTTTTCTACCGATTTCTTTAATTATTTAAATATACAAATATTCGGTCATTTTGCCACTATTTTAACGTAAGTTTTACGTGCAATTTTAAGAATCGAATGTAAGAAGTCTAATCGTCGTGTAATATAACATTAGGTATTTCCGAAGCGGTGTAATGGTTAGCAAGCTTGACTGGCTAGAACAATTACGACTGAGTAGTGAGATCAACTTTCGGCCTTGTGCCACATCTAAGCTACGCTTGGAAAATCACTATATCATTAGGCATTAGGACTATTGTGAATAAAATTAAATGATTCTAAGCAATTTAAGTTAATTTTCTTATTTGTCTTCTCTCTAGTATATCATGTCACTAATTATTATCTGCTGACATAAAATCTTCAATTTTATACAATATTACACAGATATTCTAATTTATTCTTCATAAGCAAATATGCTTCCTTTGAAAATGCCGTATTCTTTCAAGACGAACGTGAACTTTACTCTCCTCAGATTTCTTTAATTTACCTGAGCACAGTCATGACTTTTAGGAAATATAATGGATTGATTTCCATCCCATACATATATCTATTTACTGAAATAATCTTGACAGAGGATCATATGTAAAGATTTTTAAATATGTAAATAAAAGAAAGAATTAAATGTAATGGTTCGATATAATGTAATGACTTTGGTTTGCGCATGCGTAAACAGTTTCAAATTTGGCACAAAAGAAGTGAATGCATGTCTTTTTAATATTAAGAATACAGATTAATATCTTTGAAAATATTTGCGTTTTCTTAGTTTAAGGCAACACTACTCAGCTGCATACTTTGAGATTTTAAATAAACATTTTTTTTGTAAACAGTTGTTCTTCCGCCTGAAAGAAAAAATCCGCATAAATAGAAAGTGTAGCGTTATGAAGCAAGTGAAGCTGAAAATTCGCGAACATAGAAGTGTCAACGTTAATATTTAAATTAAGTCAATGAGGCGTAGTTGTATGTCCCTTTGTAAAATGATAGAGGAAAATTGTAAAAAAATAAAAGAAATGCAAACAATAAATAACTACAACGTATGACTTGTGACATAATGAGATAAAAAGAAAGACATGAAGATATAGTTTTGTTATTGGTCTCCAATCGCCTTTTCGCTGCCACATCAGCTGAACGACACTTATGGGCTGGAAAACCTCAATCACATAGGCGGATAGGATTCTTTATTTGTTTTGTATTTTATTTCTGTTCCTTGTTTTGCTATTTTGTTTCTTCCCGAGTTCTTTCCGTTTGATTTTTGCTATATACCTTACTATTTTTTTTCGTTTCATCTTTATTTCGAATGCTATATTCTCATATTTGTCGTACCTTTTTATCATCTCGGTTGATTCTTTCTCCATTGCATTCAAACTCTCTTTTTATTTTTTTTCTCTTTTTTTCTTTCCAGTTGTATTTCTACGTCTGTCCTGGCGCGCAATGTTCAAGAGAATCTAATGATACGGTACTTACGGATTTTTCGTCATTGGAATTTTTCAATTCTGTTTCAAACCGCAGTTGCCGTAATTTGGCGATCTACAAATCGACTGAGCCAAAAAGAAATAAAAAGTAAAAAAAAAAAATAAATAAATAAACAAAAGATTATTATTCATTGATCCGAAGAATTCGACAAATTGCCATGTTTATTTTAACATATAATACATAGTATACTGAAATCTATTTATAATACAACCAATTAAAATGTCTTTCATTTTCCGTGATTTTATGTGCTTCAGCGATGGTTATGGCCAACTCTTACCGTATTTAAGAAGGAGAACTTATTTTCTCTTTTCATCCTTTTCGTTTTCTTCTATGTCCCGTGTCCTTGTAAAACAAATCTTTTGTAGCTGTTAGAAATGTTTGTAATTGTGCTAACCTACGTTCTCTCTATTTTATCATCCAGTCCTACCCAAGCATGTTAGGTAGGCTACTCGCTGTTTTCCTATGCTCCTCTTCCCTTCAGGATGTTCAGTGAGTGTCATTTTTGTTATTACAATACGCATTTGGTGTCCAATTATCCCTCATCACTTAAAACACATTATATATTTAAATTTATGTACTTCCTTCACTGTGGCGTCACCAATTCGTAGGTAGAATCTTGGGTTGTTTCTCTTGCTGATGGTAATACATTTTGCCTTCTTACAATCAAGGATTACTATTCTTTTTCGCTTTCATTTACTACCTAGTCTAAGAGTAACTACCATCAACACTGTCATCTGATGTTTGAAAAAGTGGACCGAAATTATTCGTATTATACAATTTGGGATTCTAATCTCTGTTAAACATAGTCAGTGGTCAGATTTCAATTCAGGTGCCTGTGTTACTGATAGATGAGCACTATTTTATAAGATATATTGAAACATGTTTCATTCAATAATATAAGCATTATTTTTATGATAATCCTTTCTAGTTTTCTAATCGGTTTCTTGATGTTAAGAAGAAATTCATCAAGGAAGGGGCCGTAGTTTTTTTTTCTGACCAAATACTTTCAATCTAATCCAAGATCATCCACGTGGGTGAAGTGCAAAGAAAAACTGATTGTAACTGTGGTCGTTGTGGTGCTAATTTGTTAAAAGCACGGGCGAATACGCTGTTATAATTAGTTTAAACTTTTAAATATATCCATTGTAGTTATGGAATTCTTTGCAAAACAAGTGTCTGGATATAAAGGAGCTAATCAGAAATTGGTAAAACTTCAAAATGTCATTAAATGTTTGTTAACTGTTCTTCTGCTGTTATACTCGTAATAAATTTTGTTTTGGTTGGTTGTTTTTTTCATAGAGGGCCTCCAAAATGTGAAGATATGCTACCTAAATATACATAAGTACATTATATATATATATATATATATATATATATATATATATATATATATATATATATGTAAGCAAACATATGGATATAGATCCGACAGTATGAAAAAAATATAATTATGCATTAAATTGACATTAAACATTAAAACAGCATAATCGCATATTAGGATTTTTGTTTGTTTTTTCAGTATATATTTCTTCATATATATATATATATATATATATATATATATATATATATATATATATACAATATACAGGGTTAGGCAAAAGTAGTGCACTATTGGTGTTAATTATGTTTTAAATGTCTAATTCGTTTTTATATTTCCTTATTTTGCAGAAACAATTTTGACGAGGTAAGATGTCTAAAAAACTATTGAAAAATACTGAGTAACTTACAGAATTAAATATGTATGCAATAAACTCACAGTGGAAACTCTCCAACGTGTTAATGACCCATGCATGCTCAGAATTGAAATGTGTTTTTAAAAAGGACGACATTTTGAAGATCACATAACAATTACATAACTAGTAAATAACATTTTCATGTGCAATTATACTTTTAATTATCTCTATGGTGCTCGACTTTTGCCTCGCCCTGTATATATACGAGGAACTAATAATCATACTTCAAATTGCATTTTATAATAATAAAACTTAGCTATGTAGGTAGTAGTATTTTGTTTGACAATACTCATCCGTCTAACATTCCTTGAACTGCACGCACTTCTTTTAAGAATTCAAATGAACACAGTATAACGATCAATTATATCAATTATAATGTTGGAATCTACAATGACCATCTTACCCACGACACAGACTACAGAAACAAAGACACTAATGAGTCCAAGAAAAAGTCCAATATTTCTAGTCCATCGAATAATGTTTCTCTTACCAAGTGCTTCAATGGCTACTTTTAGGTTTTCAAGTGCCGCTCAAGAAGTACTCATGTCCAATACAGAAATCATATTCGTAATGGCTATTACAGAGTTGATATAACTTAAGTTAACTCCGTGAAATTGAGAATTTTTGGATAGACCAGTGTCTTACTTTTGCTTTCATGAAGTTGACCGTTTTAATTTTTCTTTAAAATAACAGCAATATAACGGATTTTTAAACAATTTAAAATCTTGAAATTCTTTCATTCTTACTGTTATACCTATAGATGGAGTGTCAGGTTGATCGAATGTGAATCGCCAAGATGCTTGAATTAATAAACTATTCAACTAGCTGAATACTCCCATAGAATTTGGATTGAAATAATGTAATAGCAAGAAGATCAGAATAGAACATGTAACAGTGAGTTTTTAAAGAAAGTTACAAGTTAAAAAGCTAAGGCAATGGATAAATAAAAGGCTTATACAACAATCGATTATATTCCGAAAAATATGAGAATTGTCTGTCTCGATGACGCGTAGTCTTTGCCATCACGTCCATGAAGATCGTCTTCATCGAGTATTTGGTATGTGGGAACCACTGGATCATATCTTTCTCAACGACACTCGAGACGTAATTATCAAGGAGATTTCAATCAGGGAAGCTAAGAGCGAATATGTTAGCGTTACATAATTGTAAAAATTCTTGTTCTAAAGTTGCATGTGATGTATTACAGAATACTGGTGGAATATTAAAGTCATCCCCTCGTTCCAAAATTTTACAACCATTTCTACCAATTTGATGTAATCCGTGACATTGGCCCTGGTGACCCGCAGATTATATATCCGTCATTGTACACTACCCCAAGGCTATCGAAGATGACGCAAATTTGGTGTGAATCACAATGAGTAATTTCAAGGTGTCCATTCAGTACCATTATTCGTTTAATCGGGCAGTTTCATAAAGATTATCTTCAAGTCCCTGTAGTTGGCGAATATTGTTGTGAACACGTTAAATCTATTTATTTCTTGTTTCAGACTGGCTGGCATGTTATTGGTTTCTATACGTCTGAAAGACAAATGCTAGAATTTTCTGCATGACGCCTCATATCCACGTACGAAGCCGTAAAACTGTTTTCACCAATACCTGGCGACCAATATCTTTTTAAATTCTATTAAAACGTAACCAAAACTTACATAGCGGTCCAGCACGCGATATAATCCGCTTGTGGTTTGACAGAACCGATTATCACAAGCTTAAACATTTTAAATAACTTTAAACTATAGGCTCTCTATTCTTAGGACAGCGAGCATTGTATCCAACAAAATCAAAATTTCAATTAAATTTTAGTTACGTAATTGTTTATATATATATATATATATATATATATATATATATATATACAGAGAGAGAGAGAGAGAGAGAGAGAGAGACAGACAGACAGAGAGACAGACAGACAGAGGAGGGGGTGTATAAAGTTAAGCAGATATGATAGTTCCACTAAAGTGTGATATAAACTAGAGACGGAAATCTCTCTAACACTTAATTTTATTTCTGATCACTGATAATTCTATTTTCTTCTAAATTTAATTCCAAAACATGGGGATTGAAAGTTGAACTCTGCTAACCTGTTGTTAAATATTACAATATTTCTTAGTTACATGATGAATTTTCCCACCTTTCAGCATTTAGTCTCATAATTCAGAAATATCTACACCTTCGTGAAAACATGGCGGAGTAGCAATAATGTCAGTGAGTAGAAATAAAGATGTTTGACACTTGCATAAAAAAGGCTTCAATGATTTTGACGCTAAATTATACCACTGATTAGTGTTTCATTTGGTTCTATCACCAGAATTTGCCTTGTCGCCTTGTAATCACAGAAACGAATCATAAAACTTGCCAAAGTTGTTTAACTAATTCTACAGATGATATCGCAGATCATATTAACAGTTACTTAATATTACGATATATATCTGAATAGTTGAGATCAATACAACTGAATAAAACATCAAAATTACAAAATAAATTAATTCTGCCTCTAATTTTGATATTTAAAAAATAAAAAAAACCTTTTTAGAAGCGCGTCTGTGTCAAAGTTGGTCCAGCAGCTGGAGTCACTGTGGACGGAAAATTATTGGTGATTGGAAAACTAAATTGAAATCGTACATCATTTTCCGGCTTTATTTATAAGCGAAATAAACTTGGAACCTTTTATAAAGACAACCCCAAACCATGTTGAGAAATGATTACTTCCTGCATGATTCATATTTCCATGTAAAAAATAAACGGTGTACTTACTGCATGCTTTTCCAATTTCAGAAAACAGCCCTAAGCTATATGGTTTTGCAAGATGTAATATCGTACGATAGTGTATTTATACAAAAGCTGATGTTTTGTCTTTTTAAAAATTTTTTACCAATTTGACATAGACATATTATCACTCAAGTACATTTTTCTTACTGATTTTTGCCTGGAGATATTTTTCGTTCTCCTTCTCTTGTAAGGAACATACCAGTCTGGTTTATATTTGTCCTCAGAATCCTTGGCTAGATAACACCCAGATACAGATTTTACCGTTTGGGATTAAGGATTAAAACTTTTTTACTTGTCAAGTCGATTAGGGAACACCTTTCTAGATTCCTAACTGAGTACGTACGTAAGTTCCTATTGATAATACTGTTCAAATAAATTTTTACCCTTTCAATAAAACATGCTTAACCGTTTTAATATAGAATATTTAAGAATATTTGATTAAATTTGTCTCCCAGAATTGAAATCGCTTTCTTGCCATAATTATTAGGGTGTTCGAAAAATGTCGATTTTAGAATAAAAAAAATTGTTTTAATACATTATTATAATAGATACCCAATTATATTATTCATTCCTATAACTTTCTGCTTTGTTAATTCTGTATCAATCTCTTTCAGAATTTAAATGAAAACATTATATATATCTCATCATGATCATGAAAAAAGATGAGTTTACTTTTTTTGCGTGAGTTCAAACTTGGTCATAATGCTTTTCAAATTGTGACCATACATTAACAGAGCACAGAGTGTGTGATCAGATAATACGGCTCTGATTCCTAAAGTTTCGCTCTGAGGATACGTGACTTGAAGATCAAGGCGATCGAGGACACCCATCTGCTGTTGACAAACAACATCTGAAAATACTAGTCGGACAAAAACAATGTCAAACTGCCTGAGATATGTCTTGGATAAGAGGTGTAAGAGTTTCCACAATATCGAAACCATCTCAAGAAAACTGACAAGGTGAAAAAATATAAATGGGTTCCACATGAATTTGATGAAAGTCACAGTTCGACGTTTTAATGTGTTTGATGATATATTGGAAATTGGAATGATTCATTTCTTGATCGATTTGTCATGAGAAATTGATCCTTTATGACAATGGTAAACGATCGGCTAAATTGCTTAA
This sequence comes from Acanthosepion pharaonis, assembly GCA_903632075.3. Lineage (NCBI taxonomy): Eukaryota > Metazoa > Mollusca > Cephalopoda > Sepiida > Sepiidae > Acanthosepion > Acanthosepion pharaonis. The sequence continues at coordinate 2,755,501 of CAHIKZ030004120.1, forward strand.
TTATGACGAAGGACCAAAAATTTTCTAAAACTGAAATTTCATCAAAAGAAGATTATGGTTATTGTTTGGTAGTCCGCAATTAGCATTATATGTAACCGTATCATAGTCTAACCAGGGCATCATTGCCGAAGTTTACTGCCAACATTTGGATGAAAGGCACATTCAGTTAAGTAAAATGCGATTATTCGAGTAGGTCAATTCTGATTCATGAAATTGCTCGGCCATATATATTACTAAGATAAGCCTGCATAGCCTCAGCCACTTAAGATACGTGATTTTGCCACATGCACCATATTCCTCTGAATTCTTGTCTACTGCCGACACTTTTCTCAGCATATTGACACTTTTTAAGTAAACAGACATTCTGTTGCAAAGAAGATGCAGAAACTGCATTGGAAGAATTCTTGGCCTTCAAACCTTTACAATTTTAGGGTAATGACATAACCTTGTGACTCGATGGCAGAAATATATCGATGTTCCCTGTTTTGACTGATTTAAACAGTGTTTAAATACATTAATTTAGGAATAAATGTTGAACAACCTAACATAATCTATATATAGAAATCTGAATTTGAGTGCAAGTCAATTAAAATATGAAATAAAAAATAAAAATAAGAAATCTTTTTCGAATTTTTTCAAGTTGTTTTCTTACTGGAATTATGAGAATAATTTTAAGATTATAACTTCCACTTTAGTATGCTGATATATTCACGGATGGATTAAATTTTAGGAAAATATCGAGGAAGACAGCCACAAACAATAAATTCATGCACTTTTAAAATAAAATTATGTTTTTCTTATATTGCGTCTTGATTGATTTGCATATAATATATGTATGCCATGGCTGTATATGGCATATATATATATATATATATAAAGTCTAGATAGAAAAAATATATCGGGTATTTAGTGAAACCAGTATACTTGAAAATGTATTAAGAAATATATTCCTTAAAACCTTAGAATATTATTGCTATTTTATGCTAGGGTTTTTTTTTAGTTTGAGAACTTCCATTGGACGTGTACTGGTATAACCATATTTAAAATTTCATTTTCTAGTAGATATGCGTGTGATATAATGGAAGGCAGCTTGTAATGATAAATTGGAGAACAGAGTTCGAATTCCAGTCAGGTTCATTACATTCACTTACACGGAAATATCCTTGGGGAATATATTAATCTATCACCTTCCGCCCAAGCTATTGCTTAAAAGTAAGACTTGTATCTGGAAAAATGAGTTATTTTCATGTTAACGCAATAAATAATCCACAAAAGATTGATAAGCCATAAAAATAGTACAATCAGTCGCCACTTCTAAAATGACGCAAAGGCAATATTGTATGTTTTTAGAAAATCAATATTGTCCCACTTCTCCACTGGAACAGAAAAATTCCTCATGAAATTAATTTAAAACAGGTTGACATATAATGACATATCTATATAATAAAAACAATCTTTTGGGAATACGGTAACGTGTATTATTAGAGTAAGTGTAATTTGGGAGAATTTAGCTTGATTTAAGGACATTGCAATTCGTTAATATTTAAATAAGCGTACATATATATTGACATCGCTTTACATTTTTAAGTGAATAGATATTTTTCTTAAGCTCAGTCGGAAGAATTAATTTCACGAAAAACGAATGAGTGTTGGGTTCGTTTCATAATTCGTTAGACACATCCAAAGGCAAATGGAACATGTTGTCACTTGCAATTTCCGATACAAACAGAAAGGAAATATCCGACGGATAGTGTGCAGAAATGGTTCCTGTTTATGACAGAAAATACAATGCTGTCTGGGATTCTACTTTAGTAGCATATTCATGAATATAAGCATGATATTCTTCAGAATGGCATTGAACAAAGTGACATGCGTATTTATGCCTTGAAGTAACACCTAATGCAATATTTGACCAATAATGCTGTGACGATAAAGATTGTATGGTTGGGAAGTGCCTTCGGTCTCAATCATCGGCACGTTTGCAACTCTCAGATATAAACTGTGTTTAGATATTTTCTATTTATATATGTAAATACGTATGTGGCCAAACACATGCCGAATCCGATGTATTTGGGGTGCTAAAAATTTTTCAAACCACCCCATTTCTCAAAATCTTATCAAACTCGAAAATTTAAGTTGAGTAGACCTTCTTGGTCTGGCGGGCCAATAACTTCAGCTCACTCGCTTATATTTCAAAACAAAGTAGATGTCACACACACACACACATACACACACACACGCATATATATATATATATATATATATATATATATATATATATATATATATATATATATATATATATATATATATATATATATATATATGTGTGTGTGTGTGTGTGTTTATGTAAATAATGCCATTGTGCCACTGGCACATTGTTTATTTTCTGAATACTCCCATAAACTGATTTCTTGGAATAGAGAACTACAGAACTAATTTCTTTAGGCAAAGTTGGTTCTGTCTACCGTAAATATCTGTTTAGAAATCGGCCATTATCTGAACTAAGGAAAGTAAGTCTTGCTGCCTAAGATAGCCCACGATTACTAAATTACAACATAATTTTCTTACTGGCATTATTTAATATGATATTGCTATGTAATTTTGATCGATTCGAAAAATAATTGCTAAAAAAATGTTCCTTATCTCAAATGAGTTTCTTCTAATTTTTCTAGCTACAGTAACAAAGGTAAAAAAATGGCAGGTAAACCCAACAAAATATATTGTTTCATTATCAGGGCGAATGAAACAGCTCTACATAATCATAACTGCCAGTTGTACATTTAGTCGTCTTATGCTTTTAAAATATTTAATAAATTTTGATATTGGTGTAAATTATCCTCTTCTGTTATAATGTGGCACACCCAAAGCAAAATAATTTGTTTTTGCATGTAGCCTAAATTTTCTTTCGGGTATTATATTCTTTTAAATATGACAGTTAAATTTGTACTTTGGCGCATAAATTTTTAAAGCCACCAAATCAATTGCCTTTCTTTGTAACTAAGCATGAACACAGTGTTTCACAACACAACGGAATAAACACGCAAATGCTTACCTGACAGAAACTAATGCTTTTGGTTAGAGAATATTAAATGGATTTGAACGACAAGCCAGTATGTTCCCGTTCTGATACTAAAATTCACCCAATATAACGCTCGAGAGCCACTCTAGGTAGAGATTTGAGATGGTAATGCGGGGTGTGATATGAATGAAAGAGGAGGTGGTAGGAAATGAATATATGGAGGATTGGTAACGATTGAATTGGATAGATAACTGAGCTGGACAGGGAAGTATCAACGCGGGAGTGTCAGTTGCTGGGGAAGATATGTCTGTATGACTTCTTACATTTGAAATGCGCCAGGGAAATGAGTTGAAGTTGCATTACGTGTTCCTCGATGTGAATGTTTCGACTAAAGATTTGAACTCCTATAAATATTTTCCATAGATTTAGAGACACAGCAGACCTACGTCTTTTGGAAAGATTGCATTTAAAGAAAAGCTAAATACAGACTCTGATATCGGCAGTCCGAATAGTATCAGTTAAACAAGTTTTGAATAAAATGTCTAGTCCATGGAAAATGAAGTTAAACTAATTTCTGAATTCAAATTTAAAACATGTTTAATGAACAACCTACTTTTAAGAAACAGAGCATTTAATTTTCTAAAGCATCGAACAACACTTCCCATATGATGCATAAAATGACAAGTTTGAAATTATATGATAATTGCAGCATCGAAAAGTGCTACCTTTGTTTTGTGGAAAGCCTATAAAAATTTACTTTACTATGAATTATTCAAACCTTACAGGTTTACTGATATTAAAGAAATAGTATTTACTTTACAATACACTTGTTCAGTTAAACAGTTTCTCGAATCAGTCAGTTATTCAAATCTAAATTAAACACTTGCGTCAACATTTTACTAAGAAACAAGAGAAACAATAATCGATAATTTATCATTGAACTGTACACTTATTTATATCGTTGTCGGTTATTTAGTATATTTTTAAAAACTCATCTTGTAAAAATCGATTTTCTTCAAGTTAATTCTTTCAAGAAACAGAAATTACATTTTTTAGAAATAAAAGAGATAGAAATATTTGAATTAATCTCGGTAAATCCATTCGTTTATTCGAAATCACATTACTTAATTTAGAAATATTTTTCTTAATGTAATTAAAATTTGCGAAGTCTGATACAAATGAACCCGAATAAGAAATTTAGCTTAAATAATTCCTCCTTTCTGTGTTTTGCCGGATCACAAAACTTTTGGCATATTACTTTCAATTCACGCTATTTTCTTTTACTTAATACGCCTATGTTTTGTACACACCAACTAATATATATATATATATATATATATATATATATATATATATATATATGTGTGTGTGTGTGTGTGTGTGTGTGTGTGTGTGTGTGAACATTGAAGTCAACACTCAGAGACGACAGGCTGTTTCATGCTAGGCGTAATCATCAAGCCAATATTTATTTGTAAAAAAAATACAAAATGTGGCACAAGGCCAAAAATGGAGGAAGGAGAAAAGGGACAGTCTTCATCTGTCTTATTCACTTATTTGTTTTTTTCGATAAATTTATTTTGATTCTTTTAAATTTATTTATTTTATATATTTATTTATTCTTTTCGGTTTTCGATGTTTTAGTAACGTAGTAAAAAAACTGAGATTAGTTTTTGATCGTTTATTTAATAGTTTGTTTTAGTGTGGGAAGGTAATTAAAAATATTTTTCGTCCAATCTTGAATTGATTGTTGTAGAGAACTCTGTTTTGGCGGGAGTGGTATGTTAATTTGTTTTTATTTTATTCATTTATTTATTTATTTGGATTGATTATTTTTACTTGTTTTTGCTTATTTATTTTTTATTTTTATTTATTCTAACGATTATTTTGGTGGCAGCGGTTTGTTAATTAGTTTATTTATTTATTGATTTGGAATAATTTATTTTACTCGTTTTTTTTCTTAGTTGCTTTTATTTTATATATTTTTATTTATTCTTTTCGGTTTTCGATGATTTTTAAGTAGCGTAGTAAAAATTAATCCAAATAAATAAATAGATAAATAAACCACTCCCGCCAAAATAACCTTTAGAATGGACTACCCACAATGAACCACTGACCCATATATACAAACGGTTGGGAAAGAAAACCAACACGTGTGGCCTGATGATTGCGTCTAGTATGAAACATTCTGTTGCCTCTGAGTGTTGATTTCAATGTTCACTTTTATATTTACATACGCTCTGTCCCTCCTGATATTGAGCACTTTATTCTATAAATATAGCACACCTTAAAACTATATTTCTTCATATATATATATATATATATATATATATATATATATATATATATATGAAAATATATTCATTCTCATGACGAAGACTAGTTGCTGCGCAGCACAGCTGTTATTAAACAACCTCCCAGAAGGCAGGAGGATGTGGCACAAGGTCAGTTTTATGTGGGGCAATTCTGAGCCCGTAGGCTCAGGCAGAACTTCCCCGTATACCCCGCATACTCGGTGTCAGGTTTGTCTACCTCCCTCATACGAGACTTTGCCATTGGGCATAGCCTCTTCTGGATTCCTCTCTGCTCGAATGCAGAGAAGAACCCAGAGAATTTAACGTCAGCTGCGAACCAGGCAGCTGACGATCTGACCAGTTCTCTCCACACTGAAAGCCGGAAAAGATGTAATTTCTGCATAACCTATCTTGGAGAAGTAGGCAAGGCGTAGGCCATTTATTTCCACGTCAGGCCACAGCCGATTTTCTCCAAAAGATCTTTATTTTCATCCCTCTCACTCAAGATAATTAGGGCCTATGTAACGAGTTTGAGCAAATGAATGACTGAACAAGAAATGAGAAGTGTACCAAAAAACATGTTCAGTATCGTCCTGAAGACACGGGATACAGAAGGATACATGACGTCTCACATTTGTCTGACGTATAGAGATTTTGCAAAGCGAATTACGACCAGAACGGTATTTAATTAGAAGTTGTGAATAAGCGAATCCGATGAACAAATCTCTCTTAATTCACTCACCTGGAGAGAATCTCTAAAAGCCAAATAAATCCAAACAAAGCAAAGTGGCAACCAATTGTGTTCGATTATTATCGGCTTCATTTTATTTCCTGAAATATTGTTTCTTTAATGTTAATACATGTCTTTTAGCCTTGTCCTTTTTATTCTTTCTTGCTCTTGTGTTAACGTGCGCGGAAAAGAATCTACTGAGCGAATGGTGCATTGACTCCGCACGTAGCTCAGAATGGATCACATGATCTTCCGAGAGAACAAAGAGTCCGCCTAACAGAATCAAGGTTTCAGGAAAGCAAAAGAAAGGAAAATATTTTCATTTTTCGTTGACTTTGAATTGAGATAATGTTTTGTAAGGAAAAATTAAAAAAGAATTAAATTCCTGTTATACTTTGTTCGATGGGGAATTTGAAAATTTCATTGTTATCTTTTCGAACAGAAGTATTATCTTTTTCTTTTCCTTTAATTAGGTATCGATTTAAAGTCTTGAACTGCCGACATCGCCGTCGTCTGAAAAGGCTCAGTGAAGAATGGTATGTGTGCACTTCTAAGATTAAATATTCACTTTTTATCTTCAGACAGCGAAACAAAGATGGCTTCTCTTTTTTGGTGGCTAAATTAATGTAGATTGAATTGTTGTTAGTATCTCTCTATATATATATATATATATATATATATATATATATATATATATATATATATATATATATATATATATATATATATATATCACTTTTATATCTGATCGTTCATGTATTAAAATATACTATATTTCAATATCATAACTTCTGCTCTCAGTTTGCACTAATATATGCATCTTTCTTTCTTTCTTTCTTTCTATCTATCTATCTATCTATCTATCTATCTATCTATCTATCTATCTATCTATCTATCAGTATATGTGCCACATGGCTTAGTGGATAAAGCCATTAGTTAGATCCAGTAACAGGACCCAAAGAGTGTGAGTTCAATACCTGGATAAGGCGGTGGAGAACTTGGAGTGAGAAATTAACAGATAACTAACATCCATTAGACGTGGAACTAGAACAGCCTACCCCAGTGAGTGAACTAAAGGGTTCAGTTCGACATTCCAACCACCTGAAGAACCCCGAAGCGTACAACGGCCGAAACGTTGTGATAAATATGGCGACAAAGATGAGGACAATAGTCCGAATACTGTAAATAGTGTCATCTATCTATCTATCTATCTGTAATATATTTCTTTAAAAGTTATATATAGTGTCTACCCGTAATTATTTTAATAATATATAATATTCTGTAAACCTTATTTTTAGTACATACCTGTTATTTTGAAAAAAGTATTTTGTTCACCGGCCCGCATATTCAGTAACAACTAATATTTTACTTTAATACGTTTTTCTTGAATGTGCAGGCAAGCAGTCTAAATACTCAAATACGGTTATCCACTAAAAATAAAAAGTAATAAAAAATATGTATGATTAAAAAATAAAATCCATTAATTATTTAGAAATAGTTTTTCAAATAACCGTTTTTCTATATACCTGTAGATATGTGTACATCTCTCTATCTGTCCTTTCCATTTTGCGTCCCTATATATTTACGAATTTGTCATCATTTTATCTCTAGTTGCACTTTTCGAGGTTTCCGGATAGATTCACTGCACTGTAATGTGTGTTTCTGAAATCCCATTTCAGCCATTTGTGCATAATACTCGAGATTGGTGACTACTCTGTTCAGTTTGTTTCTACATATAGTCTGTTTTTGTCATCTCTGGAATTTTGGGAGTTGTGTACGGTCAGTAGCTTTCTGGTTGTCGATCTCTCGATTAGATTTTCTTTTATCACCACGCAGCAAGCTGGCCTCAATAATTTACTAATTATGCTGTCCCTGTGTTGATCACCTTTTGTAAAATGTTTTTAGTTTTATTTTCACTATTTTAATTATCCTTTTCAAATACGCTTGAACTTTTCATTTATCCCAAGTTTACAGAGGTACTGCAAATTGTTCATCTTACTGGTTTGTTGTTGAGCAGTTCAGTTCCATCTCAGAAGAGAAACATTTTGTGCGCATTTTTCTATTCCGAAAACCATGCTAATGTCTATGTATATTGAAGTTGTATATTTTGATAAAAGTTTATTTTCGTTACTGGTATTCAAATTTCCATTTCACTTTGTGTTGGCAATATGCTTTTATCTACAGTTTTACAAGATTATATCATAGTTATGACATAGGTAGAGACAAATGGTCTCCTGTAGCATGTATACTTGTGTGGAGAACTCTTCTTTGACTTTCCAGATTTCCATGAAATTAGAGATTAATCTTCGTTTTGAAGGCATTCGAGAATAGAGCTATGAAAAATTATGCCCTACCGTTCACTGCAGTCAATCCATTCCATTGCAAATACGCTAGAGTTTTACCATCCTTATTTAAGGGTTATTATGATAAAAAAAAATATTCCGTTCTTTGAATAATCTGCGTCGTTTCTGTTCTTATGATAGCCCGGAGTTACTCGTATGCCTTCAATAAGGATTGTTTTGCGCGCGGTTGTCTCTTCTGGGTTTTCGCTTTTCTTCCACTAATATTAATGCTGATGAATCAGGTTATTCTGCATCGTGTTTAAATTATTTCACTATTATCAGTCGATTCCCTCTGTACCTGGTGCTTTGCATACGTCTATTTCTCGCGATGTATTTCTTAGTTGCATTTAATTCGGTGTTTTCTCCAATATAAATATTTAGTAAATATTTTTAATATATTTTTGGCGCTTGTTTGGAGTTGCGGTCATCATAGTCTTATTTAAATAGGCTTAGATTTTATTATGCAATCCAATGTTTTCAAAATAAAATTAGTTTTAATCAGTCGATGCTGAGAATATTTTTCAGATATCAAGTCAAAAAATTCTCCCGCAGTATACCGCCGTTTCTGCCTACAGTAAACTGGTTGGCAACAAAGGCTATAGGGCCAAGTCTGCTATTCAACCCATACCTAGGGAAAGAGATTTATTCATGCATTTTCTAAAGTATTTGCACGTAAGTAAATATAACGAAACCGACTAGGATTTGAACTCCGATTTCTCATTCAGAATCGCTATATATTACGCCACACCTCACATCCAAGATATATTTATGTTAAATATTAATATAAGTTTCTACAGAGCTTAAAGTTGGGTGGGCGGTTTTGTATTATTAAATATTAAATGGATTCATCCTAAAATGACACTATCAGATTATGAAGACAATATTTTCGCAATAGAATTGGTTTTAATTAATACTGGAATATTGTTAAGCTGGTAATATTTAACTTCAATATAAGATTCTTCATCAACCAAGAATTTTGTAAGGTCGCTGAGCCTCTAAGCTATCCCCTCCACATATCTGGATTATAGGCCTAGGAGATATTAATTCATGTGCCTTTCGTAAGTAGACCTAGCGGAACCCATCCATCTCCAAATCAAACTCCAACCGATATCCTCAAACTCGAAGATTCACCTTTGTTACAGACGCTTGGCTTTTGATTTCATCGCGAGGCGAGACTTTCCACCGTTCACTTTAGTCTTTGATGCCGTGTGCCGCGCGATGTTGTCTCATCATCTCACTGGCTGCAGACATAGCTATCGAGCACCTACTATCATATTATTTTAGATGACCGTTGACAATACAGACAGGTTAATGCACCCTTTAAATGTTCTTGTTTTTAAATTAGCTGGGAGTCTAGCCACCAGCCTCATCAGAGTATTTTAGGGGTGTTATTTAGTTACCGATAACCCGACAATGCGGCATGTAGCACTGGTTTACATGGTATTGGTAACACGGCATAATTGTATTTGTATTACTATATGAATTTATAATAATGGCCTGCATTTCTTTCATATCTCCAGAGTTCGTTCATTGATATTTTTTTTCTTCGTGCATATATAATTTTTCTATTTTCTCTTAGTTTTCTTTTGATGTTTAAATCTTTTCTTTGATGTTTTAGAACCTGCGATTTTTATGTCTATTGTGCAATTCAGTGTATATACTATTTTAGTCTTACTTTGTTGGCCAGTATTTTTTTTTATTATTTCCTTCCCAACCGCAGATAATCTTTTCTCTATTATTTTGTATACATCTCGTCATCAGATTCGGTGTACGTTTCGGATATTCAAGTCTATCAATAATCTTGTGTCTCTTTGTAGTTTGGCGATGAATCGGTTGCTTGTGCTTTTCACCGAGGTAAGCTTCCCCATCATTATTCCTGTAGCTATTGTGTTAGGGAATTTAACCAGTAATGCCCATAGTTTCCGTGTCTTTTAAAAGTTTGCTGACATTTAGATTTCTGATTTTATATTTTCCCTGTCCTTGTATAAGGAAGCTGCATATTTAGAGGGAAAACACAAAGGTTCAATCAGGAAACGAAACCGTATTAGAAATATATTTGTAATAATTGTTTATAACTTTATTATTTTGCATTCATCAATGCAGATTATGTGATGGTTACTATGTCGTTCATGTCATTTATTTGAATTGGTACGTGTCATCTTAGTTGTCTCTCATTTAGAACTTAAAACATAATTCTCAGCTCGTCCACTATCCAACGCCCAACTAGGATGTTACTCGTCTTGCTTTTCAAATCCCTGTCTTACCGTCACTTCGCCTTTTTAGATAGGCCCATATTTATATTGGTTTAATTTCTGTATCTGGGACAACGTCCACACAAGAATATCTTGCCAGGTGTTTTTGAGTGACAGCGGTGGCATTTCCAGGAGAAACATTGATCTGTTTCGAGGTCATTTCCTGATATCGTTGGTCAATTCGACCTCGTGTAATTGTTAGCAAGCTGGTCTCGTTAGATCAGTTATGACTGAATAGTGCGCCCGATCATCACTAGGTGCTCTATGCTTTTCACCTTGTGCCAGATCTGCCTCAATTCGTTAGTTTTTTGCCTACATCGTTTTTCCAATATGTATATCTTTTCTGTTTGGATGGCCGTTTTATCATCTTGCCTTAAACGTGAATTTTCGCAGGGAATTTTCTTTTCGACAACTTGTTTAGTAGATTTGTTGTGCATGCATAAAACTATTGGTTATTCACCTTAATTAATATCAGTGAGAAAGTGTGTGCTATTCGGGACTTTCTTTGAACGTTGAATTTCTTCTCGCGGGGATGTGAGATAGTTTGACATTTCTCACTCGCCTGCAGCTCCTTTGTAACCTCCACTCACCCAGTTGTCCTGCAAGTGCACATTTGGAGCTCAACTGTGTCGACGTCTATTTTATAGGTCGGGGTAAGCCAATAAAATAGTTTATTCTGTACTTGGTAACTATAAGGTCACCTTTCAGGACAACCTTCTAAGTTAGCTATTTTGAATCTCTTCGGTGACAGCGAACGAAAAGCATTCAGTGACATCTCTGTGAGATTTACTTCGCCACAGATAATTTTAATTTCTTTAGTTATCTTAAATTCGTTTCGCACCTCTAGTATTTCCTGGCGTGATTCACCCGCAATATAATTCACAATTTAATCGTTATAGTCACAATTTTGTCGTAATAGAACGTAAATAACGATTAAATTTCCTTACCAAACTAATTGTATAAATTACTAAGAATTGTGTTCACACCATTGACGTTACTAATTTCGATGTTATATTGCAATATAATTAATAACACACACATGCACACGCATGCAATTTTTAAACCGATCTAATAATCTGGATCATAATACACGTTTCAAGATAAATATTATTAATGATACTGGCCAATGTAATTGTAGAAATTCTGAACAATGCCCATTGATAAACACATGTTGAATTAAATCTCTTGTTTACATTTGTATTATCGCTATAATAAAGAATCCGACGGTCGAAAAATTCTATATTGGTAGTACAAAAAATTATTTCAAGACTAGGTGGTATCAATATACCTTGTCTTTCACTGATAGTACATTACGGAAATAATACATAAAACTCCTAAGGTGAAATGGAACATTTTAAAAATGGCAGGGACATGTAGATCATTATATGAACCTAGTTTTCTGTGTTTACTGGACATTATCAGATTCAATAAAAATGTCTTATTAAATCAAAGGACTGAATTTACAGTAAATTGTAAAATAGTTTACCTTTTACATTAAAATTTAGTTAAACTTTGGAATTTGATCGTGCTTTTTCTTATATTTTAGTTGTACTGCGTTGCAAAATATATGGCTTATCTTTCTATTTGTAAGATTAATTTGGGTTTAATATAATTTTATATTTATCTCCTGGCAGTATTAGTAACATCTTGTATGGATGTTTGGTATTTTTGACATTTTACATTGACTGGTTATTGCTATTAACATTTTATATAAAAAATCTTTATTCAATAGTTGCATATTAATTTACCAAATAATTCTATCCGTTTAAATTATTTACTAGTTTCTTAAAGAAGATATCTATTTATCAACTATAAAAGATTTGTGTAGTGAACTCAAAAAGCATATCATTTGTTAAATTACCTCTCCATTTCATTTTTATTTCTTAGGAAATTGCATTGTCTAGGTTATATAATTTATGTAGCCATTTACATCCGGCCTAGTTTATCTCAGGCTGCCGTTAGCTGCCAATCTACGCTTCATGAAACATCTATAAAAAATGATTTTTTAATTTTTGCTTCTTCGCTTTGTTTAAATTTAACGTAGGTCATATTTGATTGGTTGACCAAAGTAAAGCCCACAAACCTTATAACCTCACTTTTTTTGTAATGTGAATTTGTATTTTGCTTTTAAATCTAAATAAATCGTTCACTAATATTTACAGTCGTCTGGTGAAATGAATCGATACGCATGGAAACACGGGTGCACTTGGGTAGCGATTTCAACATGTTTTCGGCGTAATATTCTAAAATAAATAAATAATATTGCCCTACATTTTATTGAGCTTACTTCTAAATTAAATGTTATGAACGTTGGAATTGTACTCTGTTCGTTCTCATCTTACCTGGCTATATATATATATATATATATATATATATATATCAGATTATAATTATTTAGATTCATACTGATGTCTTTTTCTTTTTCATTACAGCGTTTCGGCAGTTTTGCCTTCTTTCTTCAGGTGTCAGTGTCAGGCAATAAAGACTTAGGCTAAGTGGAAGCTAGGCAAGCATTAACTGAGAAGTACCAAATAAAAACAAGACGAGATATCCTGAGAATGAAAACAAATCTAAATTAGATTAAAGAGTTTCAGTTCGAAATTCTCTGAAGGTTACTCGACTCGACACACACCTGACGAAAGCCGAAGGGTAAAACGACCAAAACATTGTGATTGTATACAAAACATAAGTACAGTCGTCGTCATGTAAATAATAACTCCGCCTCCCAGAAATTCCGCAGATTCTAAAGACAATATTTTGGAGGTATTTTTATACTTTTCCATAAAAATCGTAATTAGGCACCCAAGGAAATCTCATAATCGTCACGTGATGGATATTCTGTTTTTAAATCTATGCAGAAGCTGTCTGCCATTAAGGTCACTATGTTAATAGTCGCTTCAAACTTCCTTTTCATATTTCTCTTATTAACATGTCAGGCTTTCTATATTAGTGTTTTACAGTTATTTACAAAGGAAATGATAAAATAAATCGTAATGCAGTTACGTCTATCTCCTGCGTTAGAAAATGTTTCCGTTTGACTAGAACACATGACAAATAAGTAATAAATAAATAAATAAATAAATAAATAAAGCAGAAGAATAGTCGGTGGAAGATTAGAGCATCTCGCAGATTATTCCATTTTTATTCACGGTCTTTAAAGTATTTCTCTATCGTTCTTTTTACATCAGTATCTAATCTCTTTATTTATATTTGATTTACTTGGTTTGTCCTTTTCTACTTTTATCTTCAATTCATTCTTCTTGGTTTCTTTTATGGCTTCTTAGTAAGACATTATTAATTCATCCATTTTCATTTTGTTTCTAATATTCTATTTTCCTGTTTTGATTATTCCCCTTCTGCAATCTTTCGTTTTTCTTTATTTTTGCATTATTCATTTATTCTATCTTCCATTTGTCGCCGTTCACTTTATTAATTTTCTCTTTTTGTCTAATTTCTGCTTTATTTGTTTTCTTCGGAAATAATTCCATTTATTCTGTCTTCCTTGTTGTATTTAACTTCTTTCTGGAGCGATTAACATTGTGATTAACTTATTAATACTAATGATTGTCCACATGTTGAAGTATGTTTCTTCGTGAATATGTCATTTTAATATTTTAATATCTCTACAGAACAACATAAAGGCAGGTAGGGATATTTAAAATTACACGTAGTTGTGGCAAACGTAGCTGCGTTGGAAGATGCCAAAGCGTTGATCATTGCAGTTGTTTGAAAAAGTTCTAAATTTGTTTGTTTTTTTTTTTGTTTTGTTTTTTTGTCGATTTGCATTAGAAATAGTTGTGTCGTATGAAAGTTGGTAATATTTTGCTGGAAGGATATTTTAGCGGTATTGAAATCTGAGACTTTAAAACATGGGAACAAACACATCGCTTTTAAGATGTAAAGATTATGTAAGCTTTATTCTCGTGGATAAGGTGAATATGTTCAGAAATATTTTCTTAGAAGCCAACATTTAATCAGAACTAGAAAAATATCATCTTTGCTACCTATATTTTGAGATATATAGATTTGAACAGAATAAGATAGATAATCAGGAAACTCAAGTCTGTCTGCTTGTCGAGATAGTGTAGAGAGAAACTGATTTAAGTGGCTTAACGATACATGAACAAACGACAGGAAATAGCAGAATGAAGTGAATAATTTTCTAACTCAAATTATCAGAGATTTTAGAAGTAAACACACAGAGACACACAAACATATACATGTGTATGCGTGTTGTGTGTGTAATGTGTGCGCGCACGCGCGAGTATTTTCTCGGCAATTATGACGTATAAGGTATAATAATTCAGTTCCTAGAAATGAACCACCTCAGACTAACCACTCATATAAATTGATTTTTGGGAAAAATAACAGAGCTGCTACACACACACACACACACACACACACACACACACACACACACACACACACACACACACACACACACACACACACAAACATCTCTCTCTCCCTCTCTCTCATATATATCTACATATATAAATTTTTGCATTATAGAAACAGTTTGTTTCTTTAATCTTCTAATTATAGTAGTTTTGTCAATCCAAATTCTAGAATATTATACTCTTTGCTCGGGCGAGTCATGTATTTGTTATTATCGTTAGACTTTCGACCGTTTTACACCCCGCCCAATTGTCTGATCGAATAGATGTTTAATAATGGTGAATCTTCATTTTAAAATTCAGACAAAAAATTCTAGAATATGTTTCTTACTAGATAGTAGGGGGTGAAAATCACCTACACTCATAGTCAGCAGATACCTGGATAGCGATTATTTTCCGTTTATTAATGTTGTAAAGAGTGAATTAGACGTTCTTGTGGAAACAAAAAATAACGTTTGAGTTTTCATAAATTAATCGCAGTTAAGGCTTATTATAGCACACCTTTTTTTATTTTAAATGTTTTTGTATCTTTTGCTTGCTAAAAATACTTTCACTTATTTTGCGGCAGAAATCTCATGTATTTTCACTGAAACACGCGCCAAAATGTTGCAATCTTGAACATTTCTACGGCTCTGTATGTTAATACTTACATATAATTCGTCTGTAATTTTATAGACATTTCTATTACTCCAAACTTTATTTTGAGTGAATACTCGTATTTGAAATAGACGCCGCTCTTTATTTTTTTTTATTGAATATTACATCTATTGAGAAATCGTAATAAAGAAAATGTACACTGTAGCAGGGCTTGAACCTGGAACACAGTGAATAGTGCTTGTATATGATGATTAATGTTAGCGTTAACAGGTTTATCTCTGAATTAATTCAATGCACAGGCATTTCGAGTTAAGCGTTTCACATTGTTGCGAAGTAGCATTTTCGAAAACAGCAGGAAGAACACTACAGTGCGAGCCAGAAAAAATGATTTTGTCGCTCGCCCCATCACATTTGACAGAGGGATGAACTCTTTATGAATATTCAAGACAACTGGTTACAAAATGAACATAAAAACATTGATCATACCACACAAAAAGAGATAGTTATATATCTACAAATACAGAGAGCCTGACGTGAAAGAATGTTTTTCAAGTAGGGTCATATACAACTGAAGTCTGTCTCTCCTCCACCCTCTCTCTTTCTATTTTTTATCAAACATTTTTAGTATTGACAAGCTCCAGAGAATTTCTCTCTATAGGAGCGAAATGGCCATATAAATGTGGTAAAATTGAGTTTCATTTTTATGTAATTCATTTCTATTCTCTATAATAAATATACTGAGCTCTCTTTTGTAGATTAGTTTTAATATTTTATATTATTAAGATTCACTTGGATTACTTACCCATATAGTTTTAGCATATATATATATATATTTATATATATATATATATATATATATATATATATATATATATATATATATATATATATTTGAAATGTTATGTCTGTACGGATTTTAGAAAACCGATCAATATTTATGTAATATTCACTATCGGTCTGTATTTATGTTGTCAATTAAGTAAAACTGAGATGAAATAAATATAATTTAATCTGTCCATCTACTAGACTGTATATTATATTTTTCCCAGATTTTTTCTTTAGTGCAGATAATTACTATCGTTCAAATTCAAATCAACAAATTCTTAAAATACAAATGACTAAATATCTAATAACATTTTTCTAATTCATTTACAATATAAACTTTTAATTTTCTTTTTCACGTTTTTTCTTAATGTAAAACTGCTATCATCTGAGTGATATTAAACTATGATATATTTATTAAAAAATATCATGTCAGCTGATAGTATATATCCTTCTATATTTAATGTATATAAAATTATAGCATGCAAAAAAAGTGCAAAATAAATTTCTATCTATACAAAAAACCAAACGGCATTCCATATATCTGACAAAATTATTATTACATTCTGATATGGGATCATTGATATTGTATAGACTTCGTGTGTCTTTAAATATTTTAAATACTTTGCATCACTTTCACTGCTTTCTCGACAAACATTTTTGACGCAAAAGGTCAGTTTTGCGAAATGTAAGAACATTGTCTTGAATAATTATATATTTTGGCTTACATTTTCTTAGTTGTGAATTGCAGCTCTCAAAAACCGATAGTCTCTCCATTTATCTTGATATACTTATCTGCTCTAAAACGATATATCTTTTCAGTGCTTACAGTTTTAACTTAGTGTTATTCCACCCCTTGTTTTGGTTGATTTTTCTAATAAGGACCAAAACTATTAGACTCGTTCAATGTTGCTTTATGTATACACTATTAAAAATGACTACTGACAAATTAGTTGTATATTTCCTCATCCACATTACGCAATTCTTTTTGTGGTGCTTATTTAAATGTAATTGTTTCATGTTTTTAGACAACATTCTTTATAATTTTGAATTCCTCTCTGTTTACGACATCAAATTTTTAAATAATCTTTTGCTGATCAATTCATTTTTGTCTTCTTTTAATATTTGAGAGGTTCTTAAAGCTATGGTAATAGATCTTATCTTACTTATGTTTTCAGCTTCATTTTTCCTTCTCTGATATCTGTTCAAATGTTTCGCGACTTCCAACCCTTGTGTTACCATCACTTATTAACTTTACTAAATCTTGTTTCTGTCTTATAAACGTTTTATGAGGTTGTCTACGCATTATTTATAGAAATAAAATGAAACATATCAATACTTAAACCAATAAAGATACACTTTTGCAATATTAGGAATACGTTATTGCAAATATTTCAAATACAGATATTATAAAAAAAACAAAACATATGTCTATAAGTTGAAATAAATATGGTATACTGACTGGAATTCGAACTCAGGTCTTCGTTTCCTCAATCCGAGCCGCTATGCATTACTCCACCGTGCCTCCCATTAGCCAGTTTTGTAGTAAACGGAATAACCAAAGTTAAGATGTTATAGTAATTTTGAAAATATATAAAGATATATAAAAATTATAACATTACAGCATGCTTTATTAATAGACGACAACCAGAATTCAACACGTTATAGACAAAATCTGTAAACAAGCTCATTATCCCTAACAGTAACATTTTATACTTGATTGGAGGTGATGGTAAGAAAGAAAAATGTCCATCATCACATCAGATGCCGGGATATAAAACACATGCAACGTCGGAAAAGCTACGTTAACGAAACGTCAAGAAATCTAAAAGCTTGCATCTATGAACACAAGACATTTACGTTGGAACAACTCTTTAAACTCAATCATAACACACAGAAACAAAACAGGCCATAGTTTCGATTTAATTAATCTCCCCCTAATTAAAAAAAAAGAATATAATTTATTACGTAGAAAATACTTAAAGGGAGTCCTTGTAAATATTTTGCCATCAATAAACACACGTCAAACCAACTTTATTATATCAACTTTTATCAAATACATACTTAAAGTATCTAAGATGTTTACTTACAACAAAAACTGGTGTAAATTAATTTCCCATGTAGATTACAAATTTAACATAAATATATAAAAATATTTAATCCTGTAAAAACCCTGCTATTTATTACCACATACACATATAAACACATATGCATATACACACATCCGCACCTCTATATATATATATATATATATATATATATATATATATATATATATATATATGGTTGGATAGATATCCAACCAAATATGTTAGCTCTATCTCTGATATTGAGCGCTTTCTAATAAGTACCGCGCATGTAATATATAAATAATTATACATAGTTATATTTATTTATATTTATATACACTTTTCACACACACACACACACACATATATATATATATATATATATATACATATGAATACATATATATGTACATATACACATATATATGATACACGCATACATACATATACATATGCACAGATAGACATACACATATGTGCACTCATACACATATACATAAAACCATACACACATATGCATACATATACATAAACAAACACACTTATATATACAAATATACATACATATGCATAGTAATAATAAAAAATAAAGAGATCATGTTAATGATAGGAATAAAAAGTAAAAGATAATAAAAAATATAATCTGATAATAATGACAAAATAATACTCATAATAGATAACAGTAATAATATCAGTAGTGAAAATATCAGTAGTAAAAAATACAGATGAAAAAAGGTGAAAAAATTAGAGATTGAAATCAAGACGGTAAAAATATTTTAGTGATTAAACTAAAAGGAAAAAAATAATAAAAGACATGAAGAGATTAACGTGTGTACGTCTGTTAAGTCAATAAATTAACCTAAATTCTTCTTTTTTCCGTTACACTTTTCTCTCTAGAGCTTTCATATATTTCCCTCTCAGCATTGTTTCTCACTCCCACACATACACTTTCACTGAAATTTTGTTTTTATACTGGGAGTTATGTTTTCTGTTTCTTTTTGATTTTGTAGACCTGATGAATTTGATCGTGTTTTCGATTCCAATGTAATAAATTATAATCATGGAATTTTAGTGTTTGGGCCTTTTATATTATATAACTTATATATATATATATATATATATATATATATAATTTATGATGTGTTATTTCATAGTGTTAATTATTTATCAATCTCTTAAAGCGGCTTTTTATTTAACAACTGCAAAATTTTATGTATGTAGCTGACCGAACATAAAACTAGTTGGCATCATATTAAATTACCACCCCAACTTGCTCGCTTTTACTTGTTAGGAAAGTTTACCGCCAGACTTAAATACATCTTACGAAATAATGTAAACATTTGTATCTGTCCATAATGATATTGTTTAGGATTTATATGCAGACAACTTTGGGTCATAACCTATATAATAATTTTTTTCGGTGATTTCAAATTAGCAAAAAAAAAAAAGAAAAAAAAAAGTAGTGTAGCTCACATTCGATTGCTTAATCATGGTAAAGCCCACAAACCTATTTTTAATTCTGTTTTGTTTTCTCGAGAAAAAAGAGGAAGTATTTTGTTTTGGGAAATTAAAAGAATGGTTCACAAGTAGTTTGCCATCGCCCAGTTAGACACATTTGTTGAAAACGTAATTGTAATTGTGTAACGAATTTTAACATGTTTTTCGTTTTAATATCATAAAATAATAATAATAATAATAATATATATATATATATATATATATATATATATATATATATATATATGTATATGAAAGAGACTGACGGAATATTAATCATGTTGGTTTTTAATATATATGCAGCATGAGGGAGAACGAACAATATACACGATCCGCTTGTAGAGATGAAAATATTGAAACTTATTGATTATTAATGAGTTTTCAGTTGAAGATCTTTTTATACGGCATGTCATGTAATGGCTCGCTACAAATTACTGTTTTTATTGCTTTAAGTAAAATTTCACCTTTTAGAATTTGTGTTTTCCTTGTTTTACCATCCATTCACTGAAACACATTAAGTAGTTTAGTCTCCGCTTTATCCTGCTTTCTTTGCCTTCAGTATATTATACAAGTATTACATTTTCTTGGTCGTAATGTCTCATGTCTCCTCAAAATCCTATTTATCTTTGATTCTAAATCTCTTTTTAAAATACTTTTTACTTTACGCAAAAACGTCCTTGCTGCTCACATTCGTCACTTGACTCAAGACATATTTTGGCAGCAAGAATTAATTTAAATAAATTTTGTTAATTTCAACTGAAACGTTCTTAATTACATATTCTAATTTTCGAATAAGATCTTCGATACCTGAATTAAAATTGTATTTAAATTGTCTGGAGTTCATTTTCCATGTTTTTCATGTAATTTGGATCAACACCATTATTATATTGTCAGTATGTTAGATAATTCTGTTGGTTAAATCTTTGCATTTTTCGAACATTAAAAAGTAAATATAAGTGTATTGTATAAATGCCGTCAAGTATAAAATATTTTTCAACTTCTCCAGTAAAGAACGTAACAAATACTTGTTTATTGTTTTATAAACTTATTAACTATTTTTATACACACTTTAAATACTTCCGTAATAACATGTATTTAATAATTTAATGAAATTCGGACACTTTATACACAATATGGATTAAGATGTTCAACATCCTCTTAAAATAAATGAAAAATAAATTAGCGGAGAATAGTATAAATGATAAAATAAAAAAAACAAAAAACACTTAAAATATAAATATATAGTGTCTGTTTATATTTCTGAGATGAGGTATTATGTACACTATATACATTATTCGGACTATTGACTTCATCTTTGCTGTCATATTTATCACAGCGTTTCGGCCGTTGTACCCTCCGGCTTTCTTCAGGTGGTTGGAATGTCGAACTGAACCCATTAGTTCGCTCAAAGGAGTAGATTGTTCTAGTTCTACGTGCCACGTCTAATGGATGTCAGTTATCACTTATCTCCTGTTAATACCCCTTTCCAAGATCTCCACCGCCTTAACCAGGTATTGAACTCACACTCTTCGGGTCCTGTCACTGGATATGACCAACACCTTTATCCACTGTGCCATGTGTCCTAGAGTTCAGTTCGACATTCCAACCACCTGAAGAAGACTGGAGCGTACAACGGCTGAAACGTTGTGTTAAATATGGCAGCAGATATGAGGACAATAGTCCGAATAATTTAAATAGTGAAATGTATAGTGATAACTATATTCTTATAGCTTGATAAAAATATGCATACAAATAATAAAGAGTATTTTCTAAACTTAGGAATGTGTTAATACAAAAGGCAAGAAAAGAAAATACTTATAAAAGATAAGCCATTTTATTTCTGAGTAAGAAAAGATTTACAAAATGGTTGAATTTTGACTACGTTTGAAACTTTCTAAATTTCGTCAGAAACAAACAAAAGAGGACTGAAATGTGTAATATCAGTGAATGCAAGACAACATTTCTCACCGATGAAGTGACTTGAAGCCAGAGAAATGAAAGTTTCTGAGAATACCAGGGTCTAAACTTGTGAGAAACGACGAAATCCTCGAGACAATGATAAAATAAGGACACTTATACTTAATATCAGGAAGAGACAATTGAAATTTCTAGGACATATAATGAGAAAAGAAGGATTGGAAAAATGATACCCATAAGACAGATCGAAGGCAAGATAGACAAGGGAAAACAACTACCTGGTGCACTTGAGGGAATAGATGGGGAGTTTTGGAGAGATGGCGATATTTATTGAGAGCTACAAATTACAAGAAGCTGTGTGTAACCATGTCATCAACGTCCTGTAGGGACACGATACATAGATGAACAAGCAATTAACCGATTTTCTCATTGTATAACTGGTATTAGCGATTGAGTTACATATTTTGAAAAATAAATTTCCAACTTTCTCTTTATGAGAAAAGAGTATTTAAGAAGGATTAACAGAGACATTTTTGGAAGGATTATATTTTACGACAAGTCATTTTTTAATTTTAACATTGATTAAATCGGAGGATGTCAAAGTGGCGTAATGGTAATAAATGAAAAAATTGGAATCAGTAGACCATGTTCAAATTCTGGAGTTCGTAATTCACACTAATTCCCTTGATAAATAGTAGACCAGACTAAGATCTTTAAACATGGCGTAGCAACCAGTCTAGTTAAGTCTAGAATTTCTAAATATCCATAACCCCACGAAAGTTCTGATTGACGCATCGATTCAAGTATTTTGTTCACATATAATAAATCTAATTTGTGTTGTTTAGTAAAATATAAGATATACAGATATTAAACAAAAGAACTTTGGAGAGCCATGACTACCTACGTCCTGAACGGATATCGTATTAAAGATATTCGGATCTAAAATTTCGTAAACTCTTATATAAGACTTTTAAAAATGATAATAATAAAATTAACTATTGACATTGGAAAACTGATTTTATAAGTGGTGATTGTTTTAGTATACAAATACTATGAGGCGCTATAATTTGTTAATTTTTTCTCGCTATTATTTTATTCTGTTGTTAAAACCAAAATTTGTAAATATCCATGATCCCAAGAAAATGGCAATTCCTATCTATTAGTCATCTCATGCCTATTAGGAATCTAATTTATGTCGTTTAGTATGTCAATGTTTGACTGGTTAGAGTGGCAAGAACGTTAGCATTCGGGTTCGATTCTCACTATGATCAATCTTTAATGGAGATAACGTCTTGGTTTTATCGATCTGAAAAGGCGTTCCCAGTGTTGCTCTACTGGTATGGAGGGTCTGAAAAGAAAGTTTTTGAGTGAAATTGGATAGACGAAACTGTTCAAAAGTCGTCGATACTTGTGCTAGAATGAAGCCACAGGTCATCGTGACAGAGGGTTTTTATGTACTGGCCTTGTTGGAACTGGTTTATGCACTCTTTACAAGAAACTGTGTCTAAGTTCCGATCAGTTTTGTCGAAATATAAAACACATATTGGCTCTGCGGGTGTGGAATAAACGCAACTCTGACTGAGCAGGCGTCTGCAATAGGAATTAGTTAGAAACTCGGACAAACGGACATACTCAGAAAGGAACTGATGGCCATTATAATTGTGTTAAACATCAATGAATACAATAACCAGTAATAATCTTTGGAATATTTTGGTAGCGCTTCCAATCTCGCATAACAAAGGCAAAACGACATAATCTGATACCAAGAAAGACAAGGAAATCCAACATACTGATGTATATTCCATGCGTAAATAGTGTCTTAGGATAAAAATAATTTTTTTCTGAAAATGATTGCCTAGCATCATTTTGGTTTTTCTGTAGATGATATTCTCAAATATTTCTGGGGATTACGACGTGAGCTTTGCAGAGAATCCAACAAATAATTGATTTCTATTTTATTGAATTTGATAGGAAATTTCTTGATAAAGGAACGGTTTCCTTTTATCCCATTGAGAAACGTCCACACGTTGGGAAATCTTGATTTCTCAGTTTCAGTAGACCTCATTCGTGATGTTAATCTAGCGTCCATCTTGAAAGAAAATGTTTAAATAACTTTGCATTTGCTAAATGAATGAAACTGTAAAGTTTTAGAAGAATTAATAAACAAATGGCAAGTATTTACAAACCTTCACACGCCTAAAACTAGGATTTGCTAAAGCCTTGCGGTTTGGTGAGAAATCAATGAAAAATACTTTTTGCTTTCAAAAGACTTATTTTTATTATATGCCCCTTATATATCTGGACAAATGGAAGGTTTACTTTTACAAAGAACAATATAAATTGTTATACTTTTCCAAACATCTTCATAATAGAACATTGTATATATATTTTTTAATAATTTAACCCAAGTAAGGCAATAAAGTCGCTAAGACACCAAAGCTGCAGACTGTGAAAGAATGAAAGTCAAGATGACAGTAGATAACGATTGACATTGAATTTAAATTTTTGAAGATCAAATTTGGCTAGAAAACAAGAAGCTGGAAAAATCCACAGGCAAGAAGTGCTGGAAAAGAAACTGGTAGCAAAGAACTTACGGTTACATTTAGCCAATCCAATTGTAAAATGATTAAGTCATTTTGTAATCTAGTACTTCGCTTAAATTCATAAAGTCTAGGTGCCTTATAGCAAAGTTTATCAGAACAATTATCATGAAGATATTTATAGAAAAGTCACGGGAAAAGTATGCGAAAAAAAACCCTTTTAATGCTAAATTTTCTGAGATGATCGTAAGAATTATTTATAAGAATCACATAATTATCTTGCGTTTCTCTGATGTTTCAAGCGTTTTATTTACCAAACTAGTAAGCGTCATTAACATGATTTAGGCGCACATGTATAACAGGAAAATCGAAGAATTTTTATTAATTGTCTAACAACAATTAAAATAGTTTAGATTTTTTGAAAACAAGTTGATAGGATCTCGTGTGGAATGTCAGGTTTGCAGTGAAAACATGAAAATGGTTCCAATGATGTTTTCACGGTTATACATGAAGGTGTGTAGAGAAAAAATTCTCTACAATAACTGAATCATTTGTTTTTGAACATTAGAAAATTAAATGATAAAAAACCAAATTTTAATGCATCTATTGATAAACACATTGCTTAATTTTATGTGACTACAACTATACAAACCAGATGGTAGCTGATTTCTACAGATCTTTCAGAGATATCTGCTGTTTTGAATTAAAAGAATGAAGGTATTAAAAATTTCGCCCCGAGAAAAATTACCGAAACTGATGAAACACTAATTGTTCTTCGCAAATAAAATAATTTATGGCTGGCCAATAATAGACTTTTGAAAGAATCTCTGAAAAAATTCAATTACTTCGTTGAGTTTGTTTTTGATAGCTCTCAAAAGGCTCGAATGGAAATTCTCAGACGCATTCATTTAGGGTCAAGCATAATAAATGATAGCTGACCAGCTTAGAGTCAATTAGGTTATCATATCAATGCGATTATACCCGAAAATTTTGTATAGGCGGATGATCCATCTATCCACACATAAAGAAGAGAAAAGTTAACAGCATTTAAATAAATTATTCTGGGAGAAAGTATCATTAAGAATAGCACATCAGTAGGAAAGTATCTGTGCGAATTGATTAAAAAAAAACAAAAACAAAAAAAAAAAAAAACTGACAAACGTATTTGATGATTGCATCAGAAATGTAAAGGAAATGTACAAATATTACGTTCATAATTTTTTTCAAACTTGTCTTCTCCTTATTTTGGACAATTACAACGAAACTTGCCTCGTAGAACAATTCACTATCTATTGCCTAGTTAGTCATATATCGAAAAAAGACAATTACGCAGCCCAGCGTGTATGATGTATGGCGCATGACTGACTGGCTATTTCAGCAGTAAAACGATCATACCTATCATACCAGTGGAAAAAGTGAGTACAAGAAAGGCGCAATGTATTATTCTCCTAGAGGTTAGCATCGGCCATGTTGAATAAAGGAAAAATTGTTCTTTATGATCATTGAATTATAGCAGTTCAGTTTTTTCTTACCGGATACTCCACTATGACTCCACTTTTTTTCTAGTCTAAGCAAAACGTAATAGATATTTCATATAAAAAGAAGATTTGTTGTATTTGAACATTCATTATGATAGGGAAAAACTACAGGTTTTTTTACTTCTATCAATATAATACTATAAACACAATCCCTATAAAAAGTAGCCGATACAGTATTGCAGTCTACGCGGCGTAAAAAAACATTTAATCAATCCTCCTGATCACCCAGGTTTATAATGAAAACCGAGTAGCCTCAAACTCCGCTACGTGCTCTCCATAGCAAATAAACACGTAATATTCAACACATTTTATTTTACATCGTTGATTTCGTCGTTAATAGTATTTGTTTAGATCTAACAAATTACTCTTGCTATGCATATCGAACGCATTTTGATTCGCGTTATATTGAAAGAATTCGATCTAATTCGCAAATTGTACATAAACTCCCCAGAGTTAATTAAAAACAGATTTAGTCTTTCTAGACTGTCACCAACCCATGTAATTGATGATGATTAAATAGGATCAGAAGATAATTCGGTCAAGGCAAATATAGTCATTGTTCTTACACTTTCTGACTGACTAAATTCAACAAATGAACTGGATAAAAAGAACAATAATAAAGTACTATAGATTACCGAAAATGTCTGAAATATGAATCTTGTATTAGTTGTCAGTCATAAGTATAGTTACAGAAGCAATGATTGATAGAGCTGATCTTTCAAAGATTTCTTTCCATTTTCACCTTCAACCTTTTTGTCCCTTCGATCCAATCATTGGCCTATTTATGGCGCCTTTTGAATACTGATATGACATTGATCGTCTAAGGACAGACGGATTTATTGAACGGAATACAAGACGTTTTTTTTATTTAAGGCTACACACGTTATTTTCTGTTATCAAATTATAGGGAAAGTAATTAAATAAAGAAGGCAATGGAGAATTAATAAAGTGGGATATAAAAGTGTAGATAATGGTTATAATATACGATAAAATGATTTATGTATAAGTAGGTAGAAAGAGGGAAAAATTAAAAATAATGAGGAAGGAAAGAAAATAGAGAAAAAAATCAGATCGGAGAAGAGGAGAAAAAAAATAAAGAAGCTAAACATAAAAAGGATAGAAGCAGAAAAGAAAGAATATGAATGGAGCAATAAAGGAAGAAAAAAACAATAGAAAAAGAATGGAAAAGGCGATGAATCTAAGAATAGCTACCGACGAAGCTGAAACTATATAAATACTAGTGCCGAACACTAGTAAAAATGCAGTTCACAATATGGAAATAAAGGCCTACGAGACTAGCCTGCTTAAAACTGTGCTACAAGGAGGCAAATACGAATGTAGAGCAAATGAAGAGAAAAATAAATCGAGGTATTAATCTAGTACTATGGTGTAAAACCTATTTAATCATTTATTCTTTCAACATTTGAATTGAATTATTTTTGTTTCTAGTATTATCGATAAGGTTTCTTCCGCAGTGATATGATTTCTGTGTTTAGATGACATTCTGACTTTCATCTCAAAGTTGTTGAGAAACGTTCTATTAAATAAAGACGTCTTCCTCTATAAACAAAAGGAGTGGTTGTTGCATCTGGGTTATCTGTATACGTATAAGTGTCATAATGTTATATGAGCATTGCTTATCCTCATCCACGCCTTTCTTATAGTCGTTCTATACAGTATCATAAATATTCCATTGCTTAGAAAATCAACACCGATGAGCATGCCTTGTCTATAGGGCCGAGCAAACTGATAGTTAATAGCTGATAAACTGTCACCGACCCGGATGAATTGATGCACCTACTTACATTATGACATTTTCTTTTCCGAATATAATGTGGTTCATGTTAACTTATTCTAAATTTACAGAAGTAAGACAATGAGAGATAACATTCTTAGGCATCCATCTTAACTTTGGTTGGACATGTTTTGGTTATTTTTCCCGTCTTCTGTTTTAATATATCGTTTTTTATTGACATTAGTTAGGTTTGTACCTCTAGTAAAATATTTCCTTCAAGTATATGGGATATATTTGTTTCTCTATCTTTTGCATTTACAAATTCAAATAGACCCGGACCCTGCAAAAATATTATAATTCCGTAAAAAGATATACACAATATATGGCTCATATAAACACAAGTATATGCTGAAAATATATTATAAACATAGGACTATTTATACCACTTATTGTACAGACGTTTATTTGGATTACAAAATCTGACCCCGTATATATATATATATATATATATATATATATATATATATATATATATATATATATATATATATATATAGTATATTTTGGCATCATATTTTAATTTAACCAAGTCTGATTAAATACTTTATACATGTTCTAAGTACTCGGAAAAGTAAAATGAATAAATACAACCACACTACCTTTCTTCGTTTGTTTAATCATGAAACAACAAAGCTTATACTTGGTTACGAAAGGATCTTATTAAAAATAAACAAACACCACATATCTAAATTGTTTAATCAGACATGCTTTATATATATATATATATATATATATATATATATATATATATATATATATATATATATATATATATATATATATATATATATATATATATATATATATAATTTCAACCCAAGCAAGATAATAATGCCATTAAGTTGCAAGGGGTTACTGAGAGTGAAAGAGAATGAAAAGACAGGGTTCAGAAAGACAGAAGGTAGCTATTCACATGCATATACATTTTTGAAGAATGTAGGTGGTAGGGGACCAATAAATTGGAAGAGAGTTCCGCATGCCAGAAAATAAACTATTTGAATAGAAATTATGGTTAAATCTAGCTAGTTCTAGCTATATCGATGGTTGTTGTGGTGTCATGGATATCGAGTCGAAATGGGATAGCCGAGTTCGAATCCCAGTCGAGTTAGTTACATTTACTTACGCACAAATACCCTTGTGAAATGTATAGATCAATCTCTTCTCCCCCTAACTCTGGATTGAATAGTAGGACAGACTGACTTCTTTAGTCTTTGTTGGCAACAAGTCTATCTCAGAAACAAATGGTAACCTACTGCGGGAAAATCTTTTGGCTAATCAGTCATCTACCGAAAAGAGACTTGAGCGGACAAATGTCTATCACGTATGGCACTTAACTGATTGACTGACTAGCTATTTCAGTAATAAAGCGATGAGACCTATCATGTTAGTGGAAAATGTGAGTACAAGAAAGCGCAATGAATTGCTCTCCTGCTGATTGAAATCAAAACGGTTTTCTATGATCATTAAATGATAGCAGTTTCGTTTTAGAGACATGTCCCATTTATTATCTGATTTCCAGTGTGATTGCCTCTTACCTTCTCGGACATATCAGACGCATTATTAAGACAGAAGATAGTTGTCATTAATATAAATAGTTATATGGAAACTTATGACATTGGGAAGATAAAAAATTTGATTGACATTGATCAACGTTGAACTAATGATAGCGCTTTGACTAACCTTCGTATTTATGTGAAAGGATCTAGAAGCGTTATTGTTGAACACGAACTTCATTGTTGAGCACGTTTGGATTGTCTAATATTCGAACAGAAACATCATAGCCTCTCAGCTCGTGAAAAATGTCAGCATACCAAAACCTGTCAAACGCCTTTGAGATATCTAAAGCCACAGGCCTAAGCCTCGCCATTCATATCTGAAGCTTGAAATAAAAATTCATTACTAACCGTTAACACATTGGAAATTGACCTAGAGAAAGGTAAATCATACTTTTTCTATCTGAAAGAATGTCATGTGGAGCGAAATGCTTAACCAATTCTGTGTTGATTAGACCCTGTCTTACTTTACCAAAATGTTCTTAAAGAGTCAAAGGGATCAGAAGGTTCACCAGACTTATGAATATAAGAAACATACAGACTAAATGATAATAAAAAAATTCCGTTGAAAAATTGAAATAAAATTGAGTTAAATATCTCGGAATTATATTGATTTTTTTCAAGATCTCAAGTCATTACAATCTCCTTGTTTTGCTTGGAATAATTTTTTATGTTTCATGCTGAGGCCAAGGACTTGTATCACTTTTCTCCAATGCTGGTGGCTTGAAGGGCATGTAGCAATTGGCGTAAATGTCAACAAGACTGTCTTTTAATTATGTCTTTTGTATCAGAGAACCGCATAGACAGGCAGATATTGCAACCTGCAGCGATAAATGTTAAATTAACTCGAGAAAAAAGGGAAATATAAACAGAGAGAAAGAGAAAAGAAGAAGAAATGAGGAAGCGTAAATAAAATATTCACAGCACTTAACAAAAAAGAAATACATAGTAAAGAAATGAAATAAGAAAAACGTAAAAAAATTCACAAAAGTTAAGAGCGAGAAAGAGAAATAGAGAAACAAAAGAACTAAAAGGAAAAACTGACATGAGGAAAAAGTGCAAAAGATTGGTAAAAAGATGGAAGAAAACAAAACGACAAAAACAAAAACAAAAAACCCCCAAAAAAACAAGAGATCGATATAAAGAAAATAGAACGAGAGACAGAAAAATAAAACAAACATAAAAGACAAAAGGATAATCGAAATTAAAACAAGTAAAGAGAGGAAGAAAGGCAATAAATCAATGAAGAATAAAGAAATAAATGAGTAGGAAAAGGCAGGAGAAAGAAATGAGAGAAGTTAGTGTTTTTGGAAACAGCGAATCCAGATTTAATTCATATTACATCTAAACATCAAAACTCTTTTGGCGTTTTTAAAACGGTATTCACACATAATCTCTTCTTTTTGATTAAAATGACAAAAACACTGCTAAATATGGTAGAATATGTCAAACAAGAAAGTAATCAAAAAATGTCATTGTTATTCCAAGTGTTTTATTTTTTGTTACTATTAGTTCTTTCAGTTGCTGATCCATTCTATGTTAATTTAATAATATCCCGAAGAACCGTACCAGTATTAAGAACAACTAACTCGAGATGTAGACATTTTGCATTCAAACATCACATTTGCAATATATGAAGTTAAAATGAAGGCTCAGGAATGGTGTCTGCAACATTCGCAGGCGATTTCTATTATCTACATGGGCTTCCTTTATTTTTTTCTTTTATTTTTTTTTAATCATTTCACCCCAAGCAAGACGGGAGTGCCACTATCATGCAAGGGGTTACAGAGGGTTGAGAACAATAGTAAAGAGGGTGATTGAAAAAAGAATAAAGAGAACGACGGGGAATAAGATCAAGGCATTAGAAGATGTCGATTGACATTACACTTGAATATTTGAGATTATATCAGGGAAGCAAGTAAGAGGAAGGGAATTCCACAGACGGGAAGTGCGAGAGAAGAAGCTGTTTGAGTAGAAGAGATGGTTACATTTAACTGTTTCCACAGTGAAAGAGTGGGACTGAGATGCCAACCTAATAGCTCGCTTAAATTCATGCAGTCTGGGAACCAGAGAAAGTAGCTCGTCTGAACAGTTGCCTTGAAAATACTTGTAGGGAAGCCACCGCACGTCTATGAGAAAGTGTCTGTAGGCCAGATGCCAGATCAGGACCCATCACATTGTATATTCGTCTCTGGATTTTGTCGAGGACCACCAGACATACAGCGACGGTACCAGACCATATATGACAGCAATATTCCATGTAAGAACGGATGGTTGAGTTATAGATTTGAAGAACGGACTCAGACGAGAAAAAAACTTTCTGGCACGACACAGAGAAGCAACTTTTTTTTCGGTAGATGAAGCTATTGATTCAATGTATTTGTTCCCCCTCATATCAGCGGACAGCGTGAGACCAAGCACGCGCAGCGAGGCACTCTCGTGGAGTTGGGCATCTGCCATTCTGATAAGGGGGTACTCTGTGGTGGGTAAATGAGAGCTGTTTCGTTTTGGAGGCGCTAAAGTTTACAAGCCATTTCATGCCCCACTCAACCACAGATTGGTGGGGGGTCTATTTCGTGACCAGCAGCCAGGTTAATTTTGTCAGGGATGCCAGATTTACTATTGAGGCAGGAGTAAATAGTAGTGGCGTCTGTGTAGATGGAAACTGATGATATCGGCAAGATTGTTAATGAAGATAAGGAACAGTGTAAAGATCCAGTATAAAGCCTTGGGGAACACCAGCGTTCATGATAACGGAGCTGGGGGCGAACTCGTTTAGGATGAGCAACATTTCCCGATTTGAGAGGAATAATTGTATTAAGTCAAATAATCGTCCTGAAGCTTACGAAGAAGGCCGATATCAAACGCTTTAGAGATATCAAGTGCAACGGCTCGAGCTTGTGAAGTGCGTAGTATACAGTTTCAGTTATGGCCGTGAACACGTCAGCGGCAAATCTGGCAAAGCCGAAACCGTATTGCTTACCGGACAGCAGATCATGGGATATAAAGTACTTAAACTCTTCGGCGTTGATTAAAGCTTCGAAGATTTTACCGAGCAGTGGTAGGAGATTGATAGGACGGTAGTTAGGTGGGTCAGAAGGGTCTCCAGAGTTCTTAAAAATAGGCAGAACAGATGAGGACCTTCAAGAGGCTGGAAAGCAAGAGACGGTGAGGCAGTAATTGTAAACTTTGGAGAGGACAGGAACCAGTTCAGGAGCTAATTTCTGCAGGACAATGGCCGGTATCCTATCCCCATTACTAGCCTTATGGGAGTCTAATTTAGAGATGATGTTCAATACCATCGTTGGGGTTATGTGCATCTTAGTAGAGCCTGAGTTGTAGGGGGAAATCAAGTGTCGGTTCACCAGATGTGACTATAGTTGAATTGGACGATAATTTCAGGGCAAAGCCTTCAACCTTATCAGCCGAGGAAGTCAGGACCTCAAATTGATTGAATAAAGTGGGTATTGTGTATTTGCTGTTGTTCAGCACGATATTGCAGAGCCACCAGTAATCTTTAGAACCAAACTTGTGAGACGTAATACGTTGTTTCATTCTTTCAGCAAATAGTAACTTTACTTCGTTGAGGACACGCTTGCACTCATTACGGACAGTAACAAAGAGATGTCTGTTGCAATCAGACGTGTCGCTACCGTACAGACAGAAGTATGATGAGACCTCAGGTGCACATTTTTGGACAGGGGATTAAAAACAACATTACAGGGAATACGGAAACCACGGAACGAGTCCCAGTCTGCTCGTTGATAACAGAAAGAAGTTCTGTTGGTAGGCGGTTCTTTACTGGGGTGGGAAGTAGAAGGAGATGTTAACAGACCCAACGGCATGACCAGTGTTGCCAAATGGACAGAGTTGCGTGGCACGATAAGACTCTGGGAGGGAGGTAAAACAGAGTTCGTGAAGGGAAGCCTTACTATCATGGTTGCTGGTTAAACACGTATGAAAGTCAACCACTTGTGTGAGAGATTGGGTGATTGAAAAGTTAAGGGTTTTTATGACAGGAATATTTAAGCGATTTGCTATAGTGGGCATTAAATATGTGTGCAGACGGATGTAGAGACATATCCTTTTCTATATTATCGGAAATATTATGGAGTACACCACATACTTGGGAGGATGGAGAGCGATAGAGAAAGAAGAGTTAGCTTATAGAATTGAGGAAAGATAGACAGAGACAAACGTATGAATGGTCTGGAGATTCTAGAGAGATTTGCCTAGCCAGTGCGAGATAGAACTAATACCCCAAACAATAAACATATATTACATTTATACTGTGGCCTTACATTCAAGATGTAAAGTGTCTTTATATGAAGTCAGTTTAGGTTACCTAAAAAGTTTAAGATGGAGAAGAATAAATGGAAAAATATGGAAATTGGAGTAAAAGGAAATTTCCCTTTTAGATGTCTTCATACCTTATTTTTTGTTCAGACTATCTCTTCAGTATTATCAGTAATATGAAGTGGTCATAAGCATTTTTAGGAGAATCTGATGAAAAGCTTAAAGCGTATGAAGGTCTTTCAACGAACCAATTACACATTATGTAGAATATGAGAAATAACAGGCGTCTCCAATTATATTATTTGTATGAAAGAAAATAACGTAAGCGGTTTTCAAAATGTGGGTTGGTAGATACATCAACACTTATTAGCTTATTTAATTTCAGAATTTATAGGCAAATGTTCTTCGTTTATATTGGAGCTTATAAGCATTTATATGGTTCCAGAAATAGGTAAATGTAGACTGTATATATTTGAGATTGTAAGCATTTATTTGTTTAGGTGGCCCTCTGTGGTCGTGGTGTCTTATACATTTGCAGAAGATGGTTGGATGAATTTGTGAATAATAGTGTAGTTTCGCAATTAAAATCACCTTTAAAAAAGTCATCATTCTGTTTGCTTCCCCATGGGATCGGTCTTTGACATAATATAGCATACATACCATGGGGATATAGAAAAACGTTAGATAAGAGAGAAAATAGCAGTACACTGAAAGTTAGACACGTGGAATATATTAAAATCATCTTCCAAACGTGGAAGTAGAAAAATATGGCATGACAGATTATATCTGTAAGGAGATAGAACCATGTGAGTTACTCTGAAATAAAGTCCAAGTAATAGTTAAGATGCTTAACTGAAAAGGTGAGAAATATTTTTGAAGCCTTGTATATAACACTCGAAAAACTTTATGTAAGACAAATCTACATTTCTTTGTTGAGGAAAGAAAAGTAAGACGATCGACCCCACGTATAAAAAATGTATTGCCCGTGTTTGATGTAATACAAGGGAATTCGATATAGTAGGTTGCTCAGATCAATATATTTGCACCTCTTTTATGTTTAGATATATTTATAGTCGGAATGGTACATTAATCTTGATTTTTATACTCAGAAGTATTTGCTATTGTTTTTTATTTAAGGCTAAATAATTATTTGTGTTATCACATAGTATGGAAATAATTAGGTCAATGAAGAATTAATAATGTGGGGGTATAAACAATGTAGAAAATCCTTATGTGCGATAAAAGGATATAAGTGGGTAATATAAGCTTGTAATTGAAGGAAATATTTACAAATTATTGTTATTATATTTTATTTCATGTATCAACATAAAGTAAAGATAAGTTGTGATACGAAAGAAAAAGTGAGTAAATGTAAAGCTTCCTCGTGTTTGATTAGTTCAGAATCAATCGACTTTTCTTTTCTCGAGGCATATATTACATTCGGGACCTTCTTTTGTTTAAGGTTATCAAAATGTCTTCTTAGCTCAGTGGGTGAAAAAAATTTTTTGTCCTTTTTTAATATCCTGACTATTTTCAATATTTTAGTTGTCGCTTTTTATTTTCAAACTATTGCATTTATTACATACCAAATCCATCGTTATTTCCTTGAGATCTATTTAGGAAATGAACGTCTTGTTTCATATCAAAAGAATAAGGTTTATTCTTCACCAAACAAGAGTTGTCGTTCTTTATTTTATTATGTACTGGTTGGTAACAATGTTAACGAGTTTTGCATGATTTCAAAACTTTCAAATGATGTTATTTCCTCCTTATCATTTGCATCTCACACAACAATAGTCGTTCATTTTAATTTTGAGTGTAGGTCACTCTAAGTAAAAATATTGTGATGGAAAATAAAATTGTTGTGAATGGAGGTTAATATTAGGACAGTATAATGAAGTTACAGATCATTCCTCATGTTTTTACCATCTTTATGTATTTATGAAATAAATATTATCCTTTTTTTTTTTGACGGAGGAATAGAATTTTTTCCAAAATGGAAAAAATTATACAGATGAGATAGTCCACCGGATAGATATATTGAAACAATGGGATGGTAACAAATACTTGACAAATACTTGACTAAATCGGCAGAATTCTTAGAATAGCAATAGAATACATTTTCATTTTATACATAATAAACTCGTCATTATCTTCAATATCTTATTATACTTATAAAATGATGCAGCTGTTCGCAAACGTAATTTCACCATGTTTGCTTAGATGCTTCATTTGTCATTTTCGCATGCTTTACATGACCAGCTGTTTGATCTTTATTCAGATAAACGACATTTATTCATCACTTCATCTATATAAAAATTGATTGAACTAATGGAATGCTTAAAAGTTGATAAAATAAAACTTTAATTTAAAGCAGGGATTGTTTGCAATACATTTTTAACATAATGTTTAAAAGCGAATTTTATTTTAAAATGAAGTATATCAAGTCAGTATTGAATGAAAGAAGGAAGCACCTTAATTGTCTTCACATTAATTTCTACATCGACAGGACCGTAGCTACTAATTCTGTAACAAAACAGCGAAGACTGTATACAATATCCTGATGATTAATTGTAATTAGAATCAGTTTCCGATCGGGCTATTTAAAAGCAACACGTAAACAATTTTTTCTGTATGCATTTCATTTCATACAAATCCTGCCAGTAATAATAACAGTAATATTATTTTTCTAATACAAACAATAAATGACTACAGGCACACGGAGATATGATTAAAAGATATAATAACGCATTCTATTTGAAAACGTCCAATTGTTTTAAAAACTGTTGCTTATCTCTGGTCAATTTTGTTTTGATTTTCTTTCTTTCAGCAATATTTTCAGTTTTTTCCGTGATTTCTCTGTCAACTCTCAATTTTTCTCACGCCTACAGTTGATCTTTCATCTTTTTACTTATTATATTTACCATTTTTCTTATACTCTTTCCTGTCATTTTTTTTAGAATACCTTTCTTCTTGCCTAATCAGCTTCATCTTCAAAGACACGACGTTTTAGTTTTTCCCCAATGCTTCATTTTCTGCAAATAAACAAAACTTCCTAATTTTTTTTCAGATTTATAACAATCACATTTTCCCTCGTTTTTATTTTTTTATCTGCCGTTCGCTCATGTATCGTGTGATCTTTTTTTATATACTCCGTTTCATATTAAGATATGTCAAATTGGATTTCAATAATTTACTAACATTATTATTCCTTATACTA
Source organism: Acanthosepion pharaonis (assembly GCA_903632075.3). NCBI lineage: Eukaryota > Metazoa > Mollusca > Cephalopoda > Sepiida > Sepiidae > Acanthosepion > Acanthosepion pharaonis. Next base: position 2,792,379 of record CAHIKZ030004120.1, read on the forward strand.
CCACGGCACAACTAAAGTAACTAATCCTATATTTTAGATTTAATTTTTCCAGATGTCCTTCAGGATTTATATTTGATGACTGCAGGGTGCGAAATATGCATTTGTCTTCTCAGTATATTTTTTACCTTGCTATTCATTCCAAATTTTGTTCTCATTCCATGTCAATAATTTTTCATGTTGGTTAATATAAAAAAATGTATATGACTGGCTGCTTATTTTCAGGTATGACCGTCTTATAGGTTGGCTAGATAATTCCTCTTGCCGGTGCTTACTCAGGCACATTTGCCTCTTTAATTCTCACGATGCCAACCTGTGTTTTTACTGCAATTATATTGATCGGAACTTCTGGGAGAAAACTTATAATCTGGCATGATCGGTAGGTTTAACAAAGACCATTTAAGCCGTCGGTCACGAAGACTTGTGACTTCGTGCTAACATAAAAATCCACGGGTTTCGAACAGTTACGTTTGCCTAATTTCCCTGACAAGGTTTAGGTCAACAAATGGTTTTCACACGCTGGCAAAGTTTGTCTAGGCCGATATTATCGATAATTAATCTCCTTGACAAATCGATCATGAGTTTCATGATCGGAACGCTAACATTCTAATCCAACGCAACGCACCCAATGTAATTTTATTGATTCATTAATGGATAGCATAAGATGCGAGCAAAAGTTGGAAGAGGCTAAGCTAAACCTATTTCTATAATAGAGATTTATCTGGGAAGTGTATAATAGACAATGGAAAATGTTCAATCAAACAGAATTTTTCCAACAAGCTCGTACACTGTTTTCTCATAAACATTCACAAAAAAAATGAATAAATCACCAAAAAGAAACCAACTCGAAATCAAGGGAATATCATATTACAATTCTACTCGTTTCTTAGTTAGCACGTGCATTACGTCCTACCAATAACGTATAATGTAAAGACTGAAAAACATGTCAGTGAAGCATGAAGAAAAACAAAAGAATAGGAGAAAGAGGAGATGATAATGCATGTGTTTAACATTTAATTAGGTGAAACGGAAAACTTTACAATTTCAAATCTTTTCATTTGTACGCTCCTAATTCTTTAAATAATGACCTGTATTTATAATTATAATTGTTATTAAAATTAATCTCCAATATGTACCGATGCAATAGAAGAATTTCTACGGGTATTTTATAGTTGTATAGAGTCTAAAAAAGCTCGCAAAGACCTCATTCAATCATTAACTAAAAAATTATGATTAATTAGAATTGTAACACCTTCAAATTTTCCTGGGTAATTTTTACTAATATTTCACCCAGTACAAGACCAAGAGCCACTCAAAATAGAGGCTTACTGATTTATATTGTAAAGAAGAGGGCAGCGGAGAATAATAGTATACATATCAGTTGATCCTGGATTAAAAGAGACCAAAATGTAGTTGTTAAGGAAGCATTATCTGGGTTCTGTGGTAGCGCATTGAGTGAGACTTGCTTTTTTATCAAACGAACACGAAGGGAATTGTAATGGCTTCACACAGTAAGTATAATATGTCGGACCATTCGTGTGAAGATCCGACCTGGTGAAACTAAGGAATGTAACTAGTGCGAAACACTGTTTTCCACAGCTATTGAATTAATTAATTAATATTCAGAATAGTCGATATTTCTTCAATTACTGAATCGATCTAACCGAGTAAGAAACAATAATTGATAATTAAACAATAAGTGATAATCGAGATGTTTGACTTTTGAAGTGGTATCAATATTTTGAATGTACCGATATATTTATTTGGAAATTTGGAACATTGGAACTTTAAAATTTTAAGTATTATGCAACCGGTAATTTAAAGCACGATGTGAAGAATGCAGTGAAATTAGTTTCAGGTAGGTCGTAGTTTTTTAGATGACAATGTATGTCCGCTGCTTGTGCCCTCTAATATGGTTATTCGGAAATTCAATAAACTTAACTGCATTTCAAATAAATTTTGGCAGTTTTCCAAAGCAAACAAAGTAATAAAAAGAATATGAATCAAATAAAAATTAATTTTCTTTTTTTTAATGACGTGTTTGATTTTCGCGAATAATATTTTTTGTCGCTTCTTAGTTTCTTTATATCTTGGCTTTTTGCTTCTCTGATAATTCTTTTTGGGAATTTTTAAAGACTTTCTTCAGGGCAAGATTATACTCCTGTCTAATGTTTCTTTAAATTATTTAATTGAGTTTTTTTTATTTTTACGTTATTTTTTTCATGATAAGATCTCCATTTTTTTTCAGTCGTTCTTTTTTTTTAACCACATCGAACACCATTGTCTTGTTTCTTCTATTCTTCTAACCAGCATCGTTTCTAGGGTGATCCACATATATTTTTGTCAGACTTTCCTTTTTAAAAAGTTTTCCGTCTTTTTACTCTCACAAGGGTACTTAACAGCTTCTTTCTCCAGCGGTGTCCAGTGAATCGCAGTTTTCTAATCAGGTTTAGTTGAATATGGTTAAATATATAGTTTTATGAAAAATAAGCGTGAATAAACAGGATATAAAGAAATCAAATGATAATAATGTCTTAGGCAATTCTTCTTTTAAATATAAGTAAACACTAAATACATTTTTACAGCCGCGTATATGTATATTAAGTTTATTTGACCACAAATGACTATCGATATGTTGTTCATGAAGACAATATTTCTTGAATATTTCATATTTTACAACGAGGTTTGTAATTTCAGTGTCGCCTCTCAACATATTTTTGGCATAGCCACATATAAAATTACGAGATTTTTTAAAAATGTGGTTATATTCTGAAATACATGTTTTCAAGTTTTTCTGGATTCATCAGCAATTATCACGTGTCATATCCTGCTAGTGCAATGGAGGTTCACGATGAGAAATGAATACTCGGTGACAAGGTTAGAATTGTTATGTGAATTGTACTATAGTACTATTCTTGTATTGTAGAACGGGGTAGTATTCGATTGGCAATTAATAGAGGCTAAAAATCCTCTTCTATCTACAGAAATATCATAGCCAATAATCAGACATTGCACATTGTTTTTTTTCAATGACTATTTTCCTTTGTTATTATCAATGACTGAGCCAAACTATAGCTGGAAATTGGTTAGGGTAGAAGGTAAAAGACATTATGAATTGAACGTAAAGATCATATGATATTAATGAATCAAACGTCCGACATTGAGAAACAGCTCCATTATTATTTCCATCCGCTGCTATTTTACCATATTTCAATCTTTTGTCCTGGACTTGTTTCCTACCCATCCACTCCTTTAGTATTATTATTGCTTACGTTCTTAGTCGACAATGAAAGCCAAGTGGCTCAGCTGTAGTCTTTTCACCTTCGCAGCACGCAACCATTAGATATTTTTCTCAATGAAGCAAGCAGACGACACGAATTTCACCTTCACCACTGCTGCTATCTACGCCACATTTGTGTAACATAAGTTGAGTTGGATGGAAAGAAGTTTCTACTTCGGGCCATCCGATTATTAATGTCATTATTAAATCGTGATCAAACCATAATAATGATTTAACATAGACACACACACACACACACACACACACACACACACACACACACATATATATATATATATATATATATATACACTTAACACACAAACGAGCATACATACATTCTCTATATAAATTGTGTAGGTATAATGATGTGATGTGTCGTTAAGAGAAAGTTATTTCTCTCCTTTCTTCTCACTAATCTTATTTAGCTGTCTATCGAGTTTACCGACTTGACAGCACAGCGACTCCGTTGCATATGATTAGATGCGTATGTGTGGATGTGTAATTACAGGAGAAATAAAAAAAAAATGAAGGAATAAAAATAATTGAAGGAATAGAAAAAAAAAATAAATCGATTTAGCAATTCGGATTTTGAATTACGAATGCAAATATTTAATTTTTGAAGAAGTCGAAAAATAAAAAGAGACATAAATATCCAAAATATATGCGAATTCTGAGATACCATTTTAAAATATAGGAAAAAAAATAAGGGAAAATATTGAAAAGTAGAAATGAAAAAAATGAGTGTTTGATTAAATTAAATCTGTTAGACTTCCGGAAAATTGAGTAACTGTTGGAAAATTTTAAAAGCGCCGTTTTTTTGTTTTTTTTTCGTTTCAGAGAGGAAAGTATATGACAATGTTCACGAAAGTTTAACGTTATATGAATAATATGCTAAACTTAGAAGAATAACACAGAGATAGACAGACAGACAAACACACAATTATATATATATATATATATATATATATATATATATATATATATATATATATATATATGATTCTTCGCCTTCAGTGAACATATTGATTTAGTTATGTACATTTATAGACAAAAGGTAGCATAAATCATATGGTTCTACGTATTTGCTTATTTCTAATGACACATCATTCCGGTGTAGGGTACACATTCCTTATTGTAACAGTAATCAGTGAGAATTGTTTATTAACTTAGACTCCATTCGAAAAGCATATCTCTCTTTCTCTCTCTAATTGCTCTTTCTCTCTTCTCTCTCATTCATTCTCATCTCTCTCTGTTTCTCATCTCTTAATTATGTATAATTCTTTTGCATATACTGCCACAAACATTTATCTCTCTCACTCTTCTGAATGATGACTATATAGACGTTGCCGTAGAATTTTAAGATTTAAAGAAATTCATTATTGCGTTCAATTATTTTATTCACTGGCATATTAGGCAATTGTCATCAGCGCCATACAATCGATCAAAACTTAAAATATTTTACAAGGTAAGGTACCATCCGAAAGAACTTTTTATTTAACGAAATTATAAATTTTCGAAAATATGAAACGCTGATGGTTGTATGGTTTTGAAATTACAAGGTACAATAAAAATTTTCAATTTCGCGTCCACTTTTTATCTCTGATGTAACTACTCACTCGTGACATCAACGTTTTAATCCAACCTTTCATTAGTCACTTTACCGGTAAAACGATGTCTCATGCACTAAATGACTGAATATTGAGTGTGTACGGTGTGTGTGCAATACTATCGACTTTAAAGCTTATCATCCTCAGTGCCATTTCTTGATTGAAATGCGGCTTTGTGTTGTCATAAGAGAAAACAATGTTATCATGTCTGATTCAATGGGTACATTTTCATATAGACGCAAGGTCTTGTAAAAGAATTTGGGGGATTTAGGCAAATCATTATAGCAATTCATCGAGTCTAAAAGAATCTTCAACAGAATGTAAGAAAGGGACTCGTCAGCAGTGCGCTTCCATTACCGAGATTTGAACCCGGACTGTTTCGATACAACACAAGCGTCATACCAACGGGCCTGGGTGACGAAGAAGAAATTGAATAGACTCGATATAGCGCCGCTACTCACAAATTCCGTGGTGATATTCATCCAAGTATTCATAACCCAACGGAATGTCCCCAAAGAAACATATCTTTCCTTCCCCCGAACTGCTCCATCGCAGAGCATTAGCCGGGACAAGCAAAAATATAAAATTAATAGAATTTTGGGGATTTAGGAGAATCATTATATTAATTCATCGAGTCCAAAAAAATCCTCAACAGAATGCACAATCCGTGGATGCGCACTGCTGATGAGACCCAAAATAGGACGAAACAGCAGTCAAGTGCTTTCTGTATTCTGTTGAAATATTTATTATCATGAAAAAACTTTTTGTCCGGGTTGGTAGTATTTTTTTGGTACAGTATTTGTTCGTCCAGGTTTTGTTTGTTTGTCGAACACAGACCTAATTTTAAGCGCAAACATTACGTTGGCTGGGGGTAATGATGATGGTGTGTTGTCGTTGGGCGTAATTCTATACACCTGAAGGAACTACTGTAGAGCTTTTTATGTGGTTGTGTCCCTAGCTTTCTTCAGGGCTCTATTCAGCGTATCAACGAAGCGCTCAGCCTGTCCTTCGAAACTCGGATGATATGGGGCGATCGTGATATGATTCATCTGGAAGGTCTCAAAAAAAATCCTTAAAGTCGCCGGACGTAAATTGTGTTCCATTATCGAAAACTAGAAAATCGACTACCCCAAATCTGGCAAACAGTTCGTAGTGGGTTTTCTACATCTAAGGATTTCGGGCCATTTCGAAAAACTGTCTACTACTATGAGATAGTAGAATCCGTGTAGTGGGCCTGTAAAGTTTATATGTATTCGGGTCCATGGTCGGTCCGTTTTAGGCCAAGGACTATATTTGATTGGGGGTCCCTTAGCTGCCAAGGCACAGCCTTTACAGAATTTTACGATGTTCCCGATAACCTTATCCATGTTCGACCAGTACACAACTGCGCATAAGGCTTTTCATCCTTGTAATCCCTGGGTGGCGGGCATCGAAATCTTTCAACCTTCTTTGTAGTGGGAATGACGTATCGCTCACTATATAGCAGTACTTCATCGCATAGGGAGAAAATATCTGAAGTTGTTGGTCCTTTTCACGAATTTTGCTTTTGGTTTACCTGATAAACTCATCGTTTAAAAATTCTCGTTTGATTTGGTCGAGAGTTAAAGGGAGTTCCCTTACTGTGTTGCATAATGTGGTTTTAATTTCTCCTTCTGTTCGAAAAGAAGCAATCACAGTATTTTCAAGAGGTTCCTTATGTTTCGGGATTAATCTGGATAGTCCGTCAGCATGACAGAGTTTTTTTTAGACGGTAGGAACTCCGTCTTGAAGTTTAAGAGGATTGTTCCCCATCTCCGTAGTCTATTTGCCGCATGCAAAGGCAGGCCTTTTTTAGAAACGAAAATGGTAAGTAATGTATTATGGTCCGTCTGCAATGGAAAGTGTCTACCGTGAAAATAACCCCTAATGATTCTTTCTCAATTTGGGAGTAGTTCTTCTCTGCAGGAAGAAGTGTTCTCGATGCGTGAGCAACTGGTTTGTAAGATCCATTTGGAACCTTGTTCAGAATATATGGTCCACTGCCATACAAACTGGCGTCGCTGGCGACTATAATGACCACAGGTCTGGGTTGTAGTGAGGGAAAAACAAGTCTGACGTCAAAAGTTCTTTTATTTAGGGATGTACTTTAGCGCAACATTACGCATACTTCTATTTAATCCATCAACTTATTTTCGTTTTGTATATATATATATATATATATATATATATATATATATATATATATATATATATATACATCTATTTAATCCATCAACGTATTTATGTTTTATATATATATATATATATATATATATTATATGTGTGTGTGTGTGTGTGTGTTTATATATGTATATATATATGTATATATGTATTTATATATATATATATATATATTTATATATATGTATGTATGTATATATATATATATATACACATATACATATACATATATAATAGAGTAGATAAGTTGGTCAATAAAACAAAGTCAAATGAAAGGGTGCCGATGTAATCAGTACGAAAACCATTTATTAACCACGTGACAAAAATGTCTAACCATATATATATATATATATATATATATATATATATATGGTTCGCAATTCTCATCAGAATCAGCTCAGAGGTTAGTCATATGTCAATCGTGATGATTTTGGATAAGTCTGTAATGGTTATAGAATTGCCTATCTCGTAAGTTCTCTGTAAAAAATGATCATTCATATATACATGGATAAATTCTCATCATTTTATATATTTAATTTGACGCATGCACGTTTTTTTCTATTTTGTTGACTGCACAAAATCAGTTGGGCATCGTCTGTGAAAAAAGAACCATCATGACGCAATTCAGTTAGCCAGAAATTTGGAAACGCTATGCAGTACTGCTTTGCATTCGCGCCGAAATTTCTAATACGAACATTTCAAAATGTTTCGGTGTCAATCTGAGGAGAGTCCAAAGGGTCGAAAAGCGCTGGATGAGTCTAATGGTATATGATATATATAATGGTTACGAATGTTTTTGGATTGATCACTAATGATGGCGATGTTATGCGTCTATTCATATTCTCACAGAGTCTCTGTCGAAACACGGATGCCTACATCAAGTGCCTTGAGGCGGTAGTGCTGCCTGGGTTAAGAGGGTGGCTTCTGGGAGACCCTATGTCTGACATCAGGATTCTACACCATGCTACACAAGCAAGAGAACCCAGTCATGTTTGTCAGACAATTTCTGCAACCACATCATAACCTTACATCTGGCAACCTAACTCCCCATACTTGCAACCGCCTTGATTATTATGTACGCAGTTGAGCGAGAGACCAAGAAAAAACCTTGCAACACCAAAGATAAACTGAAGGCAATGGTTATGGCAGCATTCAGCAACTTAAACCAGGAAACCGCCAAAGAGAGGTGCAAGAGATTCTGAAGTCGTCTTGAGGCCCTGGTTGAAGCCAATGGCAATTTTGCTGAATAAATTTACTCTTTAGCATTTCAAGAGGTTTTTGCGTAATTTTGGTAAATATATTTGTTAAAATGAGATATTAATTTCGTTATTATTTTTTTTTTTTTTTGCGTAATTTAAACGACAATTTTTCCATCTATATATATATATATATATATATATATATATATATATATATATATATATATATATATATATATTAGACAAAATTATATATTTATTTAAGTAATCGAAAGTTTTAGTGTGGTTGCGAAAATATTTCCATGCAAGTACCTCCGAGAATAGAAGATGACTCGTAGTAAACAACAGTAACTATAATAAAAAGTGATGATAAAAATGGGAAAGTGTGTGTGTCTAATAAGCCAGAGACTTATCGGCTACACACCTCAACACTTATAATTGGTGTCGTAAGAAAAGGATAGGGCAGATGCAATAAAAATCTTTATCACGTGCCTTGATCAACCGATAATTTTCTTGCCTCAAACGCGTTAACCTAGAGTAACTCACTGGTCGACTTAAGTGGAAACAATCTTCGTCATATATACGTAGAAGTCAAACGTTATTATACTAGATACTTAGTATTTGAAATAGACACCGAGTCTTTTATTTATAGTGTATATTACGTCTATCGTTATTAATTTCGTGATTTCCGTAACTTCTGAAGTGAAATTTGCCAAGTCTCAACTTATTCTCACCTATCTCATTGTCAGGCATCTTAAGCACGAAACTGACTGATATTCAAATTAAGTCAAGAATAAACTAATTTAATTCACCCCAAGCCAACACATGATGTCTCAGATAATCGAATATACGACAGCTAAGATTATTTTCTGAAATAAATCATAGGCAACATAAAATGTTTATCTTTTTAAGCAAACACTATATAAAATTTTAAAAATTCCAATATATATATATATATATATATATATATATATATATATATATATGTGTGTGTGTGTTTGTGTGTTTTGTGTGTGTGTGTATTTATGCATGTATTTATGTATAATTTTTCCGTTTTATATATATTAAAATATATACAATAAAAAGATATTTACTTAAATGCTTTTTTTTTTAAATTCATTTACATTTCAGGTATGTAATTTTAAATTAACAAAAACAAATTTATTTCGAACAGGTGTTGACTATATTAGTTTCATGTCAAACATCTTTCTAATAATATGCGTGCCGATTTTTATGAATATATTTTCAGAGCTGACTGTAAACTAACTTGTGTATCAGCAGGTGATGCCAATTAATTCATGCTTTGATACTAAGGCCAAATTAACACTACTCTTGATATAACCTTTTACATTTGATGCTGGATTCATCAGTCCTGTTTAAAAATAAGACTATTAACATCCACTTTATTAGTAATATGTTGATTCAATAAAACGAAGATTCTTATAGGCACTGATTGCGTGCACATAAAATAAAAGTAAATACAAGAAAAAAAACTTAAGATAATGAAAATTCTTGCCTCAAGGAAAAATTATAACAATATTATTTTGCTATACTGACATTTGCCATTTGCCATTTGGTTTATTATTATTTTTTAATTGATTACACACAATGAAAGGTTAAAGAGCGATAGACATTTTCGACGTTCCTTTTTGAAAAAAAAAGTTCTTTAATTCTAAATTCGTTCTCTACCCTTTCCATCGTGATGTTTATGAACTCAAATTTACCTATATTATGTTTTTATAATAAGGCTTTATTTGTAATCCATATCTTTCCTGACATACATCTTCAGTTATGAATGAAATCGAAAATTTAACTAAAACCTCTTCACATTAATAAACAATATAAAATCATTGAAAAAAGCTCAGATTATGGCTAAACGAATTGTAACTATCCTAGACTGGACCATGACTAAGAGAAGACAAGACAAATCAATGAATGTCTTTTCATCTTCCCAGATAAGCTTTCGCTATGTTACAATAGAAGATTCCTTCGAGAATGATATCGGTATTTAACAAACCTGGAAGTAGTAGGCAGTTAAAGAATGTTTGTATAATTATAAATCCTGTACTATAAGCAACAAAAATATTATTCTACATAATGATACTGAGATTACAATGGACTGAACCTGGGAGCAGCAGTAAAGTTTTATAGAAAATGCAAGCAAAAACAATACTACACTTATCAACAGGAAGATAGAGTTGAAGATTCTAGGGCATATAATGAGGCGTGAGTACTTGGAAAATTTCACACCCCCAGGTTATATCGAAACGAAGGGATAGAGAAGAACAGCGCATAACCTTCCTAATGAACTTGTGTAAATGGATAGCATAACAGGATATAGGTGAGATAGCAAAATGACAAATTGTCTCACATCTTTATTTAGATTTTGACAGTCGTGTTCAGCAACTGGTACCTGGAGAGGTCTATCCCTGATCGGATCTCCAGGTGTGTAATCACGTTGTTGAAAAAGGGCAAGGATGTTAGGCGGGATTTAGACGATTATATGCCCATAACTCTGCTAAACACAGACTAAAAAAGAGAGTTTGCAGTCAGTTTTCGCGAGTTTGTTGGGACCTGATCAGATTTGTTTAGAGACGAACAATTCAAAGCAAACTGCATCTGATCCACACGATCCCAGAGGGTGTAGAAGACGACAATGAAGCTGCGCTGATCAATTTGGATCAGTCCAAGACATTTTATAGGGTCGACCATTAGTACATGACTGCTGTCCTGGATTTGAACCTCCTTTACGCTTTAGTCTTGGAAAGGGTTGAGCACTTTTGCGCTGTTCGCCGGCGTAGAGAACTACTTCTTCGGGCGCAGTCCGGCCCAATACGGAATTGCTCTGGATGAGTTTCTGCGTACGCCGATAACGTATTATTTTCGTGTCGTACCATATTGACATTGAATTGGTACAAAAGGCGCTTGTGTGCGTGTGTGGAAATTTCGTGATTCAATGAATGTTTGTACGTACGTGTGTGCGTGTGTGTATAATGTTCATGGCGTCTCACACAAGAGGGGAAGCTTATGTACTGCGAGAGCTTACATGATCGTATTTCGTTGAAAATGAAAAAAGAGAGAACGAAGCCAGGGTCTCGTCAAGTATATATAGTAATTGGATAGCACCCCCAAGTGGTGGTGTCACAGTTTAGGAGATAACTCATTCTTAAAGTGTTTTTTAGTGTCATCTTACCAAGGATTTCAAATAGTTTTTGGATTGTTCATGGATCTCCAGTATTTATAGTTATTTTTAGGTATTATTTTTGTGTTATTCATCGGCTTTGCTTGGATTCCCTGGGTTTTGTTTCTTCGTTCGGTTCAATTAAATTATTACGAGACAAATGGCAAGTTAATCCGCTTCATAATGTAGTGATTGTTTTTAAATTTTCACAAACATAAAAATACATATTCGAATTTTCACTATATTTATGTCACTTTGTAGCTCTTGGCAATTATCTAATTTTTGTTCTACCATTCATTTTCAGAACCTATTTAGGTAAGTTTCTTGCTGTTTCCCGCTGACACTCTTGCCTTGAAGATACCATATGAATGCGTACAGAAGAAAATCGGGACTATACCCTGAAGGCCAAAATGCTTTCGGGTCGCATACTGCCTTTGCAGGAAAAAAGGAAAATGCTTCCAGGAATGAATTCAGCGAGCTCATGTAAATTAGCTTCTGCTAACTTCTTGTGGTTCAAATATAACTGGGTGGATTGGATGGCATATAAATCTATGCCAATCCATTTCCATGCTCCAAGAATAGAAAATCGTAAAGGGTTCAACAAACTGCTATGACGAAACTGATTTTCCTCTTGGGAATGTTAAATTCTCACACTTTCCTCATTATGTGTCCCAGACGTTTCAACCGTCTCTTTCTGATTCTAAGCATAAGTATCCTTTTCATTTCTATTTTCCTTAAAACGTCTTTGTTGATCACATATTCCATCTATGGTATTCTCAGCATTATTTTGTATAACTGCATCTCCGTTGCTTCAAGTTTTCTCTTCATATGTGACGGAATGTTCAAGCATTTACTGCCATATAGGAGGTTTAATATTATATAGAATTTCAGCACTCTTTTTTTGTTGCTAATAAAATTTCCGTGTTTTGTAATACTTTATTTATCTTTTGGAAACCCTATTTCGATATTTCAATCCATTATCCGATTAGAATGTCCCATTTTGTCATCTGTTAAATCATATCGCAAATAATTAAATTTCTGTACTCCTTTGATTTTGTTCTCTTCAATCCGTAACATGAATCTTGGACAACTTGCTAACAATCATTCATTGTTTTCTTGCAACTGATGGTTATTACTATCTTTTTCCTTTACTGGCTTTACTTTGAGATTTCTTTCTGTCTCTGCCATCGACATCATATAATCTGTATATCGTAGATTGTTAAAACTGCCTCCACCAATAATAAATTCTTGTTCTCTTAGAATGGCTTCGCTGTTTTGTGGTTAAATAAATCCGCTGACAAGATGATACCTTGTTTTGCGCCTTTTGATTTCAATTAGGTAATGAATGCAAAACAAAATCTCCTCTCAAATTTATAAACAAACTCAAAGATGCATGCTTGGATTTTTCCTAACAATAAAATAGGCCACTTCTCGGTCTCATCCGACTCAATTCTGGTCAATGAAATATAGGTATACTCCCTTTTGCATTTGTATTTTTTCATTCGCATAATAAATATTACATTACTTGTTGCTGTATCATTAACGAAAGCTTTTTAACGGCTACTTTTGTTCCTATTCTCATTCTAATTCTGTTCTCTATATATCAGAATTCGGATGTAAAGCTTATTTATAGGGCTCATGAAGCTGAATGTCCGATTTAATTCGCTTTCATTTGAATCTTGTTTCTAAGGCAGCTCTATGAAGATGAATTTAAGATCATCTGATATGTCGCCACTTTCGTTTATTTAATTTATTATTTCCGGTCCATGCCGAAGACTGATAGAATCACTGTTCCTGCTGCTTTGTTCATGTACAGATTGCCCAGTGCAGACCTCAATATTTTTGTGCATTCTAGTTTTCCCTCTTTCAGCTTGAAAGAATTCGCTAACATACTAGTTCCACCTTTGAAGGTTTTTTCTTATATCGTGAGATGTCAATCTTTTAATTTTATGCTCCTTTCAATGAGCACGTCTTTTTCCATGTTATTTCTCTTATTCTTTTATGCGTACCCGCCGTGTCTATGGTTCTCATTGCATGCATATTCCTCTTTTACCTGCCTAGGTTGATTTCTAAGACTTCTGTTTCACGTTCTATACGCTGTATCATTTCTTGGAATTTTTGTTGTCACTTTATCATCTCTTCAAGAATGTTATCTGTCATATAGTTTTTTCTTGAGAATGATTTTGTTCACCGATTTCATGTTTTCCACTTTGAATTCCAAGTCTCATGCAATTTATTATATTATATATCATACATCTCTTTGCAAGTTGGTTCATTCCGGAGACTGTTGTTTAGGTATTATCTAAGTTGCCCTTCATTTCATTATCTTTATGACTAGAAGATGGCTGCTATCACAGTCAGTACTTGTTTAGGCATTTTTTCGGAAGCTTTTATTGATTATATATATCGCTATACTTTGGTTCTTCGTGTATCTTTCTGGCCTTTTCCATATTCACAGCCGTCTTAGGTACTCATGCCCGGTGTTGTTTGGTCATTTGATGTGCCTAATTCCGACCCATTTTTCTCTACACTCGTTAAGGGTTCCTAGTCTGAACTTAGCAAGTGTCTCGTTCATTTTTCTAATTTAGCATTTAGATCCCTCATGATAATTGTAGTTTCCTGCGAACTGGAATATGGTCTAAATAAATAAATAAAAATCGTTTCGTTGTTTTTAACCAAAATGTGATATATAATACAAACGGGCATAAATATTTTATTTTATATTTAAATAAAAAGGGATTAATGGTATTTATTACAAAAAATCTATTCATATTGACGGACTTAAAGCTAAAAATATATTAATCTATAAATATATAAAAGGCAGAATGTGTGTGTGTGTTTTCGTTTATATGTTTGATCGGATCTCCTACATATACTTAATACGTCAATACTTAAATCAATATTATCGATTTTTCATTTTTGATCGGACGCACGCGTGTGTAATTATGTGCGTTCACTTGCACACAAGCAGGTATGGGCACTTTTTATGTCACAATTAATAGCGGTAGGATAATTAGAAAAAATCAGATTTAAGTGCTTATATGGAAATAAAAAAGGACAAGAATGGCCATATTTTGGTTTCGGATGCTGATTGGCCCATTCACGCTACGGGGTTATGGGAGATCATGTGTGAATGTGGGGTGGGGGTGGGGGGTTCACGCGTGCGCGCATCAAGCATCCCAATTGAGGTATAGGTTTCAGGTAGCCTACTTTTATTTCAGGATTTAACGCTCATACCATGTTTTTTTTAAAAAAAGATATTCAGTGCAGGCATGCGTTACTTTTCATGTCTTCTGCATTTGCACAGTAAAGTAAACGTCAAGGCCATTTTAAAAGGGATTTACAGAGCTACATGTCAAATTTTACCAGAAAAATCAGTAAAAACAAGGTGAAACTGCAGCTTTTTAGGTGTTTGTAGCCCATTTAGCTACAAAGTATAGGATTGAATTCAGTGAGCAATCACTAACAAATTTCACGCCACCACTTTTAAGCCAAGTGGACAGAACCGACTCCCCGCAATTGTCCATTTTGTCCAATTTTCACATTTGATTGCATATTTTTCATTCGAGGGGACACTGGGGGACTGTTAGGTCTTATCATGCCGTTTACCTTCTCGCTATAATTTTATTGCTGCGCATCGCTGCCCAAAAAGTTCTTGCACCATTTCATCTAAATTCGTGCTACTTAAATGCCTTCATCATCCATCAGTAAACGAAATTAACATTGCTTCAAATTTTGTTCGTAAGAAGTGAAAAAACGCTTCTATTTTCAACTTTTGAAAAAACCTCATATCTCCTGGTTGCTCAAAATTTTCAAAGAAAAATAAAGCTGGAAAATCCCAGTTTCTGACTGGCTGACTTTGAGGGACTGCGCTACATCGGTGACGACGTAAATCAAAAAGGCAATGTCTATTTTGGGATAAGTAGCTTTCATATTTATCAATAAAAACTCGATACAATAAAGTCGCCAGATACTATTTTAAAACATCATCCGCCACTGTGCCTTGCTTTGACTAACCCAGCTGGAGGTTAACCAATCGCGTCAACTGTTGCTGCGCGCTCATTGGCACGGTTGCAAGCGTTTAACCTTGGTCCCATACAATCATACGCGCGAGCAGTTCTCTTACGCATGCGTGTGCACGTGCGTACGTACGTCAACTTACCATTTGCGCTCAATTGCAACCGGCCAACTGCCTCTTTATACCATAACTCGCACACGTGTTCACAATTCTGCGATTGCTGTCCCGCACTTGGCTCACTTCATTCGCTGCTCACGGAAACCACATGTTGTTGATTACGTATCCAAACTGTTTTTTTTACTTCTAACTACATCCGGTTCCGCGTTTATCGAATTTACTTCTCAAATTGCCTACTACCGTTTTAGCTTTAGCTGAATTTTTTAAACTTCACTTTTTTGTTTTCGATCCCCTTTTGATACAGTTATATACATTTTTGGGATCCCTAACCTTCCTACGTTTAGTCTAGAATTATTTTTTTCACTCAAAAACCTACATACCTTTTATTACATTTACTTTTAAAATTGTTTAAAATGTCGCCTAAGAGAAAAAACTTTTTGGACAGTGCACAGCTGCTGTCTCCGCTACAAGAGTAGGAAGAGCAAGTGAAACCACCGAGCAAACTTCGTTGCGCCTTTCTCAGATGGGCTCACGCTCTGCTGCCCGCATTTCCACAGAAAGTATCACTGAACGGACTGAAAGGCTGGCATCAGTAGCATCAGTTATGCCATCACGACGCACTAGACTTTCAACCGAAGAGCTTTTAGTACAGAATTCAGAGGACGCAATACGCGTTTCTAGGGCCAGGGCTTCCGAGTCTCCAACACAGACAATCCTTCGGCGTTTAAGGAATGCCAGCGCTACAGCATGTTTTAGAGCTTTAGAAAGCCCTGAACAAACCACTTCGCGTCGTCTTAGGAATGCTAGGGCTACAGAATCTTCCAGGATTTCGGAACAACCTCAACAAACCGCTATTCGGCGTTTAAGAAATGCCAGCGCTACTGCGTCTGCCAGAGCTTTAGAAATTCCTGTGCAGACCGCTAATCGTCGTTTGAGGAATTCCAGATCTACTGCGTCTGCCACAGCTTCAAAAAGCCCTGGGGTACGGTAAGCACGGCTCAACAACAATGGCCAAATTGCAAGGACAGACGCTCAGCGTCGCGGGTCTACATTTAGGCGAACAGTATTTCGCCCATGGACAGCTTTACGTAGGCTGCTCCCGAGTCGGGAGTAAGGATAACGTTTTACGTTTACTCTCCAACAAACAAAGCTAAAAAATATTACCTACGCAGAAGTCCTATAGCCCATGGTCGGTCACGTCTAAACGCAATGCACATATCTTTATGTCATTAATAAGACATTTCATTAAAGGTTGTCTTGCTCACCGGGCTTTAGTGCTAGTTTTTATTTAAAGTTGGGAATATTATTTTAAACATAAAGGGAGATTATTGTGTTCTTTAAAATTTATTTTTGTTAAAAAAATCATATAAAAATAAACGGGCATAGCGACCATAACAAACAAAACAAAAAAAAAAAAACAAGAAAAAAAAAAACAAAAAAACAAAAACAAAAAAAAAAACCGTAAAAATTAAGACTCTTTGTCGTGCTACTGGTGAGAGAATCTGAATATTTATTAATATATAATTAATAGTTCTGTTATATTTCATCGAAATATCTTTTATTAACACCAGCACTCTATGTGCGATATATATATATATATATATATATATATATATATATATATATATATATATATATATATATATATATATATATGCATGTATGCATGTGTGTGTGCACATTACACATTATATTTTACTGAACAACTCAAGGCGCTAATATAGCGATATTTAACAAAGAAAGAAATTATCAAAATAATTATAGAAAATGTAATTATTTCTTCTGCTGTAATGATTTTGTGGGGTTTGGGACGCTTACGCACAATCAGGCAAAAATAATGTTACTTCGCAGTGGAATAGATTAGTCAATGTGCCAAATTTAACCAAAATACTGAAGAGGTGTTTCGATTAAATATTCAGTTAATATCGTGTTTGTGCCTGGATTATATTTCTTGTTGATCTTGTGGATTCTTATAGCCTCAATGTGTGGATTCACTATTGATTAAATGCACATTATTAATTCTAGAGTAAATCTTATTTGCTTTTAAGTACGATTATTTCGTTCATTACTCTCCATTCATTTTTCGGTGTCTTAAAGGCGTACATGTCTTCCATCCGTAATGTGTAAATACAACAGCACAAAATAAAGCACAGTCTTACAACACAGATTCCTAGCTTCCTCAGTTTTTGACGAAGACATCAGTTTCTCCTTTCTATATCAGTGTTCTCCTGTAACGGAAACATTAGAAGAAAGAATACGATCCGATATTCAATGAGTATGATTCCAACAGAATAGGTTAAATATATGTGGAGGCTACAGATGCTGAAGTCAAATAATCACGTCCATGTGTTCTTAGTCTGCAAATATCTACCATCCAATCACGCCCACATGGCTTCTGTGTCCTATGTGTTTCTTGGACACATATCTATATATGCATGCACAGTGTTATGTGCGTGCAAGTGTATTCACTCTGTAGTACATAAGTAAATAGAAAATTAAAAAAACAACTTGTGTGCACCGCTGTTAGAGGAAGTCGCCCAAGTTGCTTTTAGCAAAATCATAAATCATAATAAAACGAACATCGGAAATGTCCGTCAGAGAATTAAATCAAACTTGGCAAATAGAAGTGCAAAATTAATCAAATCCTTTGAAAAGTTAGGAAGAAATAAAGATTGACAAAAAGTAAAGAATGATGAGAAGAAGAAGTGCTAAAGAAAGAGAAGCAGTGAAAAAGAAAGAAAAGGAAATAAAAGCTTCGTAGAAGGCTAAAAGAAGAGATTAAAATATTAGTACGAAAAGAAGAAAAAAAACGTAGAAAAACATGTGAACGACAAATAGAGAAAAAGAAAGAAAAAAAGAAAGCATTACATAAATGAGAGCGAAGAAGGAAGAACACAAAACTGAGAATATCGACAAAAAGAACAAGGAATTTTTTCTGCAATTTATTATAAATATTTAAATAAGAAAATGAAAATAAAGCTAAAATAAATTTCACAATGTGATTAGTGAAAGAAGAAACAGGAAGCCATGATAAAAGAGAATAAAAAGAAACGGTAGAGAAGGAATAGATTTGAGAAAAATTGAAGCGATGGAATATAAAATATCGAAGGCTTCCAAAACGATACAAAAGATCAAATAGAGAAAAAGAGAAAAATGTTAAAGTAATGAAAACTGAAGTAAAACTCTAAAAAACCTGAGGGGGAAAGTTAAACAAAAAAAGAAGACCGGCGCTAATGACAGGAAATAAAAATGAGGTCAAATAAAACTAACGTCATTTTCCTAAAGAACGCAACTATTACCTAACCAAACATTATTTTAGTAAACATCGGCTATACAAAGATGCAGACATCACATAATATCTCCACTTCTCTGGACTCTCCACTTTTCTTCAATTCATTTCAATATATTCTTTTTGTAGTATGTACACATATATGAGCGCGCGATCTCTTCAGACACATATGTGTATTCTGTAGCAAGTACCAACGACAAAGAGGTCATAATATAGCTATAAGCGTGAGAACAGTGACATGTTAACGAGGTTTTATCGTGATCGACATCTCGATGAGAATATCAAGAAGCAATACGAAGAAACTTGCTTGAAATTTTATTTATTTATTTTTTTTTACAATTGTTTGTTTACGTCGTTTAATAATTTTTATCTTTCTGTTTGGTTTTATTATTGGTACCGTTTTTTAATATTGAATCACCAGCGGGAAGTATAGTACCTGGCATTCTAGACAATGTCCAGTTGCTCAACGGATGGTAATCGGCTTACAATGACTTCAATTAAATGGGATATTTTCGCATTCTGTTTGGCTTATTATCTTTTATTTGGGATAACGATAATCATAATTCCAGAGCATGAATAGTCATTTATAAAACTATGATAGTTTTAAAAGAATCATTATCTCAGCAACCAAATGATTCTTGATACAAAGGTTATATTAATACAGCAATGTACCAACTCTTTGAAATGCTTCATAGGAAGATCGTATTGCGCCAATCCCTTTGATAACTCCATTTATTCTTCAATTTTTCTCCTTTTTGATGCCTGTTTATTGTTAGTTATATCTTCATTTTTTTTCGTATTTTTATTAAACATTTCGCATACACTGACCGAGCTTCTAATATTGCTTTCCGTTGAAATTAATAAAATCTGTCACTTGAAACAATTTTTCAGGCAAATATTCTCCTCAAGATTAATAGCTTTTATCGCTATTTTCAGCAGTGATCGAGGTTTCCTTATTAACATTTTATTTAAACTAGTGTAAAATGTCAACACTTGACTATGTCATTATTTTCTTTTCGAGTTGTATGTACTATCATTTAATTTGTTGCTGCTGTTGGTAGTCCAAAAGTGATGAGATTTCTGGTATCTAGTACGGTTCATTGCTTGAGGACTGGCGCTACAGAATCACAATGTTAAGAGAAGGATATCATTTGTCAAGATGCTAAAGCTTCATTTGCTCAAAGACTTAGATTTGATCTTAGAAAACTGACATTTTAAACGCTTCTGAAAAATTTTGACGCCATACCTAGAATCCATAGGTAAATTTCGATCGGGCAAGTCTATTTAAGAACATGACTCGAAAAGTTAATTTGATGTTGTACAAAACATCTGGTGCAGCCTATTCTATGTTCAATTTCCTTTTCTTGTTTACTAAATCTGTTATAACTGATCTATATTTTAATCCGGATGTAGAAATATTAACTTCATAAATCATAGCTTCCATACAATAACACGATCATAAATATAGTCGTAATGACGCTATAATTAATATCATTATTATTAGAATCATCGTCGTGAAATTAATATTATCATTGCGCTGTCCCCAAATGATTACAAGAATCCGTACTTTTACATAATGAATTACAATTATGATCATAATCACTGCAACGTTTACTTCCCCATCTTTAAACAAACATCCTTTATGTGTTTTATATGAGGACAACGTTGGCAGTCATATTGCTGGAAATAGATTTTGCATTGCCCATGGAGAACATGGCGATTACCTATGACAGGATGTTAGGTTTTTCCTTCTCTTCACATGCAAAAGGAGGAGAAAATAAATTACAGGAGCTGTTGACAAAGACTTTATTTCGAACACACTTCCAGACCTGCTAAAGGAAGTACCCCTGCCAGTAAGAAGGCACATGTAGTTCATGCACGATGAGTCTCCAGCACATTTTAGTCCCATTTTTCGCGATGCACTGAATTACATCTCCCATGAAAGATAGATATGGAGGGGATGCATATTCCTGCGACCACAATGTTTTGGATTAGCTTATGCAGCAAACATTAATAATGCAGAGACGCATCATCAACGCGAAACCATCCGACACGGTGTGGGAGTATTTGAAAGAGCCCACCAGTCAATGAACCCTCGGGTGATTGTGTGTGTAGAAGCACGCAGAGGACATTTTGGTGATTGTGTGTGGATATTTTATCTTGTTTTGGTGTGAAGAACCCACCCCCAAACATTATAAAAATACTTTTAATACTCTCTCTCTCCCTCTCTCTGTATATATACAGTAAATTTACCAGTAAAATAATTTGGACATTTTGAACATTTAAAAAAAAAAATTCAAAAATCAAACTTAGCGTTGAGTTCAAAAACCAATATCTCATTTTCTGGACATTTGATACAATACATATATTTTCGATGTCCTCTTTTATGGATATTTTATATACCTGAAGATGTCTTAGGAACAGACGGTGTGTAAAAAATAACAACTAATACGGCTGAAATTTATATGAACAAGGATCAATTATTCATAAAATTTTTTTTATTTGAATTGTTTCGAGATGGATGTCTCGCCATTTAAAATCATTCTCTGAATAATTCATATAAATTGACACGTTTATTGTAATTTAAATTTATCCATGTGCGAGTTAAAATAATTTGTAATTATTGAACCATAGTTCATGCCACTTTGACAGTAAAACCAGTAAAAAACATTTTAAAAAAAGCAAACATTTTAAAAAAGAAAAAATCAAAATCAAACTTAGCGTTGCTTTGGCGCGTTCAAAACCAATATCTCATTTTCAATAGCATTTCGGATACAATACACATATATTTTCGATGTCCTCTTATTACTAAGAGAAAAAAACAAGAACAACATCTATTATATACCTGAAGATGTCTGTAGGAACAGACGAAAGCTTGTAAAAAAAATAACAACTAATACGGCAGAAATTTATATGAACAAGGATCAATTCATTCATAACGGATCTGAGTTTTTTGTGTAATATTTGAATTGTTTGCGAGATGGATGTCTCGCCATTTAAAATCATTAACCTTTGCATTAGTTTTGTGTGAATAATTCATGTATTTGTAAATTTATTGCACGTTTATTGTAATATATATATATATGTTTGTATAATCAATATGTCGTGAACCAATAGCAATGCTCTGTGGCCTAGTTGAGTTATACTGATGCCATAGCTAAAATAATAATTGTTGATCGATGCTTATGGAAACCAGAGAATTGGCTTCTCTCTGAGCTACGTGTGAGTCGCTGCTTTCACCTAATCATCATTGGATGACCATTGTTTTCAACGTGACACCTGAAGAGAAGAGAGCTGAGCAGCAACCATCCACTGCTCTTTCATGGAAATTCTTAGTATTGCAGCTACCCACTTAGCATAAAACTTTGAAAAGAAAGTGTATACATTAAAAATCTGGCAATACCAAAACCCACGACAAGATTTTCACAGCGTTTTGTAGTAGAGAATATTCAGCCAGCAATAATCGACTAATTTGGACTTAGCTACATTCGAAGCATCAGTAATCCTGCTACCAAGATGGACAGTCACTAAGATTAGGTTCTTTCTAGGATTGCCTTTAACTCTCCTGAACCTTTCCTTATTGGGTTTACAGTCTTTTCAAAAATATTTACTAAACTCCCGAGATCTGCCAGTAGTTTCATCTTGCAAAATCACATGAAATCTCTTTACTTTATAGAAGTTTTCAGTGAGGAGACAATGGAATGTGGACCTTTTGCTATAGATTATTTGGTAAGTTACATTTTATAGTCTAAAAGACAAAATTTTGTATTATGTCTATTTATTTAAATGTTAAATTAGAGCGACAATAATCTTTTGATCGGTACTCGTAAGTACCGATAATAATTAATACTGACAATTGTTTTATTCTTAGAATCTCTCTCTCTCCCTCTCTCTCTATATATATATATATATATATATATATATATATATATATATATATATATATATATATATATATATATATATATATATATATATATATATATATATATATATATATATATATATATATATCAGACCATATATATATATATATATATATATATATATATATATATACTCCTTGTTTCTCTCTATATATATATATATATATATATATATATATATATGGAATATATATATACGGAATATATTCACATTCTTTCTCACTATATATATATATATATATATATATATATATATATATATATATATGTGTGTGTGTGTGTGTGTGTGTGTGTGTGTAAAATATATAGAAAATAGGAAAGAACTAGTTAGGTAAATAATCCAAAGTTCTTTAGTATTTTTGTTATTATTTTTAAAAAACAATGCTCGATACAAAAGTAGAGCCTAAATATAATTATTTATTTAAAAATATGATTCCAACGCTACATAAAAGTTCTCATGTTTCAAAACAAGAGCCGAAGACTTCAATATAATTATTTGAATTAAATTGAATTAAAGTACCAAGCTCTGTTCCATCTTCAAGCGATTTCAACTAATTTTTGAAATTTACGCGATTTATAAGCATATTCATTATTAAAATTAAAATTAATTTGGTAACGGCTAGAGAAATTATTTAAAAAAAAGGGAGGCATAAGGGTTAATAATTTGTATTAATACCTCAGTTACATTCAAAGAGGTCAAGTCAGGGCAAGGTTGGGGTGTCTAAATTTAAAGCGGAAGATGACATCGTGTAGTCTGGTTAAGTGTCTATAGAGATTTATTTATTTTTTTAATTTATTTTTTATTTTTTTCCTGAAGGGGTTTTGTGTATATAAAAAAACTGTCATAATTCGCTAACATTTGTTTTTTGACGAGTTCATAAAGGTTTTTTTTTTGTTGTTAGGGCATTTAAACTTTTTATTTAGACTATGGAGTTTAAAATTTGTATTTATTATTTTATTGAAACTTGATAATGTGTAGTTTTTCATGTAGGCATAAAGGGCATGGGTCATCCCAAGTTTTACACGTTCTAGTTTTGTTTATAATTTTCTATTTTACTTTTGGTGTTTTATTCATTTCCTTCAAATGCCAAAAATATTTAGATAGAGATGTTTGATTTCTTTTATTAATATTGTCGAAGGAGCACTTATGCTGCCTCCATCTGGTTTTAAATTCATTCTTCGTAGACCCAATGTATATCATATTATTATTAGGACTCTCAATGGATGAGATAGTACATTGGTATACCACAGAAATTACGCAGCATATATTTTCCAATGGACAGTCTTCTGGGTTTCTACAATCACATAATTTTTCACTATTTTTGTCTAATTTAAGTGTAGGGGTTTTATTAATGCTATTCTGGCATGGGGGTTTATTCAGAATTTTATTATTGTGCTTTTTTATTATACTTTCTAGATTTTCAATGCAACTGTAACTTAATTTTAGGGTGTTTTTAATAAATATTTTACTAAGTCTACTATTAGTAGGAAAGTGTTTTTCAATTAAAGCTAGGAATTTTTGTCCTAGACTAATACTAACCATTTGGTTGAACGGAGGGGTATACCAAATGATTTTTCTTTTCCTGTTTTTCTTCTGGTTAGTACAATTGTTTCTATAATTGATGTTAGCATTTTTGTATCCACTATTTTTTAGGGCTGCGTTATAAAAATTACTGTGTTGTGGGAATATTTCTTTATTAGCGGAGTTAATGATGATTCTATTCTCTATTGATGAGGGTATATGCTTAATTATGGATAGAGAGTGGTTTGATTTAGGGTGTATATAAAAGGGGTTAGTATTAGGTTTTCTATTAGGTAGGCATGTGTTGTTTGTTAAATCTAGTTACGTCGAGGAAGTTTACCCTTCTTAATTTAGTACAGACTGTTGTTTTTAAATTTAGATTTCTAAATTCACTATATATAATCTTTCTATTTTTCTCTATTTTAAAATTAGTGTAACTCCTCACTACCATGAGCCCGTCATCTCTATACAGCCCAATGTCCTTAATATCTAATTCGCGGTGCGTGGTCAGGTTGTACAGTATTAACAGACCGACAAGGTCAGAAGATTCTGCAGAGTCTAAAGATCCCATAGTGATGTCAAAATGGTCATTATTGTTTTTAATCCATTGGTCCTCATTATGAATGAGGACAGATTTTTTTTATACGCATGCACACTCTCGATATATATATATATATATATATATATATATATATATATATATATATATATATATATATATATGATATATCGCTCTCTTTCTCTCTCAATATATATATACGCTCTCACCATATATATATATATATACAAAATCTCCCTCTACATATAAATTCTCTCTCTCTATATATATATATCCACACCCATACATACACACACCCACACCCACAGACACACACACACATATATATATATATATATATAACCATACGCATATACACATGTATATATATATACACATGTACACATCTACAGACATAAAAACATATAAATACACCTAGATGTACATACATACCCACACATACATATACACCCACATACATATATATATACATATACATACACATATAAAACACATACACACATACATGAACAGACATACATTAACATACACACTCACATACACGTAAGAACAAGCATATATATATATATGTATATATACGCACACACACACACAGAGACACACACACACACACATATATATATATATATATATATATATATACATACATATTTACAAATGTATATATTAAACCATGCATGAATACAGTGACCACATGTATTAGTACATGTTAGTGTTATATCAAATATCAGAGTTTTCAAAGATAAGCTTCTTCAAGTTAAATATTATTTGAGACTTTGAATCGATTTTTGTGTCTGCATTTGAGGTAAGTCCATTGCGACGGTTTAGTAATTCTTCCGGGTTATTATAAACAATTTCTCTTTAATACATTCTTGTGTCTGCTTGTAAGAATTGTAAAGGCGTACAGTATGTAGCTTTCTTTGTTTGCTGACAAAATGAGGCACCGTATAGCCTCTAACACGTTTGGCTTCTCATTAAATTGTTAAATAATCGTAAACATGCTATCCCTCCTATTTTCCCCCAGTTGAAGGTATTACCATTTTATGCTGATAAAGCAGAATGTTTAGCTCGTAAATTATATTTTCTAGTGTGATATATGCATATAACTTCGTTCATGGTTTTTCTTCTATCACTTCAAAGCTGAACCCCCACGAAGCAAATTGTCATGATATAAATTCCTGTAATAATCCTTAAAAATGTGTCTCTGTTCTCTTTAAACTCTATAATAAATACCTTGCTGCTGCTTACTTTCCTGATTTTTGGAAGTGTTATGCGACCTTACCCATAATAACATAATGGACTATTCCATACGTAATAAATACTGCGCCTCAAGAGGAAGCAGGGAGTTCAGTCTGGATTGAGGTCTGTCAGAAGTCCGTCAGGAGCCTGTCAGTAAGTCAGAGAGAGCGAGTCAGTCAGTCGAGTCAGAGGCAGTCCGAAACAGATTCGCGTTCAGACAATTACTACTAAACCTGATTGTTCGTACAAACATTTTCTACTTCTCTGTGTATATTCCTGTTTGTAATATATCTGTGTTATTCCATATCCGTATTCGAGTTCTTCGTTATTGGTTCTACCTTAGACTATCACCGTGGTACAAGGAACCGGACCATAACAGGAAGTCCACTTTTGTAAGTCCAGTATTTTAGAACCCAAGCGAACCGTCCTATCCATCTAACTATAGTCCAATTAGTCTTCTACCTCTTTTTGGTAATATATTCATCATCATCAGGTCGAACGAGCTCAGCATTCCTTGAAACGCTGCTTCCATTCATTCCTGACATTCAATGCTTTTGGAAGCTCATCTATCTGCATCCCGTGTTTTCAATCAAATGGCCAATGTGTATCTTCATTAGACAACCTTGTGTTCTTTTTTCCAAGGAATGGTATCCAGAGCAGAACGTCTCCGGCTAGTTCTTCTTTGCTACGCCAACACTGACCAGTCTTTGTTGGCGTATTGATTTACTGATGGGAAGTACGTTGTCATAGAGCTGTTTCTCTGTTTGGTGATATTTCCAGGATTTATTTAGTGCTGCTCGAAGAATTCGTGTGTAAACACCATCTAACCTCTTTTCCAGTTTGGCTGTAAGAGTCCAGGTTAAGGAGTCATATACAAGAACGCACTCTACTGTAACTCTGAAAAAAGTTTCTCGTCAGTTTGTCCAGTAGCCTTGATATCGAGATTTTATTCATTTCATTAAGCACTCCTTAGGCTTTTTCCCAATGTACTAGAGTCTCTAATCAAATATGAATTGTTAAGCATCCCACCCAAGTTAAAGAAAATGAATTTCGATGGGTGGACATAATTGTAATGGTAAAATGTTTATTAGATAAATGTAACTTTAAATCAGCAGAGAAATATATTTGTAATCCGTATCGTGCAAAGACGAATGTAGCATGTTTTTGCTTTCGTAATTTTTACTTTATGCTTATCTGTCCTGTTAACTTTTATATATGCCAATTTCCATATTTTAAGAAAACTTCAAAAAGCATTTCAAAACATTTCAGATATTATCAAACCTGTTTCTTCAATGTAGTACATTAAATCTTGAAGTGCTTCTGATTTATGTTGTTAAAGACATTTATATTGTTATAATATCAGAAAACCTTGATTCAGAAATCAGAGCCTTTGCTATATCAATCCATCTATTTGGCAATTGTAGTTCTGAGACGACACGTGATTAAAATGGAGATACACCGTCCTGCTAAAAGATTTTTGCTTTCTAAACATATGTATATTTTATAAAAGTAATATATCTGGTTGGAAGGGAAGTTCTCGTGATTGGTTTCCTGCCAAACATATATATTTCCTATTAGTGTAAACGTTACGTGTTTAGGAAGACATTCCTATTTTGATTTTTTAAAGGTTTTGCTCAATTTAATTGGGAATATCATCTGGATAATTTTGTTTTCCAATTTTTGAATAAGGTAAGCTGTCCAACGTTCATATTTTATTCTGTTTGTTCAAGTACATTCGACTGTCTCAGTCATTTTGAAGAACTGGATTTTGCCAGCTATATTCTAGCATCTTTTTTTTTTCAAAGCGCTGTAATTCGAATCATTCTAAATAAATTCATGCAACTTCAGTTAAATCGAGCTAGAGCACACCGGAAAAGATTGCATCAACTATTTATTAGTATCCCCATTATTTATGCACGTACATTAAATGTTCTATGCACAATAGAGGAGAAAAATATTAATATGGGAGCTGTGTCTTTTGTAGAATAATGATTTCTGGAATTCTAACTCTTTAATGTAAGTCATAGCTGCTTAGTATTTCGGTGTCATCTACAAATATTTGCCTCACATTAGTTTTACTTCTATTGTTTAAGATGTGAGAATCGATGCATGCAGAAATTGCAGGAAGAGAGAGAGAGAGAGAGAGAGAGAGTTTGGTGCATATGTAACAAATTTAAGAGGCTCTAATGCTGTTTCTTTATTAGTAATTTGGTGGAGATAATCCTTAAAGGAAATTAGAAGTTATAGACCATATCGTTTTTACATCGGGTTTATTTTTTTAAAAATTTCCCTATCATTGGTAATAATTAAGTTACATACACACATACACATATTTATTAATACACATGTTGAAATGTCTTCGGCATGACCTACTTACCAAAATCTGTATTTCTATCACACAAAATTTTGGTAAGCTTCAGAAAATGATCTGTCTGCTGCATATGTAGAATAGGATCAAGGCTTAATGGCTCTAGGTTATTTTAGGTTATTCTGCTATGTCGGAGCAAAAACTTTTAAACAAACTGTCGTATGTATTGTAAATACATTTTCCCCTCTGAATCTGTAGACAACTAACCTGTATGTAGCAATTATCCCAAGCCCAGCAGGTAAAGTTCATTGTTTTCTCTCAGTTATTAACTTATTGGGAAGGAAAGGAAACAAAGAAAAAAAAACACCTTGAGACCATAGGAAAAAAAGGTCATGCATGATCTTTTTATCACATTATATATTTTCGATGCTGCTGCCTGCAGTTTTCTCGTGTTTTTTTTAAAACTGACATAGCCATGACGTGTTCATTTCATGTATATTTAGAATAAGGATACGTGTCTCTATTGGTGAAATTTGGTGTATGCGTATTTATTAATTATAATCTAATACATTGCTAAATTATCGATACCATTTTCAGCAGTAGTAATTTCTCGCTTTATTACATACTCATAAAAATTAAACGTTAAACTTTCTTACATTTAGGAATATAATATTAGAATTCTTATTATAATACCGACAGTACGACGAACACAAGGAAACGGGAAATGTAAGTTTGAAAAGAAACTGTGTTCACGATTTTTGCCATCAACTAATATATATATATATATATATATATATATATATATATATATATATATATATATGTTGGAAAAGTTTAACGCATCACGAAAATACGGTTATAGATCATTATGACCGTATTTTCGCGATATGTTGCTTTTCTTAATTTATATGATATTGGTTTGTAATCTATACATTGAGCTCTCTACGGATCTATCCTTTTAATATTTTATATTAAAAATAACTTAGATTATCCTTTCCACTTACGGATTTGATATTATTCTCCTCTCTCTCATATATATATATATATATATATATATATATATATATATATATATATATATATATATATATATATATTTCGTTAAATATGACAAACAAAAAATAGTTTTTAATTTATTTTTTACAGCCTTCTTACATTATCCGTTTGGTGGGAGTACAAAGATTTTCCATTTTCTCAAGAGTTTGAACGCTCCTACTTGTTTTCCAAACAACACAAAAATACAAATACATCGTAATAAGACAAAACATGAAGACAATTTAAGAACACCTAAAACTAAAATACCCTTGAAATTGGCTAAAGAAGTGACCGAAAAAACTCAGAACAATGGACATTATAGAGAATTTGTGTACTCCCTTACAAATGCAAAAAACCTAAGAACGCTGGAAAAAATAATGTAAAGAAAATCTATGTCTGTCATATTTAACGAAAGATGTTTTTAAAAGAGTTTACTCCCCAAATACACACACACACACACACACACACACACATATATATATATATATATATATATATTATTTCTTGTATTCCTTCTGGGCTCATTAGAACGAAAAACAGAACCTGCAAAAAATTACAAACAAAATTATGATATTCCACTAGGATAAATCTACGTCAAATGTTATTCTGCAAGTCACCGTTTTCAGATATATTTATATAATATATACATGCCAATTTTATATGCTATTATTGATTTTATTCGAAATATTTACAATAAGTAATAGGTTGGTTTGAGATTATTTATTTAAAAAAATTATAACATAAACATGTTATAAAATCACTATATTCATTCCGTATATATATATATATATATATATATATATATATATATATATATATAAATTGATTTTTACACGTGATTTGCTTTTATTTCAGATATATAAAGATTGCCATGAGTCATAAGAAAGCAATAACCCGAAAACGAGAAACAATTTATAGTAAAGTTATTGAGTGTTGGTAATTCAACCTTTGCAATTGCAAAATAATCCATGAACCCTACTCACAGAAATATCAAATGCAATTGAAAACAGTGGAAACTAATTTAAAGAATGTCTACATGTGATTTATATAATATTAAAAGTTTAATAAGAAAAGTGGATTGACCAGCAAGAAATCACTAGTTGGTGTTGTGAATGTAAATAGAAAGGAAAGATACGGAATATCAGCAAAAAACACGAGGTACAGTAAACGTCTAAAACCAATTATTGTTTTAAATTGGAAGAAGATGTACATGAAAACTAATTTATCAGTTTTCATTTTTAGTACTGAATATAGATTTACATTGAACTGATTTGATGGATGAGCTCCAGGCTTTTTTTTTTCATGGAGGTAGCCAATCAGCACGACTGAGTAGACAACAGGAAAAATAAGAATTCTATTTTTGGTTAGTATTTTAGATAGTAAAAATTCACTTCAGAGTTGATGTCAAGATAAATGCAGAGATTTATTTTATAGTTATAAGCATAATGCTTGAGTGGTACGCTTCGCAACAAAGAAGCCTTCAGCTCACCAGTCTGTAATTTTACTTCATGATAACACCTGTTCGCCTTGGTAAATACATCGGCGCAAACGATCGAAGAACAAGTTCTTTCTCATCTGGTGTATTTCCAAAACCTGTCAACTTTATCACTTGTTTCGCTCAAAGTAATATACAAACTCCTTCTCACGTCAGTCGCTTTAAAACGATAAAAAAAATCAAATAATTCAATGAATAAAAACAGTATCATTTTTACGATGCTTTATAGACTTAACCTGACAGCAAAGATTTTGATTTTTGTTTAATGATGCTAGGTATAGAGATGAATAAAAAATATACTCAAAAGTCCCAGAAATCTTTGTATCAATTCAATATATTAAGTGTTGAAAAGAAAGCTATGCGGGTAAAGGAAAAGAATAAATCGAACAAATATTTTTTTCTCCGGATGGGTAACGAAAGTATCTGCTATTTTCCATAGCTATTTGAGATGGCTTTAAGTATTATTCACTTGAAAAAAACATACTTTTGGGATCAGTGATCATTTATAAAAATCTTTTTTTAAACTTATTATTTTTAGACACGAACTATTTATGCTGATAAATTAAATAAATTATACCAATACAAAATATAAATTGAAAATGGGTGTGAGTAAAGTTTTTGCACATTATATGGAAGGTAAGACAATGGCTTTAGCTGGATTAGATATAAATTTACGTACATGCAAAATACTCTTAGGTAAATATAAAAAAAAAGTGTGTAATACATACATATATATATATATATATATATATATATATATATATATATATATGTATGTATGTATGTATGTATGTATGTATGTATAGGGGAGAGAGGGGAGAGTAATGATACAATATGATAAACCGAATGAAATTACCAGGAGGATATGGATCCAGGCAGAGATCTATGTCAAAAGACAGCAAAATTATTATTAATTAAATAATATCAAACAATTAAAATCCCATAGGTAATAATTTTTATTTCATGAGTGCTCTAAAAAAGCTTCTCTCAATTTTCAAGACCTAAAACAAATATATATATATATATATATATATATATATATATATATATATATATATATATATATATATATATATATATATATATATATATATATATATATATATATATATATATATATATATATATATATATATATATCAGGTCATCCTGAAAGTTCTCTCCGAATTTTAACTTTTTGTTAAAATGAACGAAATTTAAAGAGTATTTTATAATGTCTATTGAGCTGAACATTATTTTTATGTTTAGATACATTTAAACTGATCAAATGTTTTTCAGAGAACAATAAAATTAAATTTTGTTTGATTAAAACCCTGCTAACATGGAAGTACCCAAGAATCATTTCAGGAACATTATCATTTATGAGTTCAAGAAAGGAAATTCAGCAGCGAAGCGGCTAGAAACATTCACTCAGTTTATGGAGAGGAATGTGTGAATTAAAGAACTTGCAGAAGATGGTTTGCAAAATTCAGAGGTGGAGATTTCACCCTTGAAGATGAAGATCGAACCGGACGTCCAGTTGAGTTTAATGAAAAGCTTCTTGAAGCAGACCTTGAAGAAAATCCTGCTTTATCAGTTGAGGAAATGGCAGTGGTTCTCAGTTCAAACCATACAACTGTTCATCGTCATTTTCAACAACTTGGAAAAGTTCCTAAACTTGGAAAATGGGTGTCTCATTAATTGTATAAAAACAACCTCAAATCCCGAGTTGACATCTGCTCTTCTCTCCATTCTCGCCAACTTGTTTCACCTTTTTTGGATAGACTTTTGACTGGCGACGAAAAATGGATATTTTATAGAAATGTTAAGCGTTGTAGACAGTAGCTTGGTAAAGGGGAAGGACCCCAGCCACAGCCGAGAAGGGAACTTCATGGGCAAAAGTTTCTTCTTTCAATCTGGTGGGATCGCCAAGGAATAATCCACTTTGAATTCTTACCACCTAATGCAACAATTAATGCTCAAATACACTGTCAGCAATTAGAGCTTTTGAACCAAGCTTTGAGGAAAAAAGTCCTGCTTTAGTGAATCGAAAAGAGGTGATGTTTCATCAGGACAATGCGCGGCCCCCACAGCAAGAATCACGTGACAAAAGACCGAAGAACTTGGTTGGGAGAAAATTCCTCATCTACCTTATTCTCCCGATCTTGCTCCTTCAGACTACCATTTGTTTCGTAGCTTACAAAATCATTTGGAAGAAACAGCTTTTGGAACACAGGAAGAGGTTAAAACTGAAATTTGTGAGTTCTTCGAATCAAAGCCAAAAGAATTTTACAGTAATGGAATTAGTAAGCTTGCTAATAGATGGAAGGAAGTCATAGATAATCAGGGATACTAAATTGTTGATTGAATCTGTAATTAAATGTAACATTTGGTCACTTGTTTTCTTTATTCAAAATTCGAACAGAACTTATGGAATGACCTATCTCGGCAAATACATGACAATAACTATAAGCAGGACGAATTCGCTATACGAAGATTCGTTAAACATCATTTTTCTGCTGTAAATTCCGCAAAGCATGTAAAATAATAATAATAAACGTATTATATTACAGAAAATGTAAAACTGCAAACCTTGTTGTAACAAATCAAAATAATCCCATCAAATTTAGCCTAATGATGACTAATAACTGCCCCGTACCAGACTGTGTTTCTTGTCATTAAACAATTATATCGAACATACCTTGAGTAGACTCTTCATATGTCACTTATCAGATGAAAGTGCCATAAGCAAACATCTAACCATCCATGATTTACAAGATTCCTCAAGGAAAATTCTGGTCGAAAACAAAAAATTCTATATAAATCAAATTATCGGAGACATCTCGCTATGAGAGAGGCCCTGTATATAAAACATCTCGCTATCAGCCCTCTTCATTCAACAGTAGAATTGGGGTGTTGAATGTTTTGTTAAAAACTATAGAGAGACGCTGACTTGAATTCCAACCGCACTCAACACGCGCTGCTCGGAATAAACGCCCCTACTCGTATTTAAAACAACACAAAACACATCTTATACAGTCAAACATGTTCCCCCGCCTCTTCAATCGATTTGAGGTCTTATCACCCTCTGGTGATAAAGCTGAATACTTTGCCCGTAACTATCAAAGCTTTCTCATTACACATCTGAAGTATCCCTGCCTAACTTCCCATGTAGAACTAATTCTTTGTTGAGTGATATGCATATAAACCCTTCCATGGTTTCTGCTATCATTTTTAATCTTAATAAAGCATGTGTGGTCCCGGTGGTATCCCTGTGATTGTCATTAAGAAGTGCGATCTTGAACTGACTCCTGTTCTCTCTAAACTTTATCATAAATGCCTTGCTGTCTCCTGATATCCTGCCTATTGGAAGAACTGGTGAGCCATCCGACCCATACAACTATCGGTCTATTAGATTTTTACCTCTTTTAGGAAACTCCTAGAGGTTCAAATCAATGCTGAATTGGTTCATCATCTCTCATCGCAGTGCCTTTTCTCAGACAGGTAATACGGCTTTCGTTTTTCCAGGTCAACTGCTGATGTACTAACGGTAATTGTAGAAAGAGTCTATCATGCACTACATGAAAACAGTGAAGCCCAAGCTGTAGCATTGGACACCTCAAAAGCCTTCAGGTCTTCTTCGCAAGCTGAAAAGTTATTGTATCTTCGGGCTTATTTTTGATCTGATACATACTTCCTTTCGAATCGTGAAATGAATGTTATCCTGAACGGCCACTCATCTACATCCTTTCGGACTAACACGGGTGTCCCTCAACGCTTCACCCTTGATCATACGCTGTTTTTAATCTTCATTGTCGAATTTTTCGATGACGTCGGCTCTCAACTTGCCATCTACACTGAAGACACTACCATTTACTCTTGCCTCGATAGTAAGGCTGATCAGTCCGACAAGGTCAAAATGGCAGCTGATGTACAAAACGACCCCAAAACCGTCGTTAATGGGGGCAAACATGGTTTGCCAATTTTAACGCCTCCAAAACTAAACTTTTCTCCATTAATCATCTCAGAGACCCCTCTATGCCATGCAGCAGCGTGTCTGATGCTATCCTCCAGGAAAGTAATTTATTGTGCTTTCTAGGGCTAATGTTCTCAATTGACATGAAGTAGAAAAACTATATTGAATCCTTTGTTAGATCAGCTGCTAAGGAAGTCGGTTCATTGTTCCGGGCGAGGATGTTCCGGGCGAGATTATTTTTCTCTCCAGAATCTATCTTTCATATCTATAAGTCTACCATTCGTCCATGCTTAGAATATTGTTGCAATATATCGTCCATTGCCTCTGCTATTTTTCCTGGCTCGCCTTGATAAGATCCAAAGAAGAATCAGTAATATTGTTGGTCCTGATCTGGCGTCTCGGCTTCAATCACTTGCTCACTTGTGCTTTTTTATAAATATTTTCATGGTAATTGTCCGGTATGGAACCTAGACTGTATGAATATAAGCGCAACACTAGAGTAACTGTGAGATCTCATCAAATGACAGTTGATCTAACTAGATGTAGCCATAACTTCTATGCTGACAGTTTCTTGTTTGTGGAATTTCTTTCCGACTCCATGCTTCCCAGGTAACTTTAATCTGCAAGAATTTAAATACAATGTCAATCGGTATCTAGTGTCCTCCTGAATGTTCTTTTCTCTTTTTGCTCATTACTATTTTTTCTCTTCTTAATTCTTTCACACACTGCAGCCCCTTGCATATTAGTGGTTGTACTGCTTTGCTTGGTGTGATACCGATTTAAAAAAAAAACCTTGAAAAAGATGTTACCGAAAGCGCTTGATATAATGGAAAATACGGATATTTTTTGCCCTATCTTACAGCCAACAAACGGAAAAAATGTAAGAATGCTGAAAAAATTGAATAAAAAATTAATTAAATTTTCCTTGACTGTCATTTCACCTTTCTTGTCAGTGAAAACATGTTTAAAAGGAACATTACTGTCCATATATATATATATATATATATATATATATATATATATGAAAATCTCATGTTTGCTACACATGAACATGAAAGAGAGGCACACTGAAATTATAAAATTTAAATTTAATTTTCTTTTTTAATTGCATGTTTTTGTCTAGTCAATTTCATTTATTTTAATATTTTTGTCACTGCCAAGAAAAGTGAAATGTAAGAGAAATGTAAGGACCTCGGCGCACATTTATTGTTATTTCTTGCCATCAAAGCACATTCTGTACACCTTGATCTTAGGGAATTAGTTGCTTATCGTAATTTACTGAGTGTCGTTTTGTAAAATATCCCTTTTTGCGTTCATATAATTTCTAATTTCCATCCTTCGAGATTTCTCCTATGTATTCCTTGTGGCAATTACAAAAGGGCGATAAATTAAATTTGCCCTTCAAGTTTTAGCTTATTATTTTGTTTTATTGTTTTAGAGGTAGTTACAAAAATATGTTTAGCGTAGATAAATTCTTTTCAATTGTAGTTGTGATAGAGTTGATACGTTGAATAATGTTTCGATTAATTGGGTTTGGGTTAGAATGCTCCAAATGGATAAAAATCCAAATTTGGAAGAGATGTGTTACGGTGAACGACAATTCTCATTAAGGAATAACTTGTTGCACATATATGATGAGGAACTGGCAAATTCATGTTTTTGTTGGCGTACTTTCGAACATTTCATGTCATTATCAGGAAGGATGATATTGTCAGCTTTATGCAAGAAAGACTGTAATAGATTTATCCTGGCATCTTAGCAACTACATTTCAGATTTATATGTGTATCATATAAAACATGTGTAAGGCAATTTTATCGAAATTGACAACACAGACTCCATAGATATTTAAAATGCATTTTAGAGACATTTACAAAATATCGACTTGTAGCGAATTAATTTTATATTTAATGTGGCTTGTTTCATATGTATCATAATGACTTCAAAAATATATATGTTCGTTTTTGCAGGGTTGTGAAAGATATCTATTTATATGCATATGAAAGGCCTGGGTAAAGTGAAGATGGCTTAGTGTTAGAAGCTCTGACTGGCACCAAATCGGTTGGGTTTCGATCCGGGTTTGAGGCATTCTGTTGTCTAGTCGCACCAAGGAGCTGTGATACAGCGAAACAATATTGTCTGCAAATGACATATATATATATATATATATATATATATATATATATATATATATATATATATATATATATATATATATATATATATATATGGGTGTATGGTGGACGACTCTCTCGATGTATGAGGGTCAAGCAGAGCCGACAAGCCAGAGACCAGCACATTTGATTATAGAGGTAAAGTCTTTGTGCAGAACAAATCACACTTTTTGAAGGGCCGAATACAGAGACCTGTCGCGCTAATTGCCACAAGGTTCCTAAACAACTCTCTGCAGGCTTTGAGGAGTCACGGTGGAGGAGTGGATTGTGTATCGTATTGAGCAATCGGAGAGCCGAGTTCGAATTCCAGTCTAATCCATTACATTCTCTTACGTGCTAATACCCTCGGGAAAGGTATTAATCCCATTCTTCTCATTCCCGCTCTGGGTAAATAACAGGACAGACTGGTTTCTATAGCCTTGGACAGTAACTGGTCTTGGAGAAGGACAACTGTGTATTCATATATATATATATATGTATGTATGTTTCGCCGATAAACAAGCGTCATCAAAAAAATGTGACGTATTTCACAAGGAATCGAAAAGTTATTGTCCTTAATCGTTTGAATAATTTCTATTAACTTCAACTGTATCGTTATAAAAGCAAGAAACCGGGATGCATAAGTCGGAAAGACTCTCTAAAGGTTTTAACAGTCATATGATATTAAAGGCAAGGACAACATAAGGTAAAAGGCTAACATAACGTTTCTTTTTTTGGGAGGGGATGGATGGCAGGTCAGATACAAAGATTCAAATGTTATTTCAATCAAGAAAAATTGTGAAGAGATATGAACGCTTAAATTGTGAAGGATCATCACCTAAAGAAGAATACAAATCACACTTTTAATGAATTATGCTAAAATTTTATTAGAAACACACTTGTGACAAAATCTTTTGAAACACCTTGGTAAATTAATTACTTTTGTAAATTTTAGCTTCAAATCAAAATTGAATAGCAGTATATATTTCTCAGTACATGATCATTCAGGGTTAGAAAAAAATTTCCTGCATTTCCGATAATACTGTATAGTGAATGAAAGAGCATCTTAGGAATAGTGATGCGGGGAAATGTCACCTTTCAACTCTTAAATTAGCAAGCCCTTTATTTTTCTTTTTTTTTTCTTTTTTTTTTTTTAAAGTGATCTTTATTATTACGGAAACTACAAAATGTCAAATTATGGAGTTAGTAATTAGTGTCATTGCCTTTGACTCAAATAATTGCCTCTGGTTGATGTGGTATTAATTGAACAAGGTCTAGATTGTTGGAGCATTATTTTTTCTTTAGTTTCGTTGTGGATTCCGGGATAAAATCCGGTACGAATAAATAACAAACGCCAAGAATGAATATAGGAAAATAATGTATTAACGTAATAATACAAACTGGTAAAGCAGGTTAGTAGTTCCAGGTATACGGGTTAGTAGCAAAATATATATACAGTCTTTGATATTGAAGTATCGCTGTATGACTTCTTACTGAATCAATGTGCTCGATCATTGTGACTCCTACAACGCTGTTACCTCACCCTCACACTTCCGGGTAGCTACAACCTTTTACTCTGTCACTCTGGACTCGACTCGACTCCTCGGTCTTGCTCTCTCGGGTCTTCACGTAGCCGTAGTATATGTATATACTGGGTGAGTCCATTTGTGTAAAAAAGGGGAGAACCCCTCAACACCCCCTCCTTAGATCCCTTTTTGGAGG
This sequence comes from Acanthosepion pharaonis, assembly GCA_903632075.3. Lineage (NCBI taxonomy): Eukaryota > Metazoa > Mollusca > Cephalopoda > Sepiida > Sepiidae > Acanthosepion > Acanthosepion pharaonis. The sequence goes on from CAHIKZ030004120.1 coordinate 2,831,181, forward strand.
GAGTTTATATCTTTTAATCTTATGGTCAATAATCAGAGGTTCAGTAAATTTTCTCTTCCTGTTTGACCTTCTAGTTTCTGTGTCTTCCTGTGGTCTTTCAATCTCAAAAGCTTCAAAGATTGCATCCATTGAATCGTCATTTTCAGCGGATGACGAGCTTGGCTCTTCAATCCGTCTTGTTTGTATTTGGTCAATATGTCTTCTGTGGGTAGACTTTTCGCCTTGTACTGTGTACATCACATTTCCTAGTCTGTTAATTATTGTGACAGGCTCCCAGTAAGCCATATTGTTCCTGAACATCCTAAAGTAAACCCGTTCTCCAGGTTTGAATGATCTTTTGGGTACTATAGGTGTATGCTGGTGTTTATTATTATTTATTCTTGGATGTCCTAGGTTAAAATCCTTCAAAATCCGCCTTTGTAACGATTTTGGTATCACTACTCTTCCGTTATATAACAATATGTGGTCACAAATTGCGAAGCTGTTTGCTAAATTCCTTTCCTTTTCTTCTATTTTTTTCTTGGCATTCTGAATAAATTCATCCTTTTCATCTTCCCTTCTTATCTCTAGCAGGGGCACAGGTAGTTCCTTTACTGTGTTGCATAACACTTTGCTGATTTCATCTTCGGTTTGCAACGCCGCTATTACTGAATCTTCCAGCGGTTCGCATTTTGCAGGTATTAATCGCGATAGTCCATCAGCGTGCCCAATTTTCTTCGATGGTAAGAAAAAAAGTTTGAAATTGTAGTTCAGTAACATAGTTCCCAATCTTAGGAGTCTGTTTACTGTATACATTGGTAGTCCTTTTCTTGATCTAAAAATCGTAAGAAGAGGTTTGTTGTCCGTTTGAAGCGTAAACTCTCTCCCATATATATATCTGTGGAACCGAGTTATGGCGAATATAATGCCTAGTGCTTCCTTTTCAATCTGCGAGTAGTTCCTCTCCGCAGGTAATAATGATCTCGATGCGTGAGCTATGGATTTCTTTGTACCATCACACATCTTGTGTAGAATGCAAGCTCCTTACTCCGTGAGAGCTCGCGTCACTCGCGATAATAATTTCTAGTTTTGGATCGAAATGAGTTAGTGCCAGTTCCGACGTTAATTTTTGTATTATCTCCTTAAACATTTTCTGACATTCTTCTGTCCAATTCCATTTATTCTCTTTTTTTAGTAATTCGTTGAGGTGAGGGGCTCAATCTGTACATATTTTCGATGAATTCGCTGTAGTAATTTGCTAGGCCAAGAAAACTTTGTAAATTCCGCGACATCTTTTGGTTCCGACATATTTTTTATTGCGAATGTCCTCTCTGGGTCCGGCTTTCTACCATTTTCATTAATTATATGCCCTAAGTATTTGATTACATTTAAGTAAAAATCACATTTTTTTTCTCTTTTACTTTAAGCCCAAAGTCCTGAAGTCATTTGAAAACTTCCTTTATGTGTGATGCATGCTCTTCAACATTGTCGCTTTTAATTAGGATGTCGTCCATGTACGCGGTCGCAAAATTTTGGCCCGTCAGCATTGTATCCATCGTTTGCTGAAAAAATTGCCGGTGCGGCTTTTATCCCAAATGGTAGTCTGCTGAACTTGTACAGCTCTTTGTGCGTATTAATGCATAGAATTTTCGTACTCTCTTCTTGTACTGGGATCTGCAGATAAGCCTCAGTTAAATCTATTTTGGAAAATATCTTGCCGCCATTAAGCTTGGTGAATATTTCCTCCGGGCTTGGTAATGGGTAATGATGGTCTTTTATAGCCTTGTTTAACCCCGTTGAGAAATCCGTGCATACACGGATTTCCCTTGATTTCTTTTTTACATAGATTACTAGTGCTGCCCATTCACTAAACTCTATTTTTGACAGGATCCCAGTTTGGTCAAGTCTCTCTAATTCGTTGTCGATTTTTTCTATAGTGGCAAACGGTACGTTTCTCTTCTTTTTAAATACTGGTTGGACGTTTACTTTTAATTCAATTCTAACTGTAAATTTGTTACACCGACCCAACCCGCTCGAAAATACTTCTTGAAATTGATTATGTAATTCTTCCTTTAGTTTTATAACTTCTGATGATTCGCACTTTATCTTTTTACAAAAAGAACTGATAGGTAAATCCCATACGTCGAACTTCTGCATCCAGTCTGTGCCCACCAGATTTTCTGTATCTTTCATTACGAATATTGTGAGTTTTCTTGTTTTCCCGTGAAATTTTACATTTACGATTACTTCTTCGAATTTTATACCCTTTCCTGTAACAGACTCAGCAATTTTTTGTGTATGTAACATGGTTGGTCTATTAAGCTTTCTCCATGTTTGTAGGTTAATTATCGTCAGATCTGAACCTGTGTCAAGTTGTAATTTTATCTTTTTATTTAAGATTGCAAGTTCCACATATTTCCTTATATTAATATTGTCTTCGTCATGCATTCTAGTAGCTCTTATCTTACTAGTAAATCTTCTGTTCCTACATTGGGATGCTTTGTGACCCATTTTTCCACATGCAAGACAATCCTTATTCCAGTGTAGTCCTCCACATCGATAACATGCAGATGCGGGGGGCTTACATTTACTTTGATTTCCGTCATTATTAGCCCTGTACGTTGTACTTTCTTCATTATTATAGAATATTCGTTTCCTTTCCGGAGAGGGTGAAAATCTTTTTTCCTTATTATAGAATTTTTGTTTTCTTTCCAGGAAGGGTGAAAAACGTAAACTTTTGTTTGACTTACGAATATGTGATACTCCTGACTCTTCAATATCCTTCGAGTTTTTCTTTATACTTAGACATTTTTGGCAGTCTTCCGATAGTTTTTCTAGTGTTAATCCAGGTTCATTTTGCAGTTTTGAAAGCTTTCTTTTGCGCATTTCACTATCCTTTGCTGAGACTAAACATGTACAAAAATAAGACACTTGAAATTGTCTGGAGTTAATTCTGCCAACTTGAAATCTTCGCAATGTTTACATTGCGGCGAACGTGGAATAGTCCTCATTTTCATCCTTTACGAAAGAGTGACATTTTCGGGCTGAAAGCTCCGTCAGGCATGTAACTGCTTCATTAAACGTTAAATCATTTGTCTTTCTTGGTAAAATGTAATCCACGAATTTTGTGTATTCTTCCGTTCCTAATTTTCTGAGTAATAGTCGTAGCTTTTTTGCTTCTGTCCAGTTTTGACAATCGATGTTGAAGATGTCTTCATGACGCCTGAAAAGTCCCCGAAAATTTTATCCTCTTCTAGGGAATATTTGAATGTTTCTATCGTGTTCCATACTGCGTCTTGAGAAAAAGTCGCCTCTTTTTCAATATTTTGTTGTGTATTACTCTCTACTTTTACAATTAGCTCCTGGAGTTGTTATTGTCTTTCTTCATTTTGCATTTGTCTTTCATGGTTTTTCTTCTGCGTTAGTAGTAATATTTTTTCCATTCTTTCTTGGAATTGTAATTGCTGTTCATTTTGGTATTTTACAAGTTCTACTAAAATACTTTTAAAATTCTCCATGGTAAGAGTCTTACGAAAAAACTCAATTTTCCGTATTTTAATTCTCATAACACTTTGTTACCCAGTTGTTGTGGATACTGTCAAAAACGGTCTTGAGTCTCCGAGAAATGCAAATTCCTCTCGCCCAAGCTGTTGTGGTGAGAAGAGAGAATTTTTTTCTTTTCGTGTAGGTCCCAATTTCTCGACACCAAGTCGTTGTGGTCGGCAAGGGAGAATTTTTCTTTCTTTCGTGTGAGTTCGAAGTCCTCGTCGCCAAGTTGACGAGGGAGAACTTTCTCTTTTTTTTTTCTCCCCGTGTGAGTTCGATATCCTCGTCGCCAAAGTTGTTGTGGGTTCCGGGTTGAAATCCGGTACCAATAAATAACAAACGCCAGGAATGAATATATGAAAATAATATATTAACGTAATAATACAAACTGGTAAAGCAGGTTAGTAGTTCCAGGAATACGTGTTAGTAGCAAAATATATATACAGTCTTTGGTATTGAAGTATCGATGTATGACTTCATACATGAGTCTACGTGCTACGCTCACTGTGACTCCGACAACACTATTACCTTACCCTCACACTTCCGGTTACCTACAACCTTTTACTCTGTCACTCTGGATTCGACTTGACTTCTCGTTCTTGCTCTCGACTCTTCACGTAGCCGTAGTATATGGATATACTGGGTGAGTCCATTTATGTAAAAAAGGGGAGAACCCCTCAAAAAGTTTCCACCACAATTGTTCAGTTATATTGAGATCAGGATTTTTAAATGGCCAGTCATTCAAAGGTTCAACGTCTTCATTCACAAGAAACGATTTTGTTCCACGTGATGTCTTGCAAGGAGTACCATCATTTTGAGAAACTTTTTCATCCTCCTAGTCTGGCAGGATATTAAGTTTTCATCAACTTTTTCTAAGTTTCTTTTAGCGTTGATTTTGATGTAACCCCACACAATTATGTGTCGACGACCAAATTTTACAGTGATTGTGGTGTATCTTGCATTGTTAATTTCTCTTATTGGTTTTCCCTACATATTCTCTTGCATTAGAATGTATCTCTACTTTGCATCTATTACTAAAATTGTTTTTCCCACTTTTCAGCATCCTATGTTAGTTGTTCTTTTGACCACTTTAATCTTATATTTCGATGTTTTTTTTTTTTTGGTTAATTACTTTTTCTGCTACATATAAGTTCAAGTTGTTTTTCTTTTCGAAAAACACTTCATAATCTATCAAGTGAAACCCCATTGTTAAGACTGTAGTTACTTCTCACTTGTCTCGCTGTTAATTGTTGATTGTCTACCGACACTCTCACACTTTCTATCATGTCACTTGTCTAACATTTCTTATCCTCTATTTTTTGCACTTAAAACATTCCCAGTCTTAGCCAAACATCCTTTGGTTGGTTTGAACTGTTTTTAGAAATTACCAGCCTGCGGGCTATCTATTGTTGTCATATTTCCTTCAAAATCTCAACCATCATTTTTATTTCTGCAGAACTATTAGCTAATATTCAACATCAATGATTTCCCAAGGCATATTAAACTAATGTTAATAAAAGGGAACAATTCCTACATTGAAATGTTCATATTATCATTACTTTCATCTCAGATCTTACATAGGTCCAATAGTTTTGCATCGATTAACGCCGTGTATCTTCTGTTACGTGGGACATACGAAATGCAGCAGCTTTTTGTTTTATATTCATTTCACCCCTTTCACTCCTAGCAAGCGAATAAAGCCACTAAGACGCAAGGGGGTTGCTAAGTTTGAGAGAATGTGAGAAAACATATTAATGCGAGAGAACAATAAAATCATTAAAAAGAAGATAATGATTGACATTCCATTTAAATCTTTGAAGATCATCGAATTTGACCGGAAAGTAAGAAGCCGGAAAGTGTTCAACAATAGAAAAATGCGAGAGAAGAAAATGTAATTTACGGTTGCATCTAGACATTTCAACTCTATAATCGTATCATTAATTTAAATAATTGCAGTCAATCTAGCAGTATTCTTACATTCATAATCTCTCTATATCAAAGGGGAAAGCTCATCACAACAATTACATGAACTTGATAGAAATTTTCAGCAATAACCGTTAATACATCAGCAGTTGACCTAGATAGGCGAAAACCATACTGCTTGTCTGAAAGAAGACATTGTAAGGTGAGATGATTAACCTATTCTGAGTTGATCAAAGCCTCTAGTATATTGGTAAGAAGTAGTCAAAAGCTAACCGGTCGATAGTTAAACGGATCAGATGGTTTCGACTGGGTTCCTAAAGAACTATAGAAATTAATTTTCAACAAGCAGGAAAAGAAGCCAAGCATTTATTGCAAAATTTTAAAAAAGTATCCAATTCAAGAGAACATTTCTTAAGCACTATTTTAGAGATACCATGAAGTTCACATGCTTTGTACAGATACAATTTAGAGAGGATAACAGAAACCAAGGAGTTATATGCATATATTACTTAATAGAGATTCAGTTTTAGGCGTAATCCAGGCAAAGGTACACCGGATGCGTCAAGGGTAGAATCGGAAGTGTATTTACAAGCAAAACATTCTGCTTTATCAACATAAGATATTAAGACCTCAAATTATGCAAAGAGATGAAAGATAGTAAATTTAACCTTATTTAGCACACTATTACAGAGCCACTAGTTGTTACGTGAATCAAACATGTTAGAAGCTATCCAGTGAATCATTTTATCAGGAAACAAATACTTAGCAACTTTTAGGACATGTTTACAATTATTATAAGATGAAGGAGGCGTCTGATGTCATCGGAACTATCACACTGGTACAGCCGGAAAAGGTGATGCTTGTAGGCTTAGTGGCTGAACAGACATATATGAACCAAGAACATTGCGGTTTCACTTAGTATTTTAAGGAAGGCACAAAAGCATCGATGTCAGCTTTAACCCAAAAGGAAACTAAGTAAGGTTAAAAATATCAATCTTAAGCTACGGTGTTTTCCATTTCCTTTTGCAGAGAGCTGATTGGCAATTCCAGTTGGAGGAAGATATGAATCCAAGTCTCCTCCCAGCTATAAGTTAATTAATAAGACTTGCATCGCTAAATAATTTTCCACTAAAAATCCTTACAGTCTAAAAATAACTTTATGACTTTAAATAACCTGCAAAGAGTTGATAAGCCCTAAAAAACGAATCAAAATGAATCAATCATTCACTTTCTTTATCAGCTATACTATATTTCTTATGATTCTTACATTGAGATATTCAAAGTCTTTAGAATTTATTAATTCCGTATTTTGACTTTTTGGTATAGATTCAGGGTAGGCGCTATAATTACTGTTCGGTAAAAAGTGATTTTCAACAAAAAAAAAAGACAATTCTTTTATTTTGATTAATCTATTCTGAAAGTAAACTATATTTCATCAAAACATCTCCAGTGAAGATTCTTACCTCTTGTTAACGACTATTATTTTTGCCGATTTTTAAATGCATCATTAATTGTGGCAATAAGGGGCTTAGATAGATGCTAATTAATAGCTTAATTAAAGATCAACAATAAATCCTTTTGAAATACAAGATTCTTCTGTATACATACAGAAACTTTTGTTTCTATTAGATCATGGCAAATGTTCCTTCTAGACTAAACAATTAAACACATTTTACATACTCTCAAAAAAAAAAGCCATTTCTTTGAGAAGCATATAGTCGCCATTGTTTCTAACAGTTATCTACTACCGTTCTACTAGCTTGTTAATGCGATTTTCGTGTTTTTTATAATGGAGGAAGGTTGTGAGGTAGATTTTGATTGGCTATACAGTCAACTTTTTTGTTAATGTGAAAGAAAGTCAAAGTTAATTATCTTTCTATAATCCTACGAAACGGAGAACCACCATCATTGAATGCACACCGCTTCAGCCAATGGCTTATGCACATTCACAAGAGTATTTCCAGCTGCATTTGCATCGAACGTTATCATAAACGATCCATTTTTCATCGCCTGTGAAAATTCTGCCCAAGAGAGGCGGCTCTTTTTAGATGCGTAACAGCAAAGAAATGACCGCTGAAACACGATCGAGTTCTGTCAGAGAATGGAACACAGACGTATTGGATACGAAACCAAACCTCTTCAAATGGCGAAAGGCTGTTGAGATATCAATTAGAAGACTTTTTTGTCGAAAATTTCAGTCCATTCTCCACTATGGCTAGTAGAGTGTCTTCATCCACGTCGGAATGTCACCCGAGGCGTAGTTTGTAGTTCAGGTTAAAATCACCCTGACGAACCGCTTCTTGACCATTCGAAGAACATGACCGTCTGAATGTTTTCTGTCGCAGTTCCGATGCTTATTCCCTTCCGAAATTCATAGGGCATAACATGACATAAGTGCAACTTTTTATACTCCAATATTAAATTATTCCTTTGTGTCAACATTCAAAGTCTGACACGCAACTCACCGGTGTAAGGTTTTAATCGAGAACACATCAGAAATTAACACCAAAGCAATCACCATTGTCAAATTGCTGTCATTTTATATTAGGAATGAAAATTGAGCACGAACTTATGCAAGAATTTCATAGATTATTAAAATATCAGTGTTAGATAAACACAGCATTTAAGGTTTTCTAAGGAAGATTAATATAAAAACAGATTTTAAAACCATTTTGAAATCGATTGAATTCTTTGAAAAATATTTAATAAACGTAACGTATATACCCGTATCATTTTGAGAGTTCATTATCCTACAATAAATAAACATTTAATATTCAGTTCAAATTGCAAGTTTAAACTTTCAGATTCAGTGGATCGGTTAACCTTGAGAAGGTTAATTTAAGAAAGAAAATTTAAATTAATTAAAGTTTTCAGGAATTTATCTCTTAAAAATATATACACCTTTAGGCTCGGTTTGATATTTATTGAGATATAAAATTAATTAAGGAGAATTTACGTCAAAATATTTTCAGAGAGTTATCTATCCAAAGTAATCTTTTCATATCAGTCATGAATGAATAGATATGGAAAGTTCTATTCCAGTTGTGAATCATTTGGATTTTAGTAGCTTGTTGAAATTAAAGCGAAAATGTTGCAATAAACATTTTTTCAAATTATTTCTCCCTGAGTGTTTGGTTACAATTGTCATTAACTGAAATGACAAAATTGAAAAAAAAACAAACAAAAAAAAACACTCTACGTTAGTCTTTCGAAAAGATTTTTCAAAGAAAAATATATTTTTTTATCAATGCAAACTTATATAGTGGAATGGGTGAACGAAAAAAAAAAAACGCCTGAAACAATACTACATCGTGAAACTCTGAAAATCGAAGTTTTAAATTTTAATTTTTGTAAAGAAGAAAAAAATTAAAAAGTGGATAAACAAAAAATTTATATGTATATTTTATATAATAAATATATTTAATATTATTTTTATATGATAATTTCCATTTATATATTTTGTTCTTTCAGAAGGTGGGCATCATGACTCACTACAACGTACTATGCTCTAAGTGAGATGTATTAAATTTTCAAAATATAGAATTAATTATGAAAACTTTGTTTGCTTCCCTTAAAATACTGTTCACTTCCATCTTTTACAAGCAGTGATCGAAAAGCTAAATCGGTTACCTATTTTACGACGGAAATTGACTTTATTTTCATATCTAAGCAATTTAATTATGAAAAGCTATCAACAAAACTCTCACTGATTTATGAAGATCACAAAAATAGTATATGCAAAATAAATAGCAAAAGTTATTTTAAAAAGTCTGTTGTTAAAATTGTTTATGCAAATTAAATATATCCGTAACACAAAAACTTTTAAGTCCAGCAGAATATATGCCTACTGGATGAAGCCGAAATTGCGTCCATTATACACTCATTTTTAGATATACTTCATTAATTTTCAGTGTTTCAAGCAGACACAGGCATAAACAAACTAACATAGAACATGACTTGATGATATCAGTATCCCTAAAATTCGAGAAATTAAGCTTTCTAAATATTATTTCTTCCCAGTCTTTTAATTGTGGGTTTCTTTTCCCCCAGTTCCGTAATAAGGAGTTTCGTAACCCATTAGAGTTGTAGGGGGTTCATATTTGTAATGGATAATGACTTGGAATTGTTAATCGGAGAGCCGAGATCCAAATCCCGTTGGGTTCGTTCTATGACCCTTGGGAATGATATAAATCCACCTCTTCTCCAGCAGTTTATTTTAATTAAAACTTTTATCCCTAAATCAATATCTCAAAAAAAAAACAACAAAAAAAAGTTACATTTTAAAAATATTTTCTGGCTTTAAATAACTTGCAATGTGTTGATTAAGCTGTAAAAAACGAATCAATAAACCTCCTACTAAAACTAATTAAAATTACTAACATTTTACGAATAAGTGATTTTCATACCTTTGTAAGATGCAGGAAATATAAGTTGCTGTAGCGGGTGGCTGAATATATTGTTCTTTAACGGTAAAGAGCATCAGCAGCAGCCGTCTACAGAGAAATTAAAACAAGAGAAAGAGAAACACAGCGATTAACCTGTAAGAAAAAAAAGTCTTGCAATCGAGAGCTCGTTGTGTACTGTTGATTTGCATTTTGAATGCTTTCAATTTAATATATTCGAATTTATTCTTGCTAAAAGTTCCCCCCATACAAGGCTCAAGAGCCACTAAAGGATAATTAATGAGGTTGCTGTATGGACGTAAGAGGAGAAAGTAAGTGCAGATTATGAGATTGATAGGTAAATTGTCTCGAGATAGGGAGAGGTTGGAAGTGTAGGGATTAGGAAAGCCTTGGATCTGGAGTCTGTTCCGCAAAGAAACGGTTTTCGTGAAGAAGCATCTTGAGTAGGATTTCTATCAATGAAGGAAATGAGAGTGATTTGATCCCGTATACATGTTATGGCGTGTCTTAGCTGAAAAGGTCGGCACGGGTAGAACTAAGGAATCTAGCTCGTCTAAATATCTGACATGAAAATAACCGCAGAGCAGCGATCCGCTTGCGATGTTGCGTCTGTGAGGAAAGAAGTTGTAGGATGGTAAATAATTAATCGCCCACAAGGCCTTGTTAAATGCTATTGAGCTCTATCAAGGCTGGAATGTGAGGCTTGAACAGCACCAACCCAGATATGGAAATAATAATACTATATTTTTTGGTTTGATCTGACTTTTGTAAAGATAAAAAGTATGACAGGAGGATTCTTTCTACTTTCTGAAGTGGCAAAACGAACCAGCATCTTTTCCGATATATTGTATATCCTTTTTGAAGGAGAAAACTATCCGGAAATCTAAAGCATTTAATATATATATATATATATATATATATATATATATATATATATATATATTTTTTTTTTTTATTGTCAGTTAAATTTAGTGCATTCAGATAATCATAATTAACCAAATATAAATAAAAACAAAGAAAAATATTATTGTTCTAATTTCCTGAAGCTAATCCTATCGAATAAGACATAATTTTCAATACTGTTTTATTCATACTTATTATATTCTTCATTTCTCCCTATCAGCTTTAATGTTCTTTGCCTGTCTTCTCGTGTCTTTTGCTAAGCCTTTAAAAAAATTAGACGCAAAAAGTGCTTTGCGAATAACATTAGTTTGTCATCATTTATTGCGTATGCATTGATCAATAGACTGAATATTAAAAAAAAACAAACATTATATTTCTCTATTGTTCATTATCAGCTCTTCTGTTCTCGCCTGTTGAATGCATTTGCTTACAAAGATAAGAAATAAATTAATGGAAAAGTGTAATCGAAAATGATGGACAGTTTTTTTTTTTAATTCTCTTTTATTTCTTTCATTTACTGACTTTTCTACTTGTTTATTCATTCCTGCTTCATTATTACACTTCATAAAATTCTTCTCTAGTTCAGTCTTATAATATTTACCTCTTCATTTAATTATCTCTTCGTCTTGTCTTCTTTCTTGTCTTTTCTTTTATTTCAGTTTATGCTTTTTCGAAAGCAACAATACATTCGGCTTCAGCATATTGTTTCATTAGTAATAATATATCTTGAATTCAGAGTTCAGAGATAGAAGGCATATTCGTTCACGTGCAAAAATATAATTACTGAAAACCTTTGTAGCCATGATTTACGACATTCCAACTTAAAAACGTATTCACAAATACGCATGAACAAACAATTGTTCTATTGTCTTTTATATCGGCAAAGCGAGCTGAAATTGAATTTCTTTTTACACAGTTTCTCAAGCAGTAATTTCTGTTCACTAAATTTGAAATTTCAGAATCAGTTTGAAATATGATATCACCGCGGCAACTGTTCTGTGTTTCTGTAGAGTTATTTTATCACTTTGGGGTGGGGTTGGGGTTTTTGCTGATTTATTTCATTTCTACATGATTAATAATTATCGAAAAATTCATGGGAATAATCTTTAACAAATCACCAATGAAATAACGCTTTCATCTGATAACAACTTCAGATGCCGGATACAATGATAATAAATACAACTGGATATCCAACGAAAATGTTGAACAAATTAGACAAGTTTGTCGCTGGTTAGCTATAAAAAAAAGTCAGTGAATCTCATCTCATGTACAAGTCTCCTGAAGTCAATGATCTGTAACCTGCACAAGATATACCCCTACTGTGTTCATGTAAAAAAAAAAAAATAGCAAAATTTTCTATCTCTATATACGGGGGCTTTTTTTCGAATAAATAATTCACTAATTTGTTTTTATTCTAGACATTTTCAAATTTTCTGTTTCCTCATTGATGTTTGAGAAATATCTTTTGATTAGCTGATTATTGATTATGTTGCTTAATTATATTCCAGCTAATTTTCCAGTCAACATTTGACATTTTCAAGTGGGTTATTTTAGTGTCATCTAAACTGGCACAAAAAATCTACTCTATTCACCGACATATTTTCAGGCTTTTAGCTTCATACTGGTTTCTTTCTTTTGCTATCAACTTGATGTGATCTTGTCTCAATCTATCCTCCATAAACTCCCCCAAAGAAATCTACGTTTCAGGACACCATACAAAGAGCATCTTACAAAATCAGTAAATAAACAAACAAAGAAAAATAATTTTTGAAAGTAATAACATTGCCGCAAGTAGCAAACCTTACAAACGACAGATCATCAGTCAAATCACGAGGCATAAACTTTCGCATTCTCTTCACTTTGTCCATTTCCGCCAGATATTTTCCGATTGTTATATATGCTTCCTCCAATTTCCCCACAACGCAAGAATATTTCTTTCGGCTATGGACCTCAAGGCTCCCATCTTTTGCATTTCCAGCGGTGACTTGTGACCAATACTGGGATCATCTTGGAGATTTAGATCACCAGAAAGAAATTGTTTGAACCCATGATGCAATGAATCATTCTTAAACTGACACCAGCCTCCAAGCGCTGTTGTGAGTGTGGATGGCTTCAGCTGTGTCCTGGCCGGCTTTGAACTCAGGGAACATAATCATATCTAAACCACGTTTATTGATATTTACTCTAATGTCCGAGAAAAAAAATGCAAAAATTCAGCACCCGAAAGAGAAGGCGCAGTGCTTTATAATGATATATAAATGTAGGTGTAAACTGAAAGGAACGATGCGTAAAAAGTAATAATACTATTGCAACGCAAACATAGCCATTCATTTTGTTCCGATTTTATATATATATATATATATATATATATATATATATATATATATATATATATATATATATATATAGGAGCAACATAAATATTATTCATCCATTATTTAAGCATAAATATTTACATTATTTAAGCATAAATTTCAACATACCTATTCAGAAAAGTTTTTTTTAAATTTAAGGGTTTCCTAACATGCATTTGTTTTATTGATTTCGGTTTTAATTAAACTGCAATCAATAAAACAAAGTTGCATCAAACAAAACCTGACGAAATTCCCGCTTTAAAAATGGCTGGTATGAAGAAGTTTGAGATGATGTTTACAGAAATCCGTTTCGAGGAAGTCAACGTTCAGTTCGCACCAGGAGAAACGTTGAACCCGTCAAGAGAAATCCACTAAGAAATATGTGGAAGATGACAAAAGAATTTTATATTTTGGATATTTACGTACGCTCTATCTCTGATGTTTAGCACTATATCCTATAAATATAGCACGCCTTAGAACTATATATATATATATATATATATATATATATATATATATATATATATATATATATATATCTCCGAAATATACAGGAGGACATTTGCAACCTATTTTGTGAAAGAGGGTTTAGGCTTAAAACAGTGACAATGACAGCTGCTCAAATACCTTCAAACAAAAACGACTTGGCAGAAGGGAAAATGTTTGAAGAGATACAGGGTCAGCCGACAAATGCTAGGTTTTCCACTGGGATGACTGTGGTCGACGGCCTAAACGAAAGTTTAGTTCACTCCTCAGGAAATATTGCCGAAGTATTTTTAATCATTTCTGATTAGCAAGGCTAAAGAGAATGAGAAGACAAAGTATAGGAGGACTGAGGAAAGGACAACATAAGAAGGATTCAAGAATGTAGAATATGGCGATTGACGTTGAAATTAAAGCAAGTAAAAGGAAGGAGTTCCACAGGTGGAAATTGTGAGAAAAGCTGTTGGAGGAGAAATGGTTGTTGCATTTAGCTATTTCAACAGTAAAACGGAAACTATTTGTCAATCTAGTAGCAATTTAAATTCATATAGTCGGGGCACGAGGGAAAAAACTCGTCAGAGAATTTGCAACAACAGTAGGAACGCCATGTCACATCGGTGAGAACGTGCCGGAAGTCAAGATGCCTGGTCAGGATCGATTATATTACAGAGCCTTCTTTGGATTTTCCCTAAGAATCTGAAATGTACAGCAGGAGCACCAAGCCAGATATGACAACTGTAATCAATACACGGACGAATGACAGATTTGTAAATGTGCAAGATTTAGTAGACGAAGGAATTGATTCGATATAGTCATTCCACTTCATCTCAATAGAAAACGCCAAGTAGGCGTAATGTGTCGTTCTCCTGAGTTTAGCATCAGCCATGTTGATGGCGGACATAAAAATGTTCTCTGTGGGAATTAAATGAAAGTGGTTTTGTTTTGGAGGCGTTCAGATTTACAAACCATTTCTTGTCCAAGTTCATCACTAATTGGAGGTCATTTACAAGAACAGTTGTCAGGTTTATTTTGTCAGATCTGACGAATTTACTACTGAAACGAGTAAATGGTAGTGTCATCTGTATAAATACTTAGCGGGAGATCTTTGATGAAAATCAAAACAGCGTAGGTCCCAGGATAGAGCGTTGGAGATACGCCGAGTTCGTTTGAAGAAACTGGAAGTGAGCCTGTTCAACACTACCTTCATTTCAAGAACGATTGGATTAAAGCAAATATTCCTCTTGAGATACTGTAGTATGTAAAATATTTGCAATAAGTATAACAGTCAACCCATAAATTTCATTAATCAAAATCTAAAATATTTTATGATCAAATGAATAATAGATAAATGTAAATGCCGCAAAAAGGTATATAGGAGATTGCACCACTAATTTCAACATAACACGAGGTCATTTACTACATTTCTATTCGAAAGTTTCAATGTATAATATTCGATTTATATGCTCAGACTTCACCACTCAAAAGAAGGAGATGATGCAGAACAATCAATACTTTTGGCAAAATAAACACATAGTTCTCCATCATCAGATTACTAACTTAAATGATGTATTTTTTTTTATCTAATTATATTTTTCTTATGTATGGATATCCTTTCAGAAATGCGATTGTTCATAAATTGGTAAAAAATCATGTTGTACTTATTTTTTTTTAACCAATACAAGAATCGAGAGCCACTCAAGGTAGGTTTTTAATCAATGTCTTTTATAGGCGTAATAATATCATATCAGGATATATAAGATAGATAAGGTTTAACCTAAGCTTGGAGCGGTAGTGATTGCAGGGCTAGAGAAGCAACCCCTCGGCTGTCTATTCCACAAAGCAGAACTTTCTACTTATCAATGGAATACGAAGGAAAATAAGGATGGATTACCCCTCCCACTTCGTAACTGCCATGTCGGGTCTTAGGTTTGAAATAGTGGAACTAAGGAATGTGAAAAGTATATTAACCCCACAAGTCCGCGGAAACGCTTTTGAACACTGTCAAGGATGAAGATAGATGACTGAGTAGGTTGAAACCAAATATTATGTCTGTTTCAACTCTTGCAAATTGTATGGCAGATAAAGTCAGGTACTTTCTAGAGAGGTATCAAAAGCGGTCTATTTTTCCAGCATTTTAAGCTATGGAACGTATAATATGCTTTCCACTTAATGTCCGATTGATAATGTAACTATTTATCGGGACTGATGAAAATTCAGTGTCTATTCGGAGATGAAAGTTTATTAACTTAATTTTTTTGTATATATAATGGTATAAAGCCGTTGTTTCCCATTGAACTGATAGAGTTCTGTCAGATTAGAGATGAGTTACCTGATTTTTGGCGATGCACACATAAAATGTGGTATCATCACCATAGATATTTATTACAATTTCAGAATTTTAGGCAGATCATTAATATAAGCAGTAAGATGGTAGGACCGTTCGGTGAGTTTTTTTTCACGTCTGCGTAGATCTCATAGGTTTCAGAAGTCAGATCACTGATTTACATTCAAGGAAACGACTTGACGGAAAAAAAAACAAACTTGGTAACTGCAAAGACTCTTCCAGAGATTCCAGAGATGAAGAGTTTATACCACAATCAATCTCGTGGTAAGTTTATTATCGAGTGCCTCACTTTCAATGTGTTAGAATAGGCATCAGCAGTGGTAGTAGAAGAACAAAATCTATACTGATTGTCACCAGAAGATTGTTCCTATTGAGGATTAACATCCTTCATGGAGATCATAGACACAAAGTGTCTGCTGATAATGAGACTAATGGTCGATTAAGACAGGATGAGCACACCCGGCAGTTCCTTCCATAGATTTGGGGAAATATTTCCGTCTTTCAAGCAGCGGCTAATCAAATTTGCTAAGATTGGAGATAACTCTTTATTGGGACCAGCAGCTTCGTAGACTTATCCAGACAAGTAGCCTTCGTTGAGTTAAATAGATGTGTATAAAATGCCCATTCTGTGATAGTGATATAATAGAGAGGCGGGCAAGAAAGGTAAATATGTCCCATCTTGTCTAGCGTGGAGTTACGTGTAAAGTTTTTTACAGCGCTTAGCCTTATCCGGCGGGGATGAAATAATATCGGAGCTAGTAATAATAGTAGGCAGTAATATTTTACTTTATTAAGCATTTTTGTTTGAGATTTTGCAGAACTCACGTCTTTTGTTTTCGACTTTGGCTTGACTGATTGTGCATAGTTATTGTTTGCATTTTCCAGAAATCTCTCGTACTGATTGCAGGCAGTCCTGAAGACAACAAGGGTCACGCTACAATGTTCCTCTGAAAAAGATGCATGGTTGCAAACATGCGATTCATATGACCAGACTATTAATTATTTTCTCTCCCACAGGTTGAGTCGAATGTTAATGCTATTGTTAATATAAGCAGTTTCCATATAAGGATATTTTTAAAATATTATAACCACAAAAATGTATATTGGTCTTAACATTATATATTATATTTGTAATGTAATGAAAAACGATTCGACTGAGAAATAGGAGAGCCAAGTTCGAATTCCAGTCGAGTTTATTGAATTTATTTACTCGCAAAACCACTGGGAGGATATGTACATTTCTTCCCCCAACTAAGGATTTAATATTAGGAGCAAAGAAGGGTTTTCAGCCGAGTTTGTTAAAAACCTTTGTAGCCATGATTTACGACATTCCAACTTAAAAACGTATTCACAAATACGCATGAACAAACAATTGTTCTATTGTCTTTTATATCGGCAAAGCGAGCTGAAATTGAATTTCTTTTTACACAGTTTCTCAAGCAGTAATTTCTGTTCACTAAATTTGAAATTTCAGAATCAGTTTGAAATATGATATCACCGCGGCAACTGTTCTGTGTTTCTGTAGAGTTATTTTATCACTTTGGGGTGGGGTTGGGGTTTTGCTGATTTATTTCATTTCTACATGATTAATAATTATCGAAAAAATTCATGGGAATAATCTTTAACAAATCACCAATGAAATAACGCTTTCATCTGATAACAACTTCAGATGCCGGATACAATGATAATAAATACAACTGGATATCCAACGAAAATGTTGAACAAATTAGACAAGTTTGTCGCTGGTTAGCTATAAAAAAAAGTCAGTGAATCTCATCTCATGTACAAGTCTCCCGAAGTCAATGATCTGTAACCTGCACAAGATATACCCCCTACTGTGTTCATGTAAAAAAAAAAAAATAGCAAAATTTTCTATCTCTATATACGGGAGGCTTTTTTCGAATAAATAATTCACTAATTTGCTTTTATTCTAGACATTTTCAAATTTTCTGTTTCCTCATTGATGTTTGAGAAATATCTTTTGATTAGCTGATTATTGATTATGTTGCTTAATTATATTCCAGCTAATTTTCCAGTCAACATTTGACATTTTCAAGTGGGTTATTTTAGTGTCATCTAAACTGGCACAAAAATCTACTTCTATTCACCGACATATTTTCAGGCTTTTAGCTTCATACTGGGTTTCTTTCTTTGCTATCAACTTGATGTGATCTTGTCTCAATCTATCCTCCATAAACTCCCCCAAAGAAATCTACGTTTCAGGACACCATACAAAGAGCATCTTACAAAATCAGTAAATAAACAAACAAAGAAAAATAATTTTTGAAAGTAATAACATTGCCGCAAGTAGCAAACCTTACAAACGACAGATCATCAGTCAAATCACGAGGCATAAACTTTCGCATTCTCTTCACTTTGTCCATTTCCGCCAGATATTTTCCGATTGTTATATATGCTTCCTCCAATTTTCCCCACAACGCAAGAATATTTCTTTCGGCTATGGACCCTCAAGGCTCCCATCTTTTTGCATTTCCAGCGGTGACTTGTGACCAATACTGGGATCATCTTGGAGATTTAGATCACCAGAAAGAAATTGTTTGAACCCATGATGCAATGAATCATTCTTAAACTGACACCAGCCTCCAAGCGCTGTTGTGAGTGTGGATGGCTTCAGCTGTGTCCTGGCCGGCTTTGAACTCAGGGAACATAATCATATCTAAACCACGTTTATTGATATTTACTCTAATGTCCGAGAAAAAAAAATGCAAAAATTCAGCACCCGAAAGAGAAGGCGCAGTGCTTTTATAATGATATATAAATGTAGGTAAACTGAAAGGAACGATGCGTAAAAGTAATAATACTATTGCAACGCAAACATAGCCATTCATTTTGTTCCGATTTTATATATATATATATATATATATATATATATATATATATATATATATATATATATATAGCAGGACAACATAAATATTATTCATCCATTATTTAAGCATAAATATTTACACATTATTTAAGCATAAATTTCAACATACCTATTCAGAAAATAGTTTTTAAATTTAAGGGTTTCCTAACATGCATTTGTTTTATTGATTTCGGTTTTAATTAAACTGCAATCAATAAAACAAAGTTGCATCAAACAAAACCCTGACGAAATTCCCTTTAAAAATGGCTGGTATGAAGAAGTTTGAGATGATGTTTACAGAAATCCGTTTCGAGGAAGTCAACGTTCAGTTCGCACCAGGAGAAACGTTGAACCCGTCAAGAGAAATCCACTAAGAAATATGTGGAAGATGACAAAAGAATTTTATATTTTGGATATTTACGTACGCTCTATCTCTGATGTTTAGCACTATATCCTATAAATATAGCACGCCTTAGAACTATATATATATATATATATATATATATATATATATATATATATATATATATATATATATCTCCGAAATATACAGGAGGACATTTGCAACCTATTTTGTGAAAAAGAGGGTTTAGGCTTAAAACAGTGACAATGACAGCTGCTCAAATACCTTCAAACAAAAACGACTTGGCAGAAGGGAAAATGTTTGAAGAGATACAGGGTCTGCCGACAAATGCTAGGTTTTCCACTGGGATGACTGTGGTCGACGGCCTAAACGAAAGTTTAGTTCACTTCCTCAGGAAATATTACCGAAGTATTTTTAATCATTTCTGATTAGCAAGGCTAAAGAGAATGAGAAGACAAAGTATAGGGAGGACTGAGGAAAGGACAACATAAGAAGGATTCAAGAATGTAGAATATGGCGATTGACGTTGAAATTAAAGCAAGTAAAAGGAAGGGAGTTCCACAGGTGGAAATTGTGAGAAAAGCTGTTGGAGGAGAAATGGTTGTTGCATTTAGCTATTTCAACAGTAAAACGGAAACTATTTGTCAATCTAGTAGCAAGCTTAAATTCATATAGTCGGGGCACGAGGGAAAAAAACTCGTCAGAGAATTTGCAATAACAGTAGGAACGCCATGTCACATCGGTGAGAACGTGCCGGAAGTCAAGATGCCTGGTCAGGATCGATTATATTACAGAGCCTTCTTTGGATTTTCCCTAAGAATCTCGAAATGTACAGCAGGAGCACCAAGCCAGATATGACAACTGTAATCAATACACGGACGAATGACAGATTTGTAAATGTGCAAGATTTAGTAGACGAAGGAATTGATTCGATATAGTCATTCCACTTCATCTCAATAGAAAACGCCAAGTAGGCGTAATGTGTCGTTCTCCGGGAGTTTAGCATCAGCCATGTTGATGGCGGACATAAAAATGTTCTCTGTGGGAATTAAATGAAAGTGGTTTTGTTTTGGAGGCGTTCAGATTTACAAACCATTTCTTGTCCAAGTTCATCACTAATTGGAGGTCATTTACAAGAACAGTTGTCAGGTTTATTTTGTCAGATCTGACGAATTTACTACTGAAACGAGTAAATGGTAGTGTCATCTGTATAAATACTTAGCGGGGAGATCTTTGATGAAAATCAAAAACAGCGTAGGTCCCAGGATAGAGCGTTGGAGATACCCGAGTTCGTTTGAAGAAACTGGAAGTGAGCCTGTTCAACACTACCTTCATTTCAAGAACGATTGGATTAAAGCAAATATTCCTCTTGAGATACTGTAGTATGTAAAATATTTGCAATAAGTATAACAGTCAACCCATAAATTTCATTAATCAAAATCTAAAATATTTTATGATCAAATGAATAATAGATAAATGTAAATGCCGCAAAAGGTATATAGGAGATTGCACCACTAATTCCCCAACATAACACGAGGTCATTTACTACATTTCTATTCGAAAGTTTCAATGTATAATATTCGATTTATATGCTCAGACTTCACTACTCAAAAGAAGGAGATGATGCAGAACAATCAATACTTTTGGCAAAATAAACACATAGTTCTCCATCATCAGATTACTAACTTAAATGATGTATTTTTTTTTTTATCTAATTATATTTTTCTTATGTATGGATATCCTTTCAGAAATGCGATTGTTCATAAATTGGTAAAAAATCATGTTGTACTTATTTTTTTTAACCAATACAAGAATCGAGAGCCACTCAAGGTAGAGGTTTAATCAATGTCTTTTATAGGCGTAATAATATCATATCAGGATATATAAGATAGATAAGGTTTAACTCTAAGCTTGGAGCGGTAGTGATTGCAGGGCTAGGAGAAGCAACCTCTCGGCTGTCTATTCCACAAAGCAGAACTTTCTACTTATCAATGGAATACGAAGGAAAATAAGGATGGATTACCCCCTCCCCACTTCGTAACTGCCATGTCGGGTCTTAGGTTTGAAATAGTGGAACTAAGGAATGTGAAAAGTATATTAACCCCTACAAGTCCGCGGAAACGCTTTTGAACACTGTCAAGGATGAAGATAGATGACTGAGTAGGTTGAAACCAAATATTATGTCTGTTTCAACTCTTGCAAATTGTATGGCAGATAAAGTCAGGTACTTTCTAGAGAGGTATCAAAAGCGGTCTATTTTTCCAGCATTTTAAGCTATGGAACGTATAATATGCTTTCCACTTAATGTCCGATTGATAATGTAACTATTTATCGGGACTGATGAAAATTCAGTGTCTATTCGGAGATGAAAGCTTATTAACTTAATTTCTTTTTTGTATATATAATGGTATAAAGCCGTTGTTTCCCCATTGAACTGATAGAGTTCTGTCAGATTAGAGATGAGTTACCTGATTTTTGGCGATGCACACATAAAATGTGGTATCATCACCATAGATATTTATTACAATTTCAGAATTTTAGGCAGATCATTAATATAAGCAGTAAGATGGTAGGACCGTTCGGTGAGTTTTTTTTTCACGTCTGCGTAGATCTCATAGGTTTCAGAAGTCAGATCACTGATTTACATTCAAGGAACGACTTGACGGAAAAAAAAAACAAACTTGGTAACTGCAAAGACTCTTCCAGAGATTCCAGAGATGAAGAGTTTATACCACAATCAATCTCGTGGTAAGTTTATTATCGAGTGCCTCACTTTCAATGTGTTAGAATAGGGCATCAGCAGTGGTAGTAGAAGAACAAAATCTATACTGATTGTCACTCAGAAGATTGTTCCTATTGAGGGGATTAACATCCTTCATGGAGATCATAGACACAAAGTGTCTGCTGATAATGAGACTAATGGTCGATTAAGACAGGGATGAGCACACTCCGGCAGTTCCTTCCATAGATTTGGGAAATATTTCCGTCTTTCAAGCAGCGGCTAATCAAATTTGCTAAGATTGGAGATAACTCTTTTATTGGGACCAGCAGCTTCGTAGACTTATCCAGACAAGTAGCCTTCGTTGAGTTAAATAGATGTGTATAAAATGCCCATTCTGTGATAGTGATATAATAGAGAGGCGGGCAAGAAAGGTAAATAATGTCCCATCTTGTCTAGCGTGGAGTTACGTGTAAAGTTCTTTACAAAGCGCTTAGCCTTATCCGGCGGGGATGAAATAATATCGGAGCTAGTAATAATAGTAGGCAGTAATATTTTACTTCTATTAAGCATTTTGTTTGAGATTTTGCAGAACTCACGTCTTTTGTTTTCGACTTTGGCTTGGACTGACTGTGCATAGTTATTGTTTGCATTTTCCAGAAATCTCTCGTACTGATTGCAGGCAGTCCTGAAGACAACAAGGGTCACGCTACAATGTTCCCTCTGAAAAAGATGCATGGTTGCAAACATGCGATTCACATGACTCAGACTATTAATTATTTTCTCTCCCACAGGTGCGAGTCGAATGTTAATGCTATTGTTAATATAAGCAGTTTCCATATAAGGATATTTTTAAAATATTATAACCACAAAATGTATATTGGTCTTAACATTATATATTATATTTGTAATGTAATGAAACGCGATTCGGACTGAGAAATAGGAGAGCCAAGTTCGAATTCCAGTCGAGTTTATTGAATTTACTTACTCGCAAAAACCACTGGGAAGGATATGTACACATTTCTCTCCCCCAACTAAGGATTTAATATTAGGAGCAAAGAAGGGTTTTCAGCCGAGTTTGTTAACCAATCTAGGAGAAGGACAACTTATTCAGTTCAATCTCAACATGGGGTTGACAACTCTGTCCCGTAAAATCAAACAACATGCTATGGAAAAGCAACATTGCCTAGCGTACTGAGAGCTGTGATCTCATACTTTCGGGGGTGGGGAGGGTATGGGATTTTAGTGCTTGTAGATTCTTTCTGCTTCAAACGATACCCAATATATTTTTCGCTAAATATATATTATTTAAATGTATTCTAATTAAACCAATAATCGAGAATTTTCTGTCATGAAAATTGACATAAGACAAAAGTTGTTCCTTGTGATAATAAATAATTTACATTTAATAATAATCTAAATAGAATAATACGTAAAACTACGTAAGTGTATGTATACACCTTTTTAGTTATTTTTAAATATGTATAATTCTAACCAACTAAAACAGACACAGGCTAGTGTGTAATGAAAAGTGCAATTAAGGCAGAACTTTCCAAAGAAGTTTTCTAATTCAAAAAAACACCATAGGTATTTTTTAGGTTACATTTTATATTTCAAAGGTAAAGTGAAGTTACCAAGGAATTAAAGACCAGCTCTTAATTAAAATTAATTACTATAATTGTTTCATTATAAATAAAGATCAAAATAGAAATAAACATATCCACTTTCTGCTTGAAATTTTGCACAAGAAAAATCATATATATATATATATATATATATATATATATATATATATATATGTATTGAACAATAAAAAATATTAAAAAATTAAAATCTTCAGACACAATGGGTTGTAGATTAATATTCTTTCGTATTTTTATTATTATTATTTCATTTAGATTCCTTGACTAGTTTCGGCCAAAATGGCCATCATCGGGAGAAGAAATATTTCTGCTTGCTGGTAGCTGTAAACTACAGAAATGAATGTCTTTTGCTGGAGAAAATTAACTTTTGTCTGTAGTTCTCATTTGTTTTATTTTTTTTTATCTTTTTAACATGAATCTTTTAACATTCCTTGTGTTGGTCAAACAGTCTCATTTAAGTTGTTAATTGAGATAAGAGCTGGATGGATCTATGCTTCTCTGAATTCCCCTGGTAAGTTTGACAGTTTTATTGGTCCTGGAGAGGGGATGTGTCTCTGTTAAGTGTTTGTGTGTGTGTTATTTGGTTCTTAGGGAGTGAGTGAGTATGTTATGTGTAAGCGTGTGTATTGCTGTGTGTGTGTGTTATCATTTGGCTCATTAGGGAGTGAGTGAGTATGATGTGTGTAAGTGTGTATGTTCGTGTGGGTGTGTGTATAACTGTGAGGCCTCAACACCGCCGTAGGCATGTCTGTCTTGTGTGGGGGAGAAATGCGGGCAGATTTTGATTTGTTGAGTTATATATTAATACAGCGAAAACAGGCCTGTATGTGGATGAGCATTACATCCGTAAACAATACGTTAGAATTTCCCTTTCTATCTGACGTATGCCGATACCTTAGGTTGTAGGATCTCCGACTGATGCCAAAACTGTTGGATTTCGATTCCGGCATATAAGCAACCTGTTGTCTAGCGACACTGATGAACTGTGACACAGCAAAATGTGGCTCACCATATTAATGATTAATATATATATCTCATAAGAGTTTAAAAGAATGCGCTTCCTCATATTCAAAGCTATATATCTCTTTGAAATGACGGAATGCATTATTTTAAACGGACATTTTTCGTCCACACTTTCTTCCGAAAAATTTGTTGTAAAGGCAACAATCAAAACGGCGACACAGAAAAAGGTCGAGACGGGATGTAAATAAGCCATATTTAATTTCTGTAGTTTTAGCGTTTTATATATATATATATATATATATATATATATATATATATATATATATATATATATTAGGCCAATCTATAAAAAATGTAGCAGGATGAGAAAAATGTTTGATATATTTTATTTTATATCCACAGTACTTAGTGAAAATTACTCAAAATCAGTGATAGAGCTAACATATTCAGTTGTGTGGATATGAGTTTGTGGCCCTGGGTTTCATGCTTTTGTGATCATCAGACAAACTAGTTTATTTTTGAAAAATTGAATCTCTTTATGCTTGTTTGTGTTTATGTTTGCGTTGGATTATGTTACTCCGTGTTCGTTTGAGATGACACTCTCATACATACACGCACACATACATACAGATGCACGCATTTTAGTTCACACAAATATACCTATTTAAACAATCCGAGATTAGGCGCAGATACATATCCATGCTTTCAAGCATACATACATACGCAATTGTAATTCTATTTCGGTGCCTAGATTGTATGTAGCGATGTTCTTTCAACAGTATATATATATATATATATATATATATATATATATATATATATGAGATTATGTAACCCACATAAATGTCGTATCGGCGACTAAACCGTTTCCCACACCAGTCATTTCTGGTGAAGAGACGGATGGAAACATCAAGCAGGATTAAAAGCAAGTCCTGTCAAAGAGCGGATGGACTTTCTAATAGAGTCAACGTTTATCTAAGCGCAATGTACTAGAGTGGGCTTCATAGTTATGTATGCAGCTCTTGTGATGTCTACACTGCTTCGTAGTCAACGGTCAATCTGATGGAATAAACAGTCACTTTCTCATGATCAAAGCAACCCCTCAATTTTGGGTGGGGGGTATATGCTGTGGCTTGGCCTGGAGAAGGATGGGCTTTGCCAGGTATATTAATGATGTGTACATTAATGTATGTTTCTCTGGTTTTTATTTAAATTTATGGTGGGAACTGGTCAGGTCATTGAGCATTGATTCTACGGCAACACTCAGTCATGAAACTTGTGGATATGTGATGACAGGAAGTAAAATATTTAATTAGTTATCATTACGTAATAAGTGAAAATAGCAACCGTTTACTTTGCTTCGGCAATCAGTGTGAATATTTAAAAAAGTATTTTAACTTCCTGTTTCTCTTGAGGGACATTGATCTGTGAAATGTTCGCTCACTTGGATGTGACAGACAACACATGCTGAAATGGTCAGTTGAGAAATAAATCTTCCTTAAAAAAATAAATATTTTCAAGGCAAATTTATTTATAGATGAGGATTAAACATCCTAATTTTGGTTATGGTCCGCAACTAATATAGATATAAAGAACGTATTCAGTATTACAGTAAATATTGCATCAATTTCTGATCTCTTAGTTATGTCAGCTTCCTTCAGAGATTAGACTAACATTGTTCTCCACGCGTTCTTTTTCTTCTTTAACTGTGAATTGCTAAGCCTTATTACAAATATAGTGACGTGGTTACTCCTTGCTTTATCCACGCTTTTAATTTCAAAGTTTTATATTGTTTGCCAAAGCTAGAGTGTCCAGTCCCAGTAGCCTGCTTTTTCACCCATAGCTGGGGAGGAAGAGATGAATTCTTACTTTTCTCTAAGGTTTTAGTGTGAAAGTGAACGCAGCAGAATAGTTCATAATTTCGAGTCAGCATGGTTATTTTAGCTTACCATCTCTCCTAAACACCAAAAACATATTTTCCTGATTTCTAAATGAAACTTATTTTAAGTAAATATCTTTGGTAAATTATTTGCAGTAATGTTTATAGTAAAATTTTAATTTTCATATATATTCGATAAGATTTGGCATAAATGTTATCAAAAGATGATTCCTTGTCTGATTTCAATGCACAAAATACAGTGTCTCCAAATTTTGCACGCATATTCTTAATATAAAATTGCAAAATTATATAGTTTCTCAGAAATTAAGGTATTTATTTTTACTCTGCTATTTTTAATAATTCAAACGTTTTCCTTTATTATTATTTACTAAGATTCCTCGAAAAGATAGGATAATAGATGTAATACACACTGTTCAAAATTAATAATGGGGGTCTATTTCAAATATGTATAAGTATTCATTATAATATTGTTTGAAGTAATAAAATGTTTGGTAGTGTAAGTAAACAATTTTGCTGACAGCTAGGAATATTTATTCAGTGTAAAACTACATTAGAACAGATCTTAAAACTGGTGAAGTAGTTCTACTAATTCAGTGAGTAAGCATAAAGACGTAGGCTGTGTTTTAATAAAACAAGAACCGAAAGAGAACTGTGAATATTATTTCTTATTTAATTACCGCCAGAATCTTTTATCTATGAATATATTTTTCAGTATTAAGTCACATATTTCATTAGAAACGAAGCAAAGAGAACTGAAAGCTTGTATGTCAGTAAGTGCTGGAAAATTTCCATCCAGATGAAGAAGAGGCTCAAAGAGACAGCTTGTCCTAAAGATGGCTGCTCAGAATAGCATAGACAAAAAATGTGAGAAACGAGGAAGTTTTGAGGAAATGAGAAACAGACAGATACACATACTTTAAATCAAATAAGGTTAAAATTTCAAAGACTAATTATGAGGAAAGACGGTTTGGAAAATGTAACACTTACAACACGTAAATTAACTAATAATGGAAGTCGGTAAAATTTCAAACGTTGTTTAGCGCTACAAGAGATAAGAAATTGTGGTGAGCCATGATCATTCAGGTCCCGAAGGAACAGGGCACATTCATGACGATAGGAAGGTTTTGGTACAGTTGCTTGATAAATCCTTGTCTCGAGTAACAAACAGTTTGTTGCCTATATTAGCCAATTTTTATCAAGTTTAGCAATAGTTGTTGAACATTTCAAACTGGTATTGTTTTTTTTTTAAATGTATGGTGAAGTAATCTGAACTGATGGTTAAAAAACCTGCTTCTGTAACTGTAACAGGGATTGGTAACTTCTTTCTACAGACGGGCTTTGCATAAAATTAAGTGCACCTGTACGTATTTCACAGCAAGAGGGGGAGAATAATGACGTTAGAAACAAGGGTATCGTTGAATCTCTAAACGGATTAAGAGCAACCAACAGCAAATTTGATTACGAAGCGATTCAATGGTTAGATTACAGCATCAACTGCGAAGAACTTTCTCGGTGAGAAAACAAATCGTTACCGAATTGACCCAGCCGACCACGATTACATGGACGATATGCTATCGTGATTGAATTATGTCAGAACACAGCTCAAGCATATTTTAAGCAACTTTCATTGATCATCACAGAGAAAACATTCACAAATGTCATCGAATTCATGTTGGTAGATGGCCTGGTAAACTGTATATATTTCCGTGAACGAGGTCAGATTTTATGGAGATATTTACGTACTTCGACCACGGATAATATTTAATTCGTACAAGATGTAACAAATCAAGCAAAAATCTCTCTGAAAATGATAAAAAAAAATCAATAGAATAAAACCAATGAGCGTTTCGATGTAATAAATGTATGGATTTCGAATATTTTCTACATTTTTAAATTTATGGAGAAAAATTAATAATGGATATTTTTTCAGAAGATACACGTCTTTTGGAATATGATACACACACATATAAACCCTATATCACTAATAACTAGACTTCATTTGAATTAGTCTAATTAACTAAAAGCCTACAAAATCCTAAGAACGAACTGGATTACCTGAAGTCAAATCTCCTTACAACTTAGATCTCTTCTTCCTTAAAACCAATTGCAGACTGGGCACCAGGAAAAGATTTACATTCCGTACATTTCGTAGACCACGACGAAAACCGCAGATATACATTTATTTTATGTATTTTAAAATATTTTTGTTTGGTTCTATCTCGACGCTGCAGTTTTAATGAAAATATTATGTCAATTATAGAATATATAAAATAAAAAGAAATAGGGGAAAAGCAGTTAGGGGTTGAGATATCTCAAAACACACACACACACACACACACACACACACATATATATATATATATATATATATATATATATATATATATATATGACAAATTGGAAAACTACTTATTTGATGAAACTATAATCAGAAAAATGTTTTTTTTTTATTTCAATCAAGTCTGCATTGGGGGAAAGGAATAAGACCCAGATAAATAATATGAACGCTGTGTGTTTTTTTAAACATTAATCGTATCACTTTTAAATGAGATTTTACTAATTCCACACTATATACTGCTGGTCAAATCTTAAGGCCAATGAAAAACAAAAACATACCTTTGTTCTTTTTAGACTTTTTTTTGTAGCGCTTAAAAGATAAAAATAAGAAAATAAAAATAAAAACTGAACCTTTATTTTATTTAATAGGAACAAAGTAAATACTGCGAAATTAATCTAATACTACCAACCTAAAAGAAGATCTAAACAAAAGCAGGAAAATGCCTAACAAGTAGTCTCAGTAGGGAGTTATACAGCCTGCATTGTGAATAACTTCAAAAATCCCCTTAGGCATAGTCGATATAGTCATCTGCAGTAGACTGGCTGGAATGTTATTCCAAGAGGTAAAGATGGCTTCACGAAAATCATGAACTGTTTGGAATTAACATCCATTTGCTATCCACTCCAAACCCTTTCATTGTGGATCATATGCAAAATGGTTCAAAAGAATCATGTTTTTCGCCATGAAAAAGTTATTTGTCAATTGGAAATTATAGACTTCAGCGTTGTCCTGCTGAAAGATCCAGTCATTTCCACACAAGCGAGGGCCTTCAGTCAATAAGGTTGCTCTCTCCAACCTGCTAATGTAACCGCCCATAAAAAATCCTGAAGCTCATTGTTCCTTGGAAGGAGATAGCAGCCAAGATTATAATAGTTCTCCACGGTGTCGTGTAGAAAATGTCTCCGTTAGGATATATTTATCGTGCCAGTAGAGTTGTAAGCCATTTGGACATTCAGGTTAATTTTTTCTCATGAGAGAACAAAACCTTGGACTTTCTATATTCTATTTACCGTGTAGGTTGAGACTTCAGAATACGCCGACTGCACCCCACCAATGAGTCATCCTGAGTATGACGATAAACTACATCCGGCAGCGAGGCATCTGATCAGGAGGGTTTGAGGAGTGTGGGGCCACCGCTTAATTGCTGTTGTTCCCAGATCCACCCTAACCCGTCAAATAGTTAACCACCTTACATTCTTTTTACCCTATATATGTATAGTTGGCTTTTATAATGTTATCTCGATTGATTATAAATTATCTTTGCTAATATTGAAATATGCTCTACATTTTTCTATCCCTATTATTTTTATCGGGACAGCTTTTTTTTCAAGCTAGAGGAGTCAATTTATAACAAAATATCTTTATTTCTATCTCAGTGTATTTCTCTTGCGGGACTTTTCCAATTCTCCTGTTCCTTTATTACTGAATTTCTACACCTCTTATTTTCTTATTAAGGTATATATGAGATTCTGTTGCTCTATTTTCTCTCTCCGTTAAGATAAGCTTTTAATCAACTTTTCTCTTTTCCCCATGAGTTTAGAAAAGCTTTCTCAATAAAGTTGTTGCTGAGCAACTCAATCACTATTCGACAAGTTACTCTTCCAAACTACAATGCTTTTAGAATTGAAAAAAAATGATATCTATTCTTTTGAGTAATCGAGCTTGGAGTATTTTCTTTTTCTAATTTAATATTGGTGATGAAAAGATCTGAACTATTCACGGAATATCATGAATATTTATTCGAAGAAAAAATGTGACTGAAATGCAGAACTTGGATTTAAGCATTTCATGGAGAACATATTGTTAATTACTAAGCGTCTCTAACAAGATTTGCCCTTTTTAGTGTTCCACTGTGTGTAGACAGGTTTTGGTTAATAGCGAAGTATTCACTTAAGAATAATCAACCTTAAACGACGCAGAGAGTAGCCAACATATTCAAATTATCCAAATGAATCAAAGAAAAATCATTTATGCAGGAAAATCAAACGGCTGATTCAGACACGTTTCGAACCCACTTGATCAATTAAAGAGACCAATCGAGGAAAATCTTTCGGTTTTCATTCAAAGAATACATCGGAATATGGCTTAAACGCATTTTGCATATGATAACATATATTAAATGAAATTTAAGTGAAATTTTAATTCAGCTACTATATTTACCTGATATCGTACTTTTTGATAATAGTTTTTCCACTTTTTTTTTTTCAGAAATATAAAATATTTTCATTTCTAGGGAAGACAGGAAATGGCACCTAGATCAGTTGTCTATTGAGAAAGATAAAAGTTTGGGAGGGGTGGATTTATGAAGTTGCCTGAATGATATCGATAGATCGTTTAAGAAATGTAATGTCGAAAAAAGAATCTTTTATATTTACTAAACTAACCAAACGAACTTTTACATTACCCAATACATGTAACACTCCTTTTCTGAAAAGCGTCCGATTTACGAGACCCGGATAAATGTCAGTTCTATTTCATTTATCTATGTAGGTGCGGATACAATGTTGTGCATTCTTAGATCTGTTCGCTTCCTCTCTGATTTATTTACATGTTTTCCTGAAGCACTGGCCATGAACGAATTGCTGTGAGATGAACAGTATTAAATAAGAATCTTTTAAATCTTGGCATGAAATCTATTGAACTCGGCAACGGATTCATATGGAATAAAAATGCATTAACGTTGCCTCAATATTCAATCGTTATCTGGCCCTCTTCTTTTATATGACGTTATTTGTTCAAATTAAATTAAGACACTGTTTGTTATTCCGATATCTATATACGAGAATGATGAGAGTAATGAAACATTAAAACGAAAGTTCTAATTAAGCAAATTATAGAAAAAAATCAAAACGCTTACTTGAACATAGAAATAATCTTAGCCAATAAAAAAGCCTAAAGATCTTGTTGATAGCATCGTTGTTCCGAGTTGTAGCAGTGTAGTTTTCCCAAAGCAATTTGAGCGAACATATGTCACCTAAATTCATTTAAATTGAGGAAATATATAAATAATGTGTGATTAAATAAAATTCATATTTATATCCATACGGAAATTTTATTCATTAATATTCTAGAAATAGTCATTGAAAAGTACTCTGCCTGCTTTAATTTCAGTAATCTGATACATTGTAATATTGATCGCTGTAGAAACTCAGGAAAAAAACAAAAACAAAAAAAAAAAACTTATTTTATTTTTTACTAATAGATAAGGTTTGGAATTGTATTATAGAAATAGTAACTGTGAATTTACAATAATTATGGCACAAGGCCAAATGGGGTGAGGCTGGTAATCATTAACTATCTCCTACCAAGCTAATCCGATTCACGGCCCATTCATCATTAAAAGTAACTGATTCAGCGCCAGAAGTCATCCTTCACTATTCACTCCTACATATACCACAATACCCCATTTTCACAGGGAACCTACAAACAAATCTCATGATTTGAAATTTATGTACAAATGTTCGTAGAAAAATATATATAAAAAAATTAGTAA
Source organism: Acanthosepion pharaonis (assembly GCA_903632075.3). Classification (NCBI taxonomy): domain Eukaryota; kingdom Metazoa; phylum Mollusca; class Cephalopoda; order Sepiida; family Sepiidae; genus Acanthosepion; species Acanthosepion pharaonis. Next base: position 2,863,405 of record CAHIKZ030004120.1, read on the forward strand.
TGTTATGAAATGAGAGTCAGGGTATGAATCTCAAAATTCGAACTAAAATAGAACAAATATCGAACAGAAAACAACAGATATCCGTTCACCCCGCAAAAAATAAGAGTGGCAATTATGTTCTGTCTTAAAACAGAATCAAGAACTTAACTCACTAACGGAGTGGGAATGATAAAATAAATATGGGGGTGGGAACATCAAAGATTGAACCACTAGAGATGAAAAAGGAGGTCAAAAACAAACTGTGGGGGTTGGGAATCCCAACCTGGATCATACCATAAAGGAGAAGCCGGAAAAAGGCGAGGAAAGACTCTTACTCACATTAACTAGGTAAATAAAGAGTCGAACTTAACGAGGGGTTTCACAGGAAACAGCCCCGTTGTGACAAAGGGGGCTTAAAAAAGGAACTCAAAGATTCACACGAACCAAGCTCGCTACTTTCACCCACCTTTTCCTGAAAGCTGTCGGCAGTAAGCGAATTTTATCAGTTTTGATCTTCACCTTCAGCTGATGCTGAAAGTATTCGACCAGAGCCTGATGAGAATAGCGTTCGTACCGCAAGATTCCCTCCATTCGCGTCGTCCAGATCACTATTCCTGCCAAGGCTAGCAGCATCAGAATCACCATTCGTTACTCTCCAGAATACGTGCTCACCCAAGGACAATGGTAGGAGGGGCAGTCGGGCAAAACCGCCCAGCCCCCTCTGAATAACCTAATAATTGAAAGATAGCACGTTCCAAATCATTCGCCAGGCAAGCGAAAACTCAGCGTTATTGAGATAATTCGACGCTGGCACTCAAGATCAGATAGAACACGTATCGGCCACCGACACGTCGAATCGACTGCAGAGAGGAACCTTGGTGACCCCATCCACTAATTCACGAATCCGTGAAAAGTCACTGGATCTGAGAAAGACCCTCGTTGAGGAAATTCCAGGTCCTACGACAGCGCTCAGACCAGGAAATGAGGGGTATGATGGTAAGGCTAGGGAAGGCGTCCCTAAAACTCCCCACCAAAATGGAATCCTCTATCAAAACACAGCTTAGGAAAGATAACCTCGAGGCGTGTCTATGACTCATCAAGTATGTTAATCTCAGCCCCCGACGCTACATGACACGGTCGCTGAACACAGACTTCTTTACGGACTTTCTGCTTGCGACCACCTCACAACAGGGTGGAAAACAAGCGCTCGATCGCTTTCCTATTGATTTTGCAAAGAGGAAGTACACTGGCAGCCATACCCTGTCTGATATTACCAAGCACATGTTGTGCAATACGCGTTTCAAGGCGCTGATTGGTCCGCCCTATGTAGTGAACATCGCACTGACATGTAAATTTATAAACATTCAAATTATTTTGCAGATAGGACCGTTGTATTGTGGTATATGTAGGATTAAATGATGGTAGATGAGTTCTTGTGGTGGATGTGCAAATTGTAATGAATGAATCAGTCATGAAGCTGATTAGCTAGGTATAATAGAGTTAATGTCGACCAGCCTCCACCCGTTCCCCGCTTTTAGGCCTTGTGTCACAGTTGTATTTCATATGCAATAAATCTCGACAGGGCAGATCATCCTTAGCAAAGGAAGAAAACGCGGACTCAGTGCCAAAAACAACACTTGTCTTGACGACATTAAAACGCAACTTAGCACATGTGGATATTCTACAGTGGGCTATGATAAGTTTTTAGCCATCCTTGATTACAGTAATTTTGGCTTGTGTAATAACATCTCTTCTTTTTTCAGATAATGCTGTGTTGGTATCAAGCTACTCTCATCTATGAACGATAGTTGACTTATATCTTGCGATGAAAGTTCGTGGAAGTAGATTAGTGAAATTAGTGAATGTAAATAATGGGATGGCATCAGTGTGGCAAGTCAAATAGAGAAATTGCTAGGTTTTTCCAAGTTAATCATCACACAGTTAATAATATTGTCAAGAAAATTAATGAAGAATGTCCATTGTCGTGTGGAACAACGTTCAGGAAGACCAAGCATCGTGTCTGAGCGAACGAAAAGGGCGCTGAAGAGGGAAGTCATCAGAAACAGTTGTCAGAGCCTCAAAGATGTCGCCAACAGCATGGAAATGTCGCCATATGCGGTGAGAAAGACTCTGAAAGAGATAAGCTACCAAAGAAGAGTTGCAAGAAAGAAGCCCTTGATTTCTGAGGTTAACAGGAACAAACGTATAGACTGGGCGAGAGAATTCGACTGCAAAGATTATGAATTTTGGCAGACGTAATTTGGTCAGATGAAAGTAAATTTTGCCAATTCGAGGTTTATGTTTGGAGAAATCAGAATGTGACTTGGAACTCTGAATATCTGCAGGCGACCGTAAAACATGGAAGGATTGGTGTAATGGTGTGGGGCGCTGTCTGGTTTAGAAGCAAATCTAAGCTGATTCTTGTTGACATGCGATTGAATGGTTCAAAATAGTATAAATGTTAGAGAAAGGACTGCTCCCACTATTTGAAACCAATCAGATTGACAAGAATGTCTACCTTTTTCAAGAAGATGGAGCGCCATGTCATACGAGCAAAGTAGCAAAAGCCTGGAAGTAATCGCAAAGAAGCAAATCACTGCCATGGGTAGCCCAAAGTCTTGACATGAATCCAATAAAGCACGTTTAAACCCTTAAAGAAACATTACTAAAGGAGTGGCAAAATATGGCTCAGACGATTGTTGATAACTTGATCCAATCCATGAAAAATCGAATACAAGAACTGAAACTAGCAAATGGAGGACCTACTTGATACTAGTTCCAAATACTGTTTATTTATATTGAATAGGGTTTACGTAATTAAATTTTGAACTTGGATGTAGTTTATTTCTCCTGGCTAAATCCTTTTCTTAGGACACTGTATTATCCAGAATCTGACTGCCCTTCCTCAACCATGGCAGTTTAAGATATACTGGGCACAAATTGGCCAAACTTAGGTGGGGACTTAAAAACTGTTTGTTCTGTTTTTGCTATTCACCCTTCCTCCCTTTTAAATAGTAAATTGTATTTTAATTTTTCTCATCTCATTTCAGTATGTCTATTGTACCGCGATTCTCGTTACATTGTACTGTCCTTCTGATGCGTTTTTTTCTGTTTAAAGCTATCTATAATCTCTCTCTCTCTCTCTCTCTCTCTATATATATATATATATATATAATCCTACCTTTATATATCCTCAGTTTTTATTCAACTTTTACAATCAAAACCTTTGGTAGAGTAAACGGGCGCTAACTTACATCACTTGATCTCGTTTCCTGCTAGTTTTAGAGTTGTTTTTTTATCTTTAGTATTTTAATATGGCGTTGATTACTGTAAGAAAAACAAAAATCAACTAATTCTCATTTGTATCAACTGTTCCGAAGGGAAATTGTTCTATAGGCCACTAAAATATTACCGTGAAAGTAATGTTACATGAACCCCATATACACCCCAGTTGACAAACACTGGTATAAAAGAGTTTTTGTTATGTACACAAAGGCGTATTTTATTGAAATTCTTTACATGAAAAAATAAATGTGGACAATTAGGTGTGTGCGTGTGTGTGTCGATAGGTGCCCTTTCGATATTGATAAATTCTAAAGAACCAATTTATACCGAGAAATAGCAATGATAATCGGCTTTACAGGGATCAGTTCTTTCTTCTGCTCCGTTTCTTTGTCTACTCTCAATCAGTGATCGAAAAGTTGATGTACTTTCAGTTTTCAATAGAAACCCTTTGTATTTAAATAACAGTTATTTAACGATAAAAGTTATCAACAAAACAACCATTTATTTATTAATATAAATCATACCAGTGTGGAAATAAATAACAGTCTGTCTAAAAAAATATTTTCTTGTTGAATGTACCAACTATTTGTCTCCATTAAAAGACACTAAGTTATTATTTACTAAGCTTGGCACAAAGCAGTGAGTGCATGTAAAACATTGATGATTTAGCTTATTACGGATTCATCAACTAGACGAGCTCGGTAACAATAACCCTATTCCAAGAATCCGTGTAAAAACCCAAGGTTGATTTACATAAGCACTTGTAGATATAAAAACAAAATTACTGCGTATGCTCACATCCTTGAAAAAACCCCACCTGCTACCTCTACTCGCATTGAATTTCATAAGAAGGGCCAATTTCAATAGCTGTTGCCTCTGTTTAATGCTATGTTTACTCAATATGTAGGTGAACATTGCTTCTCACACAGACTTTTTTTTATTATCAGTGAATTGAAATGAATTCTTAGAAAAATAATGGAGACGATTTCCGTTGCCTTCCCTATGATTTATAGTTCAACTTATTAGAGTGGTTTTCACTTATTGCCAGATTTCAGTCTGCCAGGATATTTAATCCATAGTTAGGGGAAGAAATGTATATTCATGCCTTTTACAAGGACATTAAGAAAGTGAACGCAATAGATAGCGGGAAAGTGAACTCGGCTCGTCGATGCTCGAGGCATCTTAAAATGGAAGTGCCGAGGGAAACTAAGAATGATTTTCTTCTACCATAATGTATGTGTTGGATCCGAAGATGAGTCGTATTTGTTCATGTATGGAGAAACATTTCAAATTAGGAAAATTTTAATTTCCCAAATGAAAATATAAGAAAAAAATATTCTATTAGTTTTGTGCATGAAATTTCATTTAAAGGAACTGATCTTTACTGCAGAAGAAATAGGAAAATATATATGGCCGAGAACGATTATTAAGCGTGACAGCAGCACCGGCTACATTACCAGAACAACAATAGGTGTAAAGCTCCAAATTCTAGGTTTAGGCTAATCGTCTAGTAGATTAAAGTCAAAGTGAAAGACCGAATTTCAAAAGGAAATATAGGCTGGTCCATCAAACACAAATATTTTAGACTGAAATAAAATAGCTCTTCCATTTCTACTTGGTCGTCCATAATATCATAGTAGTTATAGTTATTGCCTGAATATCACTATAACAGTATATAATTTAAAGACTAAAGCAGTTCACAACTGAAGAATATAATAAACATGAGTAAAATAAGGCTGCATGTATTTGATATAAGTTTTATATAATATTTTGCTTGTACACACACACAGAGTTAAATATTTTAATTTTCAGGATTTCAAGCGGACTCCCACACACAAAACTTTAGCTTTAGATACGAATTCTCTATTATTTCAAACAAAGTCAAAAATTCATAGTGTAAATCTAGAGAGAATACTAGAGAAAAGAAAGACAAATGACAAATTTTAAAAACTTTGGTTTAGTTTCATTTGATGTTAATTCAGAAGTTAGAATTCGATTTTGATTTCAGACAAATTATAAAATCTTGAAAACAGCCATTTCATGAATATTGAAATGTTAGTATCTGCCGCTTAGACACTGTCATTGGTTTACCCGACTGGGACTGGAATTTGTGTACGGCGTACATTTGCCTACAGGTATTAAGGCGTGATTGGCTCATTTCTTTGACTTTCGTTATATCAGTGACAATTAAATAAGAGAATGAACGAGTTCTGTGTTGCCGCCTGATTCAGTTTCGGAATGTTTGCTGTATAATAGAAATGATTGCGGTAATCATAGACAAAGATAATTCCATCAACAATTTATTTCTTCCAATAAAATCGATATAACAAGGAGGATTCCATAAATTCACTCAGGATATAAACAAAAAAAATTTTCTTTCCCGAGAATATCAAAAGTTATTGCTATTGAAACTGTATTTTTCCCAATTGTACATTTAGGATTTCTATAATATGAAGCGTTTAGAATTTGGAATTAGATATCGTGATGTTTTATTTATTATAAATAGGTCAGGAACAGTAAACATTGGAAATATTTTAAGAATTCTTGTAAATATATCTATTGTAAATAACGTACGTAAAAACGCTAACGTTTCAAGAGTTCAATGTAAAAAAGTTACATAATACAGAACTTAAAATGTAATTATAGATATATATTTGGTCTCGTTTTGTACCCACTGTATCAGAAACTGCCTTGTTTGGGGGAGGGTAGTCAGATACTGGCTAATAGAGTGTTTGCCCTTGTCAAGTTCTGTTTTCTTGTCGTCAAGAAAAGTGTTTTTTGGCACTATATGTCTTTTCTCATAATATATATATATATATATATATATATATATATATATATATATATATATATAATTATCAATAAGTATAATTATTAATCAGTCATATATCTCTCATTTATATATATATATATCAGTGCTGTGCAAAAGTAAGTGAACCCCTAGAATAATTTTCTTTTCTCCAGATAATTTTAAAGATTTTCACTACTTTCAAATACTGATATAAAAATATTTTATGAAAAAAGCTGTTAAATTTACGCTCTGTAAAAAGTTAAAATAATTGAAAAATAAAAATGATATGTCTTCATTTTTTTGTAAACTGTATGTATAAAAAATGAATGTGTTAAAGGTTTACGCTCTGTAATATTTTTGTTTTACATTGTTATTTTATAGATACAAGTATTTAAGCAAATGCTCTGTTTATTAAAAGTATTAAATTTTTGTATCTATAAAATAACAACGTTAAACATAAAATATGTCTTTAAAAAATCGGACCTTGTCTTCATTTTTGTTTAAACTGCAGTATGAATTGCAGAAAATTCAGTAAATTCGACCTTGTCTACCGAACGCTTCTTTGTAGCAATATAGCATTTAAATTATGTCAAAGGTTTGCGTAGTTAGTATAGGATGCAGGTTCGAATCCTGTCAAAGAACGAAAATTTTTATATATATATATATATGCTTAAATATATATATAAAATATACAATAAATATAAAATATTTCTTTTAAATAAATTGTCGGACCTTGTCCACCCTAATATATATATATTTGGTTGGATAGATTGAGCGATCTGGGTTTCACGCGTTTCAGCGTTTGGCGAAAAACCCAGGGTCACAAACTCACATCTATCCAACCAAATATGTTAACTCTATCTCTGATATTGAGCGCTTTCTAATAAGTACCGCATATAATATATAAATAATTATACATATATATATATTTATTTTATAAATATTTACACACACACACACACACATATATATATATATATATATATATATATATATATATATATATATATATATATATATATATATATATATATATATAAGGACCAAACGAATTTGAAGCTTGACGGCATAATGAACTCTGTAAGATACCAAACAATTTTAAACGCAAGTGTCTTGTCCTCACTTCAAAATTTGGGTTGAGGTCGTGGCGGGAATTTCCACCAGGACAATAATCTGAAGCATCAAAGCAAATCCACAAAAATAGGTTCATAAAAAGAAGTTTTGGAATGGCGTAGTCAAAGTCCAGACCTAAACCCAATTGAAAATCTGTGATTCAAGTGAAAGAAGCAAGAAAGCCAGGTAAAATTGCGGATATTTTGCCAAGAAGAATGGGCAAAAATCAGCACTAACTACTGCCATAAGCTTCTTAATAATTATTTAAAAAGACTGGTATATTATCGGCACTGGATTTGCGGACAAATTTCCGAATTTCGCTCAGCTTTAGTCTATTATCATTAAACATGACCTCTGGATCCTGGAACTTAGGAAGGTGATTCATCGGCGTGATTGGAACGCTCAGCAGTGGGATCCTGAACACTGGCTGTAATCCGGATTCATAATCCCATCATTCGACTTACATTTTCCAATAGGCGATTTGTGTTACCTGCACCAGCGTGCCTTATGGATACTTAAACCTCGCAATCTGTCGAATTTCCCGTACATATACTTGCGCGTATAAATATATTTCTTCCACAGCTGTTACAAATACAATGTTATGAAACAGAGCTATATGTATATATTAGTGAATATATATAAAATTCAACGTCGATAGCACGACGAATTTCATGCAGTTCTTGCAATCGTCAGGGGAAAATATGTTCTGACCGTTATAGAATTCGCCTTCTCATGGTGATTATTACTAATTATGTGTTAAAACTTGTTTATTTTATTATTGTTGCGTTAAGTTAATTAGTAACTCGGGTATTTCATGTAAAAAAAGTTATCTCCCTTGTTTACTTTTAAATTCAAATTTAAATGTAAATATTAAAAAAAATGTTTATATTTTTAATTCTTCGCCTTTCGAAACTTTATTCAATTTTACGCAACAATAAATGACTTGAAAAGTTTCAATTTACCTCATTGCGCTACCTCCGTAGATAACATTTAATCTTTAAGGCAGTATGATTAGGATCGTTATCCTGTTGGAACGTGAAGGGTTCACCTTGAGCAAAATGTTTTTTTTTAGCAGAAAGCCACATTTGATTAACAAATATATTGTGGTATTGATGCTCGTCTATGATTCCCTTGATTTTGTACAAATTACCAACACCTGCTGCTGAGAATGCACCACAAACATTGATCTTTTATCTTATTTAATAGGGAACTTGTTAGTCAATGGAGTATTCGTTTCACCGGGCTTACACCTAGCACGTATTAGTCCTTCATATATAGGTGTAAAGGAGCTCTTGTCACTCCACATAACATGTTCCCAATCAGATTTAATCCAGTATAAATTAGCTTTGCACCAAACCAAGCGTGCCCGTTATTTTTTTTTCCAGATACGAAAGGTGTCTTTTTTATGTATTTGGAAAAAAATGTCTTTTGCTTTAAGCCTGTGTTTGACAGTTCTTAAAGAAACCGTCAAACTCGCCACTTTGGAAACATCTTGTGCTGTTGCGAATCGGCCTTTTTTGTATTGATGAACCAAATTTCTATCTTCCCTGTCAGTAGTTTTTACGGTCAGCCCAACCCGCTATGTCTGTTATATGTTCCAGTTTGAATGCTTAGGCATGTTAACATTGATTTATTGTGTATAATGATAACACAACAATTTTGGCACAAGGCCTAAAAGGCAGAATGATTTGAGGCTGGTCGACACTAACCAGCTGGCTAATCAGATTCACATTTGCACAATTTCCACATCCACCACAAAACTCGTGAGAGCATTTAATTTTACATATACACACACACACAGCGAACACACAAAACACTCTATAATCTAAAAATCCGTGCGTATAAAATTATAGATAAAATTTATTGATGGTAAGCAATGAGGGGGGTGGGATGAACCCGGAAAAAAGATATAACAAAATATACAAACTAAAGATAATTGATGTTAGTAGGACCCGTCCAACGATCAAAGAAAAAAGAGAAGCCGCTGTGTTCTGTTTTCAAACAAAATCAAGAAGCTCTCTCGCTAAGGTAGAGGGAAGGACAAAAAAATACGGCCATGGAGATGAAAAAGGGGGCCAAAAACTAATTGGGGAGGTGGGAAATCTCGGCTTGTATCATAACAAAAGAGGAAGCCGGGAATAGGCTAGGAACAACACTTACTAACATTAACACAAGAAGGGTTTATCCTAACCACGGGAGGGCTCCACATGAAGCCGCCCCGTTGTGAATTAAGGACACTTAAAAAAAGAAATTCAAGACTAGCCCCGTTCACACGATCCAGGCTCGCCATAGTTACCCACCTTTCGCTGAAATGTGTCGATACTAAACACTTTCTATTAGTTCTAATCTTCACACTGAGCTGATGCTCAAAGCATAAGATTAGATCCTGGTGAAAATAACATTCTTATCTTAATATCTCCTCCATTCACGTTGTCAAATCACTATTCTAGCCGTGGCTAGCAGAAACAGAAACACCATCCGTTTCATCCGCAGAATACGGGGGCGACATATATGTATGCGTGATCCGCCAAGTCCTATATGAAAGCAAACTCATTGAGAGATAGCCGATACCGAACCAACAAGCAAAAACTCACGGTTGCTGAGGACAAGAATTGAGACGGTCGCGCAGATGATCCTTCACGACCACCAGCATTAGTTCTTAATAGAAGACTCTCCGAGGCCGAGAAAAATAAATGGACAGAGCAATGACTCTCAAGACCGATCGATATTCAAGGAGGAAACTCCATTGATCCCGAGGCTTATGGAGAGACGGGAGAAGTGATTGTAAAGTAAGGGAAGGTGGCTTTCACATCTAAAATGGAGTCCCCTGTGAATGCCCAACGTAAGAAAGCCAGTCGAATCGTGTTTGTAAGTTGCGAAACGCGGTATTTCCAGCCCGACATGAAACAGACTTTTCACAAGAGGAAGGAGGGCAAGCGCTCGATCGCCTTCTTACGTTCCTTACAGAGAGGAAGTAGAGACAAGACGTAAAATAAAAGATGAAAAGACGGATGCGGCACACGTCTCATCACTAACCTTCACGGATAACCACCTTCGACGCGAATTCTCGACCGCTGCACCGACCTTTGTCTCTACTTCTGACCAGTTTTTGGTTCCAAACCACACTCTTAGAATGCGGACAGGAACGTCCATTCAAACAAAGAGCCCCGGAAGATCGACCCCGCCTTCCAGGTACCTAATTGCAAACTGGAAGACTTGTCGCGGTTAATCTTGGCCCCCATGACCTTTTCGTACCGTTCAAGATTCTTCAGCACCAATTTTGCTGCGGGACGACACAAAAGAAGAAGAATTTGGCGTAAGCGGAAACCCTGGCTCTAGCCCCACTAGGGACAGCGATTCCACTTAGGTTCGGACTGCACGCCCAGCAACTCAGTTGGCGAAGAACAGGCACCAAAATCAAAGCGTAAAGTAGGGGCCACAGTGGAAAACTCTGACGAACAGACCAAGACAGCGCATTCCATTCACCTGTACCACAGCACTGGGGCTACGATACAGGAGGCTAAACTACCGACAGAAGTCAGATTTGAATCCAGCGGACTGTAGGACAGCAGCCATGTAGTGATTGTTGACCTATCAAATGGCTTTTACACTCTTTGGGATAGTGCAGATCAGATGCAGGTTCCTCTGGATTGTTCGTCCCTTCATAGCACAAATCTGCTCGGGTCCCAACAGAATCACGGCAACTTACTGCAAAAGCTCCGTCAGGATCTTGGCCAAAATATTTAACTCTGTGTTTATCAGAGTTATGTGACTGTAATCATCTAAATACCGCCCAACACCCTTGCCTTTTTCAACAGCGTGATCACACCCCTGAAGAAGCGGTCGGAGACGGCCTCCTGACGGAACCAGTTGTTGAACACGACACTCAAAACCGGAATAAAGATGTGCGACAACCTTAAGCACAATTCATATAGCAAACCATCACGTCCCAGAGACTATTGCTACTGTCGACCTTCTTCAATGTCGCGTAGACCTTGTACTCTATGATTTCCTCCTAAGAGGTTGACATTTCAGTCATCGAAAGTCAGCCAAATAGCTGTAAAACTTCTCATTACAGAGATCAGACTCCTCGGAAAACCATGTCTCGGAATGCTGCCGAAACACCTCACACATATCGTCAATCGACCTACGGGGACTTGAGCTCTCGAATATATATATATATATATATATATATATATATATATATATATATATATATATATGGCAGTGTAACACAAATAGCAAAATATTTGTTAAAAGTGAATTTATTAACAGTGCTAAATACAAAGACGAAAAACTAGACTAGACTGTTTAATATTTGAAGAGGATGAAAGCTGACCAGAGCACATGCCGAGGTTTCGACCTCTGCGGTCTCCTCAGGTGATTTGTTCAGCAAATCAACTACACGGAGCTCAACAATTTAAGCACTTTCGAAAAAGCAAGAAGTTAGGGGTGAAAAAAAAGTCTAACTTTAACCGGGTTCAAATAACCCCAAGCAGAACTTCTTAAAATGTCTGCATTTGGCCATAAACTCTGATTTCCAGTTCAGCAATTCATTATTTTTTATGCCAGTTTCTCTTCTTGGCATAATAGCATACACATATTATTGAGTATTATGCTATAAACACACACACACACACACACACACACACAGATATATATATATGCACATAGACATTTTTTATGTTTATACGTTCTTTTTATAGATACACATATTTAAGTAAATGCTCTGTTTATAATAAACACTATTAACAACATTTACCGGCCTGAATGTCCGAGAAATTTTCATAGAAAATATGCGTCCACCGACAGGAATGGAACATGTATACTATACATAAATACATGCATTCATATATATATATATATATATACACACACATATATATATATATATATATATATATATATATATATATATATATATATATATATATACACATATATATATATATATATATATATATATATACATATATATATATATATATATATATATATATATATATACATACACATACACATATATATATATATATATATATATATATATATATATATATATAGTTTAAAATTAATTTAAAAAAAAAAAAAATCTTTCTGGAAGTTTATTTTCCTTTTTATTTCAAACCATTAAATTTAATTTAATATTTATAATAAGCTAAATATTTTACTGTATTTCAAATTTATTTAAATTGTATAGAATTTTTTTGTTTCAAAATCACTAAAATCGTTGATTTTCACGCCATTTTAACTGTTCTCAAAATGTATTTCACTTTATTAAAATGATTTTGAAAAATAAAATATTTTTTCTGAAACTTTATTTCAGGATTATTAGATGATTTACTGTGAAACATTAACATTAGCATTTTTAATACGACATGTTTATTTAAAGTGTTTTCAGGTTGACTGATAGACGGAAATTTAGATAGCTCTTTAGAAATGAATTCAGGAATATAACACGAACTCCTTTTGTATATAATTTTTAACTATTCAGTAATATTTATTTAAAAATAATAACATAAGCATGCTATAACATCACTATGAAAATAGCCATATTTTTTCAACACTTCTGGTGTCTTGTCAAGTAATAGTGTTAAATGCAAAATAAAGAGTTTTAAAAAGTTCAAAACCAACCCCACCAACACTATTACGTAAGCTATGATGGCTAATCAAAATATATGTGTATGATAATTCAAATAACTTGACAACGGACCCTAGATACAATTTATTAATTTTTAATATTAATATTAGATAAGGTTGGAAATTAGTTGAGCTAATTAACTTTTAATTTACTATGCAGTTAGAATAAAAATTACGAATATTAAATTTTAAATATTACCATGCATTAAGTTTAGAATATTACAAAATTATTCAAAGAAAAAACGGAGAAAATATACTTATATATTAATGTATTGTTCTTAGCTAATATAGTTCTTCTTTCGATTCGATGGTGATGTAAGAGGTATCCATTATTGCTACAAATTAGTTACATTGTTTTTGGCTGTAAATTTAGTGGACAAGGGAAGAAGAATTATAAATGACAAGACAGACATAATCATAAACTCGTAAATATAATTAATATATAAACACGCAAATATAGAACTAACTTATTCAGTTTTTCTGATGATAGCAAAAGCGTGAAACCCAGGGTCACAATCTCATATCCATACAAGTGAATATATATATATATATATATATATATATATATATATATATATATATATATATATATATATATATATATATATCAGGTCATCCCATAAGTTCTGTCGAATTTTGAATAAAAAGAAAACAAGTGACCAAATGTTACATTTAATTACAGATTCAATCAACAATGTATTTTCCCTGATTATCTATGACTTCCTTCCATCTATTAACAAGCGTACTAATTCTATTACTGTAAAATTCTTTTAACTTCTTCCCGTGTTAAAAAAGCTGTTTCTTCCAAATGATTTTGTAAGCTACGAAACAAATTGTAGTCTGAAGGAGCAAGTTCGGGAGAATAAGGTGGATGAGGAATTTTCTCCCAAACAAGTTCTTCGACTGTAAATATCAAACCAAAAATCATAGCTGTAACTGTTATATAGCGATAAACAATAAAACGTTACTTAAAAATCGAAAACCGAAAAGTGTAAATAAAAATATCCCGTATAATAAATAAATAATAATAAACAAGTAAAAAAAATAATCTAAATTAATCCAAATAAATAAATAAAGAAGCTAACAAACCGCTCCGGATAAATTAACCGTTAGAAAAAGTAAGTAAAGTTAATCAAACCAAATAAATAAATGAAGTAATAAACAAAATAAAAACTGCTCCCGCCAAAGTAATAGTTAAACTACAGCAATCAACCCCAAAATTGTACAAATAGTTTTATCTTTCCAAACGAAAACAAAACTATTAAATAAGCGATATAAACAAATGTTTACTACGTTAACAAAATAACGATAAAAATAAAAATAAATAAATATATATGATAAGAAATAAAAATTAAAAACATAAATAAAAACAAGCAAAATAAATTAACCGAAATAAATGAATAGATAAACTACTTCCGGAAAAAATAACCGCCAAAGTAGACTGCCCACAATTTTACCACTGACCCGTATATATATGTAGCCGAGAAAAAAAATACACGTGGCCTGACGATTGCGTCTGGCATGAAACAGCGTGTCGTGTTGACTTCAACGTTCACTTTATATATATATATATATATATATATATATATATTATATATATATATATATATATATAAACTAGTATACTGCGTACATTTTAATTTCAGTATGCCTATTAGAGGAACCTACGAGAGATTAACCTATTTGTTGTTTAGCTGAGATAATTATTTTCATTTGGACGTTAAATGAGTAAATTAACTTCGTAATCTCTGGGATTAATGATTGAAAGATAATTATCGAAGTAAATTATGAACAGTTACGAATTGATTTCTATTCCATTTACGCTATCAATTATTCCTGCTTATATTCACGTACACACAAACACACACCTAATCAGATTGCTATAAAGTGCCCTTTACGTCCCAATGTTTGACAGATATTAGAAGTGCCTTTTTTTTCCTTAATGAACCGAAAAATGGCATATATACACATGCATTTATATATATAATGAATACAGAATCCTTATAAATTCATCTGGTTATAATTTATTTCGTGGACGTTACACCTATCTCTTCAGACAGCGTTAATAATAGCGTTGTTAATAAATGGAATTCAACTTAAACAACGTAAAGAAAATGAAAAAATAAAAAATATGTTTTAATATTAAGAAAAAAAAGAAGAAAACTAAAAATTCAATTTGTGTTTTGGTGGGGAAAAGAGAGAGAGAAAAGAGAGAGATGGGGAGGGTAGAGGGAAGAAGAGACTAGAGAGGGAGGGAAAGAAAAGAAAGAAGGAATAATTAAGCAGGAGTTGATAGGGTGACCAGGAAATGACTGAAGAAGTTAAAATCAAGGTGGTAGAGGGGAGTGATCAAATTCAAAGTAAATACATTGGATTATCTAGTCATTTTCAGCTGCGAAGCCATCAAATACAAATTACAAATTGATAATAATAGCAATAATAATAATCATTTTTGACATCAATATAATGGAATAAGTTAAAGTAAAATAAATTAAAAAAGTATAATTTTTTTTAAAATTACATTTATTGAAAAATTACATAAAAATATTAATTAAATTAATTAACAGATGAATAAACAACTATTTT
Source organism: Acanthosepion pharaonis (assembly GCA_903632075.3). Taxonomy (NCBI): domain Eukaryota; kingdom Metazoa; phylum Mollusca; class Cephalopoda; order Sepiida; family Sepiidae; genus Acanthosepion; species Acanthosepion pharaonis. The sequence continues at coordinate 2,878,799 of CAHIKZ030004120.1, forward strand.
AAGGAACTAAAAACCTAAAAATACATATATATATATATATATATATATATATATATATATATATATAATATTAATTTAGCGTATACATTCAGAAATGAAAGTAAGCCGCTCAGTACTTGAAAAAAAAAAAAACTATTGTAAAATTGTGACACAAATTTCATACAAAAAGTGATCTTTAAGTGCGTTTATTTATTTTTATAGATATTGTGGAAATGCGGCACGAGATTTAAATGTATAGAAAAGGATGTTTGTTGATAACTATCTTATAACTAGTCACAATAATTTCCTCAATCATTCTGTCATGTTCTTCCTTCTCAATAATACAACCCAGTCATACAGAATTTATGTATGGCTATCTCAAATGCAACATCGATTCGGAGGTGCTAAAGATCGCAAAGAAAACTCCTCCTCTGAAATTTCGATCGCAATCCCAGGGCATTCATACATGCTAACAAGAGTGTCATAGGGTTCTTTCTCTGAGTGGAATATGCCGTGTTGGGGTCTATTTCCAGTTCCAATGAGCTTTGGTTCATTTTAGATTTGATTGTGCCAGTGTCCCACGTGCGGGTTAATTTCATGTTAAACAACTAATTGCCATTATTTCTAAGTCGTATGGTTCCAGCAAATGTGCCGCCGTCAGGCAAATTCATATCATCAATTGAGCAAAATAACATGAGATAATTATAACCTATTAATGTCGACATTTTTATCGCAATTCCGTCATATTTGGACTATGCTCTGCGACCCGCACTGTGCCTCCATGTTGGTGGATAGTTTATTTTTGTGACTTATCCTGTTATTTTGGCCCCACAAAAGTCTCAGGCATCGCTTACCTACACAGACGTGTAGACTTTTATTAGTGTAAGTGCAGTACCTTATTTGTTCTTGCACTTGTATTACTTAAGAATATATATTGGGGATCCTATTAAATCTTTAAGTAGGAAATTTGGCGAAAAAAAAGCAATAGAAAACACCGAGCATAAATAATAAAGCTTAAGGATGTAAAAGAACAGGGAATAATGGTTAAAAATGGTAAAAACAGCAAAAGACGTGTGTTAGGGTCCAAAAAATCGTTAAACATAGAACATATGCAATCTGTGACATTCTGTTGCCTCAACACGAAGACTGCCTGGTTGTAAAACAAAACAATACAAAGAAATAAACAAAAAAACAAAAACAGATCTTTACATGTAGGGAAATCTTTTTTGCGTCAAGACTAGACTCGGGGTGATTGTTTACGATGTCGCTGTATAGGGAATTTATTTGACCACGTTCGTCCTAATGTATAGGGCGATCATGACTGAGTGCCAGTGATGCGTAGGGAATAGAGATTCAACATAATGATAGAGCGGAAACTTTTCACTCACATTCCAAACTGCTTCGATATTGAGAGCCGGTAGCTGTCATTCATTCTTTTTTGGAAGGAAATTAATGTGCTGGTTTTCTCTATTAACGTTTCCGAGAGAAGAAAGGCTAAGCAAATGAATCATTGAGATCTCTTTCCACCTACCTCAGCCGTAGAGAAGGGAGACATTAACGGCATTGTCTTCAACTTCTGAGCAGAAAATCCTGCCACATATTGAGACCCTTCTGTCATCATAGATTTTCAACTGGGAGAAATCTACGAGGGATTGACATGTAGTGAAAAATTTGAGAGGATCTAAACAGTGGGATCTCACTTCCTTTTTTGACCCACACGATTTGATTACACAAACTTTGAGAAGTGCTCCGACAGTCGAATGTAAAATATTTGGAGTCCTTAACTATGTCATTTCGTAGAACGAGAAAACAGAATATCTTAAACTCTCCTCAGCAACTGGAGGCATGAATATTAAGAGTCGATACTTAGTAGTAGTTAGTCAAGATAAAATGATATACCATCGTTTATGAAAATCAAGTTTTCTTCGAATTTATCCTCAGAATCATTCATATTCATTTTATCTTCATTATTTTTAGCATCTTTTGTACCATCGTGATCAATGTTACTCGAATATAACCAGTATTAATTATAAGCTTTAAAAAAATATCGTAATAATTAGAGGTTGAAAAAAAAGTCCAATATTACTTATAGATTTCTACCTATAATCCATGAATACCTACTTTTTAAGAAATTGGTTAATACAGCCAAAGATCAAATGATGTTACGAGCAAAAAGATATTCTCACTCAACTAACTCGCCGTCATACCAACAAAAAAGTTCCCATTGCATGGTGGTAAAAATTGGAAGTTTTTAAAGCAGTCTACTCGATTCGCGACGCTTACGATTGGCCGGGAGTGAGACCAGTTTGTATGTTTACTGACTTATCATCCCATGGAGAGGCCTTTTTATTATTTTTGTAAATAACAGCATGCAATACGGACGCTTTTTGACCGACGATGTTAGTTGTCATTTTCTTCTGTAGAAGTGTTTTGTTGTGCCAGTCGTTCTTGTCTTGAAAACGAGCGTTTGTTTTCCCTGAATGCAACACAAAGCTATGAAATTGATACTAAATATGCGACTACTTCAACCACGCAGCAAAACCAGCTTCTGCAAAACCTGTTCATTTATTAGTATTTTGTACTGATTTTGCATGAAATTCGGTGCAAGCTGCTTGTGCGTAAGACATTATGGCCTCATGCAATACGTATATTTATGCTCAAACTTTTCCACGTTACGAGCATTTTGGCGATCTATTATTTACAAATAATTTAAACTTCGCTGCCTTTGTGAAGAAATTAATTTATTCATACCTCCTTTTATTTTCGCGACTGTATCAACTACATTGTTTTCTCTTTTCTTGAGGCTTTCAAGATTCAATAACAGATTCATATTAAGAAAGACCCGCAACTCGGTGGCGTTATCAGTGCTTATAAAAAGGGTCATTATCCATATGATATTTAACATGCAAACGCCCGAACGAATTGATTGAGAGACATTCCATGTCTTCCAACTTGTCGCTTTCGATAAAAGTGTCAGGTCGACGGTGAAATCATTGTGGAAAATCCTGTGTTGGTTGGCACGCAGCTGTTCAAAGCCAATTACTACTTTGATGTGTTGCTATCATTTTGCCGAAGCTTTTTCTTTAGAAACATGAAAAGAGTAAACAAAAACCTGAGGAAACGACTCGAGATAACTGGGGAAACAAGGTTGGTTGGCCCAGCTTCAATCCGTTCGGTAAGTGATTTGTTAAATAAATATATTCCCTATAACTATGATTGGTGCGTGTGACAAAGGAGCAATAGCAATGTTTTCACAACCGAAAGGTTTAACCGTTTGTTTAATATATCTAAGTAAAAAGACATTGTAACAAGGTTAAACGTAATTAATTGAACATATACTCCAATTAATTCCCAAACCAACATTCTTCTAAGAATCAAGAATGATACGAAAAAAATTAAATTTTATATCAAAAAGATGGTAAACTTTCCTTATTTGTGACACTTTCAGAAAGACATCTTATTGCTAAAATATAATCGAAAACTTCATAATAAATGTATAAATTTTATGGAGTCGAATATTAAGGTTACGGAGCTATTAGTTATTTTCTTTGTAGTATGGGATTTACGCTAAGAAATAACAGAGGTCCAAATCGAATTTAATGTCAATTAGGAACCTTTGATCTGTGATTAATACTATGGGATACAAATAACCTTTCTTTCTGGTGTCACTTCAGAACATAAAAACATGCAATAGTGTTGACTAACAAGATAAACACATTGCCAAAAGGGCCGAATTGCGCCTCAAAGAATTTCAATGGTTGCAAGAACATCAAATAGAATGTCAATCCAACTAAACTTAGGATATAAACACACAAAACGGATGGTAGAGATTTATATAAACGCACAACACGCGAGAGGAAGAACAGAATAACTCAAATAATTGCCTGAAGATCAACCGTTTGTTCGAATTTTCAAAAAAACACATACGCTCACGGATGATATTAATTCTAGAAGAAAATAAATATTGATTTTACGTATGAAAGATATAGTCTTTTTTTCTTCGCAGACGTTGCTAACATATCGTTACATTTTCAGCTTTCCCTAAATTAACATATTGCCATCCGAATTGATGTTTATTGGTGTAATGTGTAATGTTTAGCTCATCTCAGATTATGCACAATACACTTTGCAGTAGTGTAACATCAGAGAAGCCAGGTTGATCTGAGATTCACTCAATATCGACGATTAAACATTTGTCAGCCCACTACGCTTGTGTTGTAAGCTTGGGAAAGCCCAAGGATATATATATATATATATATATATATATATATATATATATATATATAAACATCATGGAGAGGAGATAGGTAGTCGTTTTCAAACATCGGCCCCGAGAATGTAAGTCCCATTGGGCGACTCTAATTGACGAAGTTAGTCGTGACTGAAATTCAATGCTATTGAGAAGATTGTTATTTTCCTTTGTAATGTACGACAATTCTTTATTACAGTATCATAGCCCTCATACGTTGGGGATATGGTGTATAATCGTTTATAATTTTGTAGTAAATCTTGTATTGTTTTAAAATTGTTTTTTATCAGTTGGCCTGCAGCGATAGTTTGTCCAAAAAGACAGTAAAATATCCCATTGAGATCTGTTCCTTGGTGTGGTCTTGTATCAGAATAAGTTTATTTAATATGCGGGTCAGTGGTCTGTGTAACAAACAGTATTTTTAAAGATTATTTTCAAGGCAAATAGAGACTTGTCTTTTAGAATAACGATGCATTATTTACTCTCATTGGATGTAGAGCGGTAATACAAATATGTACAGAAAATATCAAAATATAATTATCTTTTCCTGTGAATACCTGAATGGAAATATATCTGGGTATGGTTTCCATTCTATTCACTACTGTGATAAATACGAGTCAACACAAGATGTTGTTATCATCCATTTATAAAATATTGATCACTGCCTAACCAAACATAATTGGTTCTCATAGTAAATATTCATAGAACTGTCATAATATGCCTATGGAAGTTCCACCTGTTTGATCGTTATTTGAGGACAAATGTACAGGATTACAAGGCCGCATTCAAGCAAAGTTTACGACTGAATGAACATGTTATCAGTGGCCAACGGTATCTGAAATATCGGAAACTGCATCAAGTACATCCAAGCTAAAAAATAGTCGAAGTAGTAATTAATTTTCTTGGTCAAATTTTACAAAATTACAATTTTACACATCAGAATGATATTTTTTCTATAGGACTGACGAGAGTCATTAACATTGCAAGTTTTGGATTCATCTATTTTGCATTGCTCATATGGATACTACAGTTTTTTCTCTACAGTTGCTTAATACTTTTGGAGCTAGATCCAACTCTTTCAATGCATTTAGCTCTTGTAGATCATGATCTGGAGGTGCGAATTTTATAATGGTTAGAGACTGAGAAAAAAAAAATCGGCAATCCGGGTTCAAATTGCGGTGGAGATTGTTATATTCATTATCGCACAAATGCTGTTAAGAGACGTATGAATTTATCTATTCTCTCTCAAATTTAATGGGTTGAATAGCAAGGTAGAGTGAATTCTCTAGTCGTGGTTAACAACTAGTAAAAGAGAAAGGACAACTCTGAACTGTAGGTGCCACTTGAGGGGCGAAGACTTTAATTGTGACCAACGTCCACTCTGCATAGTTGGGGTATAAACCAGGGGTAGGCTCTGTGGTTGTTGAAGAAATAAAATACACTAGAGTAAATCAACATACTCGGACACGAGCAGCCATGCAAATAATGAAAAATCTCATGGATTTGCATTTGACTTTTAAGTTGAAACTAGTTCTTTTTTCTTATTTATGAAACAATATTAAAGATAAGATAGATGTTGACTTACAGGAGAATCTAATGCAGTAAATAAAAAAAGTGAATCTAGCGGCAGAGGAGCTAAATTAACAACTCGGGTTTCGTCCGACAAATTCCGATTTTCATCAAGTGTATAACTTAAACCCCACCCACCAGCCCCAAAATCATGGTGCCAAAAAATGGTCGTTAAAAACGAAAACGGTTCGGTTTATTTCGGAATATCGAAATACACAAACGATGACATTTGCCTAAACTAACATAACTCAGCTGACTCAAATCTAAACAACGAAAAACAAATTAAAAAAACTACGCCATGATGAAATCCACCTTCTCCAGACATAAATCACTTTAGATAAACAACTCTTGCTGCTCTCTCGCTATTTTCATGGAAAGTGTTCAGAAAAAACTTCATTCCTTAGTTCCACCAGTAATAACCATCAAGGCTAAGACCCTGTCTATTCCATTGGTGAGTGGTAGGTTCCACACGAGCAACTTTGTAGAACCGACACCCATGAGGATGCTTCCCGCATCACTAAAATCTTAACATGCTCAAGTTTACGGCCAACATTTATCTTTTCCAAATATTGTACCTCTTACTCTGTAGATCTTTAAAACGAGTAACTCTTGAGCCTTTTACAGAATAAAAATCAGTGTAAAGAATGTGTTAAATGGAAAGGTTAAATGGTAAACAAGCTTGCGTCCTTATTTGGCAGTGCACGCTTTTCTAATGATATCATCTAAGAATTTAAGGATTCTGCAATTTGTTTAACTTAAGGCGATAGTCATGTTTTAATTCTTGTAAAACGTATACTTTGAAAACGGTGGTATACAATCCTATGGAAATATGAGCATTTATCCTTGTGCGAAAGGATGACTCAGATAAAATTAAATAGTTTTGTTTTATCCACACATCTTAATAGTCTGTTCAATTCTAGACAGAATAATAAACATGAAAAACCATAGATATTTATAAGAAAGTTAGTGGATTTTAAGATGTTCAAGGATATATTCTTCCAACGAATATTTAGGTTATTTTAAATAATAGTAGCATTGATATTATTTTGAAAAAGCAACTGCATAATTTTTTTTTTTTTTGCACACGATTTATTAATTTTCTTGATTTTAAGTTGCGGCGTCCCAAACTTCTTTAATAGGATATTTGTTTGCGTGAATGCCATTTTTAAAATTAAATATTCACCCAATACAATACCCAGTAGTCACTGAAGGTAGATGGTTGAATGCGGTTGTTGTCTGGACGTAAATGGTGAAGGTAAGTGCACATTATGAGGAATTGTAGGATAGATACCTATTACTCTTAGATTTGAAGGGGTTAAGTTTGTAGTACGTAAGAAAGCATCCTCTCAGGAGATTTTTTTCCAGAAGCAACGGTTCACGAGATGAATTTGAATGGAATTTCCTTATGGTCGGCAATTTCTGTAAATCATCAATTTGTCACAAGCCTTACAAGACAGAAAGATAGATGGCAGACGTTAATAATTTAAGCCAATCGTTTAAAACGAGTATTTTGGACTATATATTAGAAAACTACTTACTATATGTGCATTCATACTCGTCAGCCGATTGTGAAGAAGCCAAAAATGGAGGTTAAAGAAATACAAATATGCAAATTAACAACGTGCAGGATATTTTGTGCAAATAATAATCTGAATTAGGAAAACATCTTCTATTGATTTTAGTGAACTACGGCGCTAACTAAGATGGTTGTTCCTGTCTAAGTAAGATTTCTCTATTACAGTCAATTTCTTTAACTGTATAAACACAAGAAAAGATCCATAATCATTTCGTAGATATTTGATAAAGTCCCGTTAAATCATTCAGTTATTATGGGAATAAGAAAATTTACCTTCCAGAAACCGACAAATAGAAAAATGTCGATATGTACAAAGAAAACAGACTGCACTGATGCGTAATATCTAATCCCCTATATGTCAGTGAATGCCTTGGCAATCTCTTAAAAATGAAGAGACTTGAACGACTGAAATATGCTTCTACTGAAGGATACTAAAAATACCAGGAACAAAACTTGCAAGGAACGTGGAAATGATGCGGTTAAAAATGGAGCAATGGAAATATGGTTACAATATAATGGGACACATAATGACGAAAAAGGATCACATAATGTAACACTCACATGATATATTAAAAGCACAAAAAACAGCGTGATGTAGTGAGTAATGTATTTGGTGAGTTTTCATGAATGGCTGGGAGAACAATAATAAGAAGAGTGTTAAAAGGGTCAGATAGGGAATTGAAGAAAGCAAAAATCGTTCCATATTCTGAAAGATTATTCCACATAAAGTAAGAATCATCTTAGAAACTGGTAAGTTTTATTAATATTCATACTTTAATTTATAATAAACAAAATATTCCAACAGCTAAAAAGAAACCATCGATGTATCACAAGAACATAAAAGGTGAAAGATGACTGACATGAGTAAAAAACATCTTTTCTTGTAACTACATAAATGACATAAGAGTAGTTTTGCTGGTAAACTTAAAAATTAATAATTACCCTTATTCAAACATATTTTCACAAAATAAGAAATGTTACATTCATTCCTATAATGAATGACATCTAAAAATCCAGCGTAGAGATTCAATATTACCCGTAGCCATCAATGCCTGCTTCAACGATCTGATTTCCCCGTGACACGGTGTATCTGATGCCGTTTGCTTGTGTTGGCCTAGGCCCCGATTCTACCACTGCCTCACCGTAACACTGAGGGATTGTTCTAATTGGGTCACATACGTTGGACTTAGACTGCTGGCTGTCAAATATTAAATATTGCTAAAAACATTTCGACACAGTGTAATGGTTAGCAAGCTTGTCTCACGAGATCAACTCACTGGGTGCTCCATACTTTTGACCTTGTGCCACGTCTAAGCTATGCTTAGTAAATCGCTATTAAATATTGCTAAGATTCAACTATTGATAGAACTAACTGAGTTGTGGCAAAAGTAAAATTTTCGAAATTATTTTTCATAAGAAACAACAATGATCAGGTAAGCCAGATCTCTATGTATGTACCACCACGAAAAATTTAAAAAGCAACATAACTTTAGTAACATAGTTTTATCATCAAAATCGTTATGTCATTATTAATAAGAAGGATTAAATTATTTTTTGATTATTTAATTAAATTTTTTACTCCTTTTTAGAACATTCGAAATTTTCATTAAAAAATTGTCTTTCTTGCGTCAGCGGTTTTACTAACTTTTAGCATAGCAAATTTTCGTCTCCTTTTTTTCGGTGACACACACATTAACTCGGAAATTCTTGTAAAAGTCAAATAACTCAGATTTTCATGAAATTTTCAAAACATATTCACAAATGAATTAAATTATTTTTGATTTTTATTAAAAATATTTAAGGTTTTTTCCATGTGTTTTAGCCCCCTAATTTTATGAAAACTTGAGAAATTCCTCGAGATAATGTTTAGGGACTATGTTAATTAAAAGCAGAATTCTTTTGAAGAACTTTTTTTGTTTTTCGCAAAAGCGGACCCGGTCTTACAGAAAATCTGTTCTGAAAATAAAGAAACGCAAAAAAAAAACTAAGACCTTATTTAATTAGAGAAGTTTTCAATTGATTTTATGAATAATATATATTAAAAACGATATTGCATGAAGAAATATATCACGAAAAATGAAGTTTTGTTTTCATTTTTTTACAAATTTAAATTGAATGATTTATAAAACTTTAAAATCTTTTGAAATTCATTTTCAATGAGATTATTCTTAGGAAATATTGTTATGAAGTAAACCTATATTTGCTAATAATATACTTTAAAGCTTATTACAATAATGATGATTTCGAATATTTTAAAAAGAATTTCGATTATTTTTTTGTATGTGTGATTACGTGCAGAATTTCTGAAGTATGGACATACAAACCGATAAATTGGGCATTCAAATGTCACGTGTTTTAAGAGCTGTCCCCCACCTTTACGGCGAACAAAAAAATTTCATCGTCTGCTTCACCATAAATAACTATGTACACGTTCGTCTGCCAATCTAATATAAATAAATCGATTAACACAAATCAGATACATTTAACTTTAAATTTACTAATTTTCCTCAAATAACGTTTCAGAAATTTATATTTTATTTTTTGCAAGTTTTTTAAATGCGAGAATTGCCTTTTGTTTACAAATCTGTCAAAATGACCGATTTTCATCGATTTTACTAAAAACAAAAATCGATTCCGACCAATATAAAATTTGTTTGAAATACCCCACAGAGTATGTTGCTTACTGTAAATTTTAAATCCTTTCGCTTTCGATTAAAGCTAAAATGAAAGCTTTTTCATTTTAAAAAACCAAAACAAAACATTTTGAACCTTACATATACGGAATTGGTGGAGGTACCTATTTATATAAATAACTTAATCTCACAGGTTTTCAGAAATGATTTTTGATTTCGACTGAGAAAATAGCGAGTGGGGACAGAACAATACTCTGTTGTAATGAGTTACGAAGTTATCTTCAAGTTAACATTAAGTTCCGATTTCGTAACAACATCCCCATCGATCAAATTACTCGAAACTAATTAACCTTAATTAGTTCCATTTTCAGTAAACGTAATCAAGCATTCTCCTGCAATCTTCCTACATCTTATACCACGAAACCTCTATATTTAGCGCCTCTTCGATGATAGTCAAGCTGCATTGGGGCTTTCCACCTCAGGTATGTGCGTCTATCTGCTTACCTTATCAGAACTAACACTATACCTACTTATATACTTACTTAAATCTAACCATAAGGGAAAGTCGAACGATGTCTCTTACACTCCTGTAAAGTCGAACGATGTCTCTTACACTCCTGTAAAAGCTCCTATGCTATATCTAATATCTTATTGAATCTAAGTATTAAAACTAAATATTGACACATAAATAGAGGGTTTATGCTATAAAAATATATCATATATAGTAATAGTCAACAGACATGCATAAACTCGCACAATACCATGAAATTAACACAGATAAATTGTATGAGAGATGGAGAGAATGAAAATAGTGAAAACCAAAAATGTAGCTTTTTCTGGATTTCGTGAAAGGAGTTAGGCGAAAGCACAGAGAGCCTCCACCGGAACACAAATGATTACAAATGTTTTAATGAAGTAGGGATAAAGGAGAGCATACACCGTCGGAAGTTGGAAAGAGTCGGATGCTGTGAATATCTTATTGTGATTCATGTGGCCATGTTTTATACAACGAAAAATCTATATCAGATTTGAATACGAGTAACATAAAAAGATTATTACAGGTGTTTAGATCTAGCACATTCTCTCTCAACGGAACCTATATATACAGGGTGTGCTAAAAAAAAAAATGGCACCATTTTGTAGTTTAATAATATAACCAATATATTAAGAAATGGACAAGGTCCGACAATTTATTTATTAAAGACATTTTTATGTTTAACGTTGTTATTTATAGATACAAGTATTTAAGCATAAATAAACAGAGCATTTGCTTAAATACTTGTATCTATAAAATAACAACGTTAAACATAAAATATGTCTTTAATAAATAATATAACCAATCCTCGCTCAAATAATCTCGAATTTTAAAGAAACATGTAAAAAGTAAGTTGACTGTGTGGACTTATCTCAGTGAGAATCTACTAGAGTCGGTGTGTCGGTGATAATGACAATGTGCTGCTGAAATGGTCACAACGTTCAACTGACATATAAACCTTGTGATGATTTTTTCTATGTGGCTATGTGAAATGACAAATCTACACTGGTGAAAATATGTTTAAGATCGATGGTTAAAGTTTTATTCAGAATATGTTTCTCTTTCGAATGGTGTAAAAATTAGATATTTTTCTACAACTTGAAAATATTTAATGCTGGATTAATTAAGAGAAGTAAATTCTGCATAAAGCGTACAAAATAAAACTAATTTATGTTGTTTTATTAGAAACATATTCTGGAATCCATAAAAATTTAACCATCGGTCTTAAACTTATTTTCTCCAGTGTATATCCTCCCCTTCCAACTAGGCTAGAGGAACTTAAGCGGGGAATCACTGAGGTGCTAGTGAATGTTACAAAAGACATGCGTATTTGTCAGGAGCTGGACTATCGACTTGACGTGTTTCGTATTTCAGGTGGTGCGTATATTGAACATTTGTGGAGCTTTCAGAAATTGCTTATAAAATCTACATTCCTTTGAATATCTTGTTCGAATTTTGATAAATAAATCTTTTCTTGTTCAACATGAAGCTTATTTAATTTCGTTTGCTTGGGACATGTAGTTACTCAGATATTCACATTTTAATTATGTCATTTTTGGGACCCCCTGTATATCAAATACATATAATTCGTTCTCCACCCCCTGCACGCAGTGAGATGAAGTTCAACATAAAATATATTAGGCTTATGAATCCATTAAAATAGCGAACTTTTCTGATTGTCTACTTTTCCATCCTGACTAGGTGCCTTACTTCTGGCCTTGTGCATAAACTGAAATTTATAAACAGGAAACTAGCTTTAGATAAGCTTTGTAATATATTTTGAGTTTAAAATTTTTTCTATAGATTAATTGTTAAAGAAGACAGGTAAAATTTTGAATTTGTTTAAGCAATGTCTTTTTCTGCAAAAACTAAATTAAATTGTATAAAATTATTAAATTAATAGAAGAACAGAATAAAATCGACTCTATCCTAATAGAACCATTCAAAGAGATGGATCTCCCCCAAAGAATTTGCACAATTTTAGACTCGAAGTTGCTCTCATTCAGGCCCTATTAAAACACAGATTATTATTATTATTATTATTATTATTATTATTATTATTATTATTATTTTATTTCTGCTATGGCTGTCTTATAAGCCATTTGTTATTCTGCACGTTACCAAAACTCATAAGACAATGTCTCGTACAGGGTTTCAATTCTTTCAAAACTAAATTAAAGCTTGTATAAAATTATTAAATTAATATTTTTGTTTCTCACTGAATCCAGAATACAAGCACAAAACGCCCACTCTATCCTAATATTTAATCCAGGGACTCTACGATTTTTTAAAAGAGATGGATGGTTATTTATTTGTCCACAGAACCTGCATTTGGATCCACATTATTTCCCCTGAAAAAGATATTTGCACAATAGTGAACGATGCTCGTAACAAACTTCGATCAACATTGGGTTTAGTTCTGGATATTGGCCGAAGTTTGTCTCTAATGTTTAATTCCGCTTTCTTTTTCATATCCTGCTATTAATTACACCAAACTCACAGATTATTATTATTATTATTATTATTATTATTATTATTATATTTTCTGAATCAAAATTATTTAAAGTTTGAAAGCTGAATATAAAACTTATGGTTGCTATACCTTTTTTTTCTTTTTATTAGACCCAGCTCATCCATTTTGCCGACTCGTCGCTGAAATTCTCCCGAGACGTTGATATTGCAACTCTCGCCATCACTTGACCTCCTGCTGTCAGTGTCGACTGATGTTTTCTACGTTGCACTAATCTAGCTTAAGGAATCTATTAGAATTGAAAAGGATTAGGCAAAACATTTTTTATTGGCAATCGTCGGTTCGATGTCTATGTTATGATTACTAATGGAAATCTATAGTTACTAGTATTAAGAAAAATTATTGTATTCAGAACTAAAACGAAAAGAAATAAGAAAGTTACAACGCATCTTATACTGTTTGTCTATGAATTCATTGATCTTTACATCACCCTAAATTTCTGAAACACCGTCATCTAATATAAGGTTAGAGGCTAAATTATAAAAGCCAAATCATTTTAAAAATAAGCAGCCTCTACTTTTTCTTGGATTATAATTATCTTATTGTCAATTAGCTTATCTATTTCCGCTGGTAAACACATATCCCGATCACTTCTTTCATTTGATATTTGTGTGTTTCGATGTGTATTTCTTTATATTTACATTTTGTATCTCAAATGGTAAATTTTAATTACAGACAAATACTACGATGAATATGAGAAAAATCGCTCTTACTGCCAGATGATAAGATCAGAATTAAAAATATTTGCATGTTCTAGGATAGAATACAAGAAAAACAATGATGGAACCTAAAGGAAACCGAAAACAAGATAAGCATGTGTTTCTTAACTGATATATCTAGAGATTCTAAGATTAAAAAAATACACAGATGAAGGGATGCATATTTTGATAGGCATATATAAGCATAGATATTTAACCACTTAACATCAGGTGGGTAAATACCTTGAGATATAGCATGGTTTTCAGTCAAATTAATGTTTGAGTAATTTGTCTTGTAAAGCAGTGTCGAATCTAGTATTTGAGATGTTGTTTCATCCAACGTGTATAATATTTGTATGGGTAGATAAGATAGGAATAGACTGATACGGATTGATATATATATATATATATATATATATATATATATATATATATATATATATGTGTGTGTGTGTGTGTGTGTGTGTGTGTGTGTGTGTGTGTGGATATGTGTGTGTGTGTTAATAATGTATCTGAAAAGATTACTTTTAGATATCAATTTTATCCTGACTTAGAAGTTTCTTAGTAAAATTTCCAGTTTTCAGGGAGTTCTGCTTTTAAACGATATTTCAAAATATCGTTTAGACCCCCACTGAAGACTGGAAATTTTACCTAGAAACTTTGAAGTCGGGATAAAATTGATATCTAAAAGTTAAGCAATCTTTTCATATCGTATTATGAACACTCTATTTTTTAATATTATTTAAATATTTTTAATATTTAGCACTATATATAAAAAAAAATGCTGTGTGTGTGTGCGTGTGTGTGTGTGTGAAACTTCCAGCGTTATTATAGTGGTCACTTTGTGTTTGTAATAGACGACGAATTTTTACCTATTAAACACTGTATTACATACATTCGAGAAATCTTAGTAAAGAAAATATTTTCTCCGGCAGGAGTTGAACCCTTGACCCCCTTCTGGAGAAGACATTGCTTTTACTATGATTTCTTGAATGCGCATATCTATAGAAAAAAACAAACATTTTTTAACGAATAAAAATGACGTCTATTTCAAATACAAGTGTCCACTATAATAACGTTGAATGAAAAATAAAACTATTAATACCTAGCTTGGGATTCCTTTATGTATTATGCTTTAAATAATAGAAGGTCATGAATTTTACTGTTTCTTTTTAATTTTGTAACAATTTTTTTATTTTATGTTTGTTCTCCTAGAAATGAGGTATTTCTTTCAGGAATGGAGATATTAAAAAAAATCAGGGTATATATATATATATATATATATATATATATATATATATATATATATATATATATATATATATTGGTAAGTTTTGATAGTTGCATTATCAAAATTATCTGTCTCAATAAGTTACTTTCTCTTTTAATAAGTGTGGCATTCTTTAGATCGAAATTGTGGTTGAATTTATTTCTACGTATTACTATCGGATTGGATACAATGTTTTGTATAAGATCCTTTTTTAACTTTCTGCAAGTTTCCCCAATGTATTGTAAGATTATATTTTATATAACCGGCTTTATAATTATTATTGTTATTGATATTTTGTTTTTTCATCAAGTTTTATTAGAAAGGATAGATATTCTGTGTACGTACAATTGTATACATCAACTTTGTCAAGCCACGAATAACCTTGGGCAAACTTAGTTGTTCCAGACACAAAAAACAAAACAAAAAAAAACAAAACCATCTGAAATTAAGACCGTCTCCAAATTCTTGAATCACATGAGTCATCTTTAGGGTGTAAGGAAAAGCAAAAGTGAAAGAAATAAAATCATTTTTTAAAGTACCGTTATAATTCGAAAAGCAGAAAACCAAACCAGTAACATGCAACGGTAACGTATGCCCGTCACATGGAATGGCGTGTATTTTTTTCTTTTTCTTTATATGCATGGAAGGATAGAAGGTTGGAGATTATAGCTATTTTTTTTGATTAATGGTTGGTTTTAGTGAATGTAAATAGTTTCAATAATTTTGAGTCTTATTTTATCTCTTCTTCCGGTTGACTATTTTCTGTTGAATTCTGATACTCGACAAATGGGTAAGTAAAAGTACTATTTAAGTCAGTCAGTTACTATCTATTTCAGCTTTCTGGGCTTAGGTTTATATATATATATATATATATATATATATATATATATATATATAGTAAAGGTAACAAATCCGTTGGTATATAATCCAAGTGGATCCTAATAATATAAAATATTAAAACTGATACACAAACGAGTTTAGTGTATTTATTATAATAGAACATATAATTTCCCTGTTATGTAATATATATATATATATATATATATACATATATATATATATATATATATATATATATATATATATATATATATATATATATATATATGAATGACAAAAGGAAAACTTATTTTAGCAGATGCATTTTCGTAATCGAAAGTTTTATCGTAAAGGTTTAAATAACCTTGATACTAGACGAAAACTGTATATATGTTCAAGTTTCTATTTTAACTTATGTTTAACATTGCTTAAATACATTAATTCATGAACAAAAGTTTATTCTAAAATTGGACATTATTTTCTATACAAACTAATAGTTTTGCCTAATCTGTTATAAGGTAAATGGGAATTTGTAAAGCGGGTGGTAAAATAGAAGAATTTTAAAACTACGCAACAGAAAGAATGAGAACATATGAAAATGTGAGAGAGGTTGAGGGAGAAAGGGAGAGAGAGAGAGAGAGAGAGAGAGAGAAAGGGGGATGCTTGTGTAAAAGAATAAAAACACCAGAAAGATATAAGACTGAATAAAGTGAATGAGACATGAAATCGAAATGAATTCTGTTAACATTAAAAGTCAAGATCAAGGTGAGAAATAAACGCACAAAAGCGCTGTATGTTTTCACCTCCAAAAAGGGTGCAAGAAGCAATTCCCCGATGTTAGTCACGATGTGGAACGAAAAAGAAAATGATTTATGCATGTGAGAAGAAAAAACGTCGATCCATACTCAGGAAAAATGGTGATTTTTTTTTCAAAAAAAGCTTCCGCTAATGGAGCTCCTGCACACAGTCTTTCTTTCAAACATTAAGCAAGTTCAGAAAAATTGGTAGCCTACCCCGCTATGGAATAGTTATTATATCAACATGAATTTCATGATTTAGAGACATTATAATTTCTAATACAAGAGTATTTTCACGCATCGATGAATGGATTATCCAATCACTTCATTCCTAAATAGAGATGTTCTAGTATTCTACACAGAAATTATAACTATTGTTTTAGAAATTACACTGGAAATTTAATGTGTACTATGAAGCTTACCATTTAAACAAATTTCTAATATTTTAAGAAAATGTAAATAAATCAAAAAATAATTTCACATGTTATCAAAAAATATTATATATTTCTTAAACATATGAAGTTGAGGCGTTAATTTAAACAGTCTTTTTAATGCAACAATGGATCAGTAAGTGGTTTATTACGCATTTTTAGAAATATGTAGTGAAACTCATTTAATTTAAATGCTTAAATCTGTACAATTATGCATAGATAAAATCTATATTTCCGCTTAGATTATATATATTATACTTTTTGTGTATAAAAATTAAGATATAAATAGATATCTCTGTAAAAACGATAATATGAATAAAGCAAAATTAAACGGGCTTGACCGTCACATTCGTTCCCTGATGGACTTTATCAAGGAAAATATAAAGATTTGATTTTGTTACAAGTATTTATAAACAGAAGTAAAAATATCGTTAAGTTTTGAAAATGTTTAAATATAAAAAACTAAAAAAAAAGATCTCAGGCTAACTTGGAAAATCAAGGTAAACTATGGAGGCCATTAAGTGATATCAATTTTGTCTAATTAAGGAAAGTGAATAAATTTTATTGTTGAATTTTTTTTATTCGTTTATATATATTAATTCATTTATTTTAATATAATTATTATTCATCTTAATTTCATAAATCATTTGTATATTTATTAATTTTGAATAATACAACTGTTTGCTTTTAATGTTTAACATTTCTATAGTCATGTATGCCGATTTGAGAAATGAATATCTTTTAAGAAAGAATGAACTTGAAAAAATCGGGAGTGCAGATTTACATTTTGGCAAAATAAGATACCGGCAGTCTAAAAACTTTTCGACTTAGTAAGTTACTTTCACATACATGACCTTATAATTAAAAAAAAAAAAGAGCAAAACAAAACGATTTACTCAAAACGTAGTATTATCAAATAAGAGAAAAATATCAAAATCTAGTCGCGACTTTTGGGACACATATATAAAATTCTCTTACGCAAAAACAGCCTTAAAAAAAGTATGATTCCATTTCAACTCCCCATCTATGGATTTGATACTAGGGCTTGTATCTGGAAAATAATTGTTATTCACAATAAAAAAAAAAAAAACTATTTTCTTTTCATTTTTAACATTTCTATGGTCATGAAAAAAAAAGAAAAAAAGTAATATTCTTACAATATCTAATACATTTCAGTGCTAAATAACCCGTAAGCGCCGGTTGAAAAGCTTTCAAAAATAAATCACAAAGAATATAAGAGTACAGTGGTATTCGACGAACGAAGATGTCGATGGTTTAATGGGTATTTTTAAATGCCGATAAACAACCATGGCTTTGTACGATTCGCTTTCACACACACTTATATATATATATATATATATATATATATATATATATATATATATATATATGTGTGTGTGTGTGTGTGTGTGTGTGTGTGTGTGTGTGTATTCATTGCCATTATTATTTGAGAAAGGCTGTACAGTTAGGAAATGGATACAAAATTTTACAAATGCGTCAGTGAGAAATGAGCTCAATGGACTCGGACGAAATTTGAACCCAGTTAACCGTTACGCTTTACACACATCATGCTTATTCAAGGCACAGACCCCCAAATACTTTTCCTTTTCATTTATTAATATTCTCTGCTGCAATATAATTCTTTTGTTTTTTGCCACAACATTATAACGGACATTAGTTTATCAACTTACATCACCACACACACACACACACACACACACACACATATATATATATATATATATATATATATATATATATATATATATATATATGTATGTATGTATAATTGTGTATTTGCGTGTAATCCCTCTTTTATACAAGTTTCGTTAGAAACGACTGACAAATTACTGTGGTTTCTTTCCTCGTAGTTTCATAGGGAATTGTGTCTTTTGTGTTTTTCATTAGCAAAATGTGAACAGAATAAAAGAAAGAGGAATAAGCTTATTTACCTTAAGTATTGTTTGTTGTTCGAAATATTGAAGTGTAAGAAAATTTAGGGTTAGTCGAGGTAAAGAATTTCGAAAGAGGACGACGAAAACTTTCAGCGTTATAGAAAGATGAAACGAAGAAGTGCTATGGCAATAAATAAATAAATTTGACATAAAATAAAATCATCAAAGTAATTGTCATGTGAGCATAAAAAAAAAGAAGCTCGGATTGTTAATGTGAATTAATTTAATTTCTACGATTTTCTTACTTTGTTTATAGAAACGTCGAAAGAATGTCGAGCACATTTTCTATTATATGATCTTTGTAAAAGCTACTAGCGCGAAAACTGGAAACGGTTAACCAACTTCAAAATTCGATCTTGTTTGCTGCATTCATTTTCAGACTGGCACCGTTAGAAAAAGGTGGAATATATATTTCCTCCGCATTTGGAATTTCTAGCTATGAGCGCCAACCAGTCTGAGAAAAGGAAGATCTATGAATTAACTACCAAGTCGTCATGACAATTCACAGATAAATACAAGGGAAATGTTGAGGTGGATGTTTGTGTACAGCCTGAATGGACATGGCTTTAAAAATAATGATAACGGTTAGTCAGTTCCTTACAAAATCAAATGAAAAAAAAAAATAGAAAAAGGAACATCAACCTTCCAAATGAATAGCGTCAAAATAGAACGCTTTTCAAAACACATGATATCTCCCCTGATGGATCTCTAATAGCTCAATGAGAGGGAATCTGACTGGTCACATTGAATACCTAAAGAAAATATTTTAGTAACTTTCCACCACCACCGAGTGGACACTGAATTAGTAGTGTCCTTCCTCTCAACGAGGCCGTTTGACGTGAATACCTAATGGACTTAGGTCAAGTCAAGTGGAACTCTTATATACAATCCATCGTTAATGATACTGAAAAAATGATCACTTTTTTGTAACGATCGAGTAAATATCTCACTCTTCCAATGCTCTCCATTTACAATTATCAGATCAGACCGAAATGGTGGACTCGTACCATAATTGATTTGAAGCTGTCTAGTATTCACTTAGTAGTGTTGATAGAGTTCCAAGTCGTCTACGTCTGTTGTGTGCTAGACGAACAATTTTCCACCCAACAACACCTTTCCTTCAGAGAAGACGTCGCAAGCCTCTCACTTACTCGCTTGCTATTTATATGGAAAATATTCTAAGGAGCTACATTCCTTATTGCCACCAGAATGATGTCCAGCTCTGCCATGTACACTGGCTGGAACCATCCTCATTCCCTTCGTATTTCAATGAACATCCACTCGGAGAGCTTCTTCCGACGAACCACTACCTTATGGAACCGACTTGCTAGAAGGGGCGACCTCGTACACTAAAATATTATCAGTTTCAGGTCTAGAGTTAACCGTTATCGTTCCCATATATCCTTATAAACTGCACTTCTTACCTCTCATGCAACAATCTCCTCCAATAACCCTCTACTTTAAGAGTCTTGCATACGGTAAACATTAGTAAAATCGAAACAAAATAAACTGATTTTTACCGAGTCCGAACGCCAGTCTCTGACATTTGATGAAAAGAAGAGACTTATTAGGTTCAGCATCATATTTCGGCAGATGTAAACAAAATACCAATTACTTCAAAAGTACCGACTAACTTCCTCGTCTTTGGTGTCTTGCGTAAAATTTTTAGCCGATGTAGGAACTGGTCATCCTCATGCAGCTATCGAATTCGGTCATATTTCACAAACCTTGAAGGTAGCTCTGTGTTTGGCCCACTACACGACTATCTTGAATAGAAACTAGATCACAAAATCCCCTGTTTATAAGGACTTACTGAATTGAACAACTATTTCCTCTAGTTCATATATATATATATATATATATATATAATATGAAAGGCACAAACACTAATATTCCATGGTTATAATTTATTACATTGGAATCACGACCCAATTCATCAAATCTACAAATTCAGAAAGAAATCGGCATAACATTATAATATAAGCTCTACTTCTGTATCGAGCACTTTTTAAAAAAATAAAACATAAATACTAAAGAACTTTGGATCATTAATCTAAATATATATATATATGGAGCAGTCGAGAGATAGATTAGAATCAAGGACGAATATACGGTCAAGAGTTCTAGAAGTTCTCTCACAAGTATGTTAAACGTGACATGTGATGGAAAAAAAAAACTATTCATGTGAATCAAATAATGTTATATAATTCATTTAACAATTTTTATGGCATGCTAATGACACAAGACGGTAATGAATATAATGAAAAAGTCTGTACGTAATAATACATTAAGTCTAAAATATTCTAGAAACTTTAATATGAACATAATGTCGGACTCACTCCCAACACTTTCTTTTATAGTCATATAGCTGCATTAGATGACCAAAGCAACACGCCGTTGTTCAAGAGAAGTAGCCATTCTGGTTGAGTGTTCAGTGCGTATAGTTTAAATAAAAGTATTACGTGAACACTATAATATGCGGGAAGGACTTAGACAATCTGAGTATGAATCGACGTCAGTAAATCATTTGATTCTACCACGTGTCAATTTGCTAACCCAACTTCTTGAACATTCGTAACGTGCACGTACGGGTAACGTTTCTCCCCGCCAAAACATACTGATTTTACTTAAGTTACCATGTTCTATATAATGATCCTAATTGGATAGAAAATTCAATCTATGCCATTCAGTGAGACCAAAGTAGACTAAAGGCCAAACATTTGACAAGTCACTAACAAGTCTACTTCAATCGATATTTCACCAGGGGAATTCTGCTCTGTGTTCCAAAACCAAAGCCTATCAAGCTAAGAATTAGTGATGATAAAATATAGAAGAAAAATAGAATTTTTCTCACATATTCACTCTTTTCATTTTCTCTCTTCATATATATATATATATATATATATATATATATATATATATATATATATACACACACACATATATATATATGTATGTATGTATGTACACGAGAGAGGGGGAAGAGAGGTGTGTGATCAATAAGTCTGTTGCCGAACAATTATTCTGTTTTTTGACCTATGAGACTAATGTTTACCACTGAATTAAGGGCATTGACAGGGAAGCAGAGAAGACGTTCACGTTGAAAGAAATATTTATCGTGTAAAATAAAAGCCTTTTCACCACATGATGATATATAACCATAAAGTACATTCAACAGACAAGTCACTGACAGCTTTTAAAATTATTCATAATAATTGATAAAATGATGCTACTGACCGATGAAAATAGCGGGAATATATTTAAGAAAACAAGAACATTTACTCAAAAGCAAAAGAAGTTCCTATGGTCATGCACTTTTTGATTGTGATATTCGTAGGTGTTCCGGAGCTGCCCTAACCAACCATATACAGAGCCATACACTGATACATCAAACTATAAGCAATTAATTTCTCTAGATTTACCCTGTTCAATTTGAAATAAAGTTTGGATTAGCTAGACGTGTGAATTTTGGCAAATCCATATATACACTCTAATAAGAAAACGAAACAATTTTTTGTATGTCGTGTTTGTGAAAAAATTCTAAATTCTTTTCAGGGCTTAAGAGTCATTGTAGATCATACACTTTCTACTCGCACCAATACCTGATTTTATTTATTTAATTTTGATTTTCACTCTGTAAAATTAGAATCTTCCATTTTGTATCATGATATTTGAATTTGTACACATTAATAAAGTTTGTATAACATTTTAATCAAATAAATCTATTTTGTGACGTACAAGTACGATTTAGTTTAAAATTAGTATTACAAGGTAAATTGCCAGTGTAGCAGTTGTCTTAACTTATGTTAAAGTATTAGACATATTAATAACTATATTGCAGATTACAGTGTCTTTAAAAATTACGTTAACGCCCCCAAGGAATGTCACGTACCATATTGCTTTATTTCGAAAAGAAACCGTAAAATTGAAAATGAATACGTGGAGGTTAATTTCAAATAAGTACCATATAGTCTTTTCATAACCTCAAAATGAACGAGTTGGCAATTTATAGTATAGATTTATTTTTCTTGTATTAATTTCTTTTACTAGTGTTGACCAATACAAGGCTAAAGATTCACTCAAGGTAGCAGGTTATTCAATAAGGTGTGAATGTAAGAATAGAAATTTCGAAGTGAGGAATATGTAGTTATGTAGGAAAGGTAAAGGTTGGCTCCTGAATTGAAGGTGTTAAGATTGTATTAATTGGGAGAACATTCACATGGGAGTCTGTTTCACAAACAAGCGATTTTGGGGGAAATCATTTCTGAGTGGAACTCCTTCCTCACAATTGGAATATGAACGGATTGAGGATAGTTCAACTCCGGAAAAGTAGCATGTCTTGTCTTAGTTGAACATGTCTGAAATGATGGACCTAAGGAATAGACCTTGTTGGAAAATTTAGCAAGGAAATATGATAAATTAGCGGAATGATTGTTGCATTGCGTTTGTGGGGAAATGGGGCAGAAGGTTTGCAAATATGTCCTCCTGCACTAAGATTGGAAAGTAAGAATTGGGCAGCTACCTACAGTTTCAGGGTACATACAAAAAGAATACAAATACATAATATCACCAGGACCGGCAAATCAAGACGATAACAGTGGCGAGCAACCGGAGAGTATGGTAAGCCTAATAATAAAGAGAGAGAAAAATTATCTCATGATATGGAAAGTAAAGTATAAAGTATAAATGCAATGTTTGTAAGAAGTATCTCTGATATAGAGAACTTTGGTAAAAAAGCTTAATCGAAACGTGTCCTTGGCAAAATGCCTTCTCCGAAAAATCTTTTGTTGAATCCCCTTCCAATATCCATAATTCCTTTGAAGTCTTCTTCCGTGCACTTACAACGAAGAGGAGTTTAAGAAATCAAGAAAAAAGAAGAGAATAGCAACACAATTCGTAGAGTGGCGTGCGTTTCGTATACTTTTGTGTTTGGATGAAACGTGGAGAAGCATTTAATAATCAATCCCATATAAATAGCTAGAAATAAGGCTACATCGTCTAATTGAAGTAAGTCGTTATAGAATAATGAACGTAGGTACTTGCGACAAACACATAACAAAACCGTCTCGCATCTAACCTAAGAATACTTAGAGAATCACGGTAACAAAACCGTCTCGTATGTTGCAGCTGTGGCTATATAAAAAGAACGACTTCTAATAGATGATTAGGTGTACTCTTTTTAAATTATCAAAATGAATAACAAGTTCTGCTAATTTAGAATACTGCGTCAATTATTAGTTTTCTGGATAGGAGATGCCATAAGAACAACTGAATAAGTTACTGATTGTGAATACTTTTTTGCTATCTAGCCTGCTTCCGAACAGTTTTGAATAATTTATATAAGGCGAAATTAAAAAAATAACAGTGAGCCATCACATTCTCATCTATATAAAAAGTCTGTGATGGACATGTAAATAAAACCTTCAATAAAGGGAAGCGGAAAACGTTAAGAAAAAATGAACACAGATATATTTACATTAGGACTAATATCCTCATCTTTATTATTATTAAATTCACCCGGTGAGCCATCCGGCCTTCTTTATTGTCTAAAAAGTTGCGTTTTTTTCTCGACGAAGAGCGTGGTTCAGGCCAGGAGAAGCAGTCGGGAGTGTCAAGGATCTATTAACAATAATTGAAATGTATCGTAATTGTAGCAGAAAAGCTTGGAGGAACAGTCGCTGTCCTGTCAAAATTAGTTGGTGGCGGCATATTGCTCTTTCCAATAGCGACTTAGTAACATGTGTTCCTTTCGCTAACAATTGTGAATTAGTCTGACGACAGACATGTGCTAATTTAGTTAAGAACTCAAACATTGAACTGTCTGCAAGTGGAAGAGGGAAAGACTTTTTTTATAACACGGACTGGCCGCTCTCGACGCTACATCCGCGCACAAGGCCATAGATTTTGAGGTACGCCTTATTTGCCACGATATGCTAATGCACAGGTCCACCGACCGACCGCTTTCCCGTGCGCCAAGACAACCCCCTACTTTTTCCACATAATTTCTGTGTCGACAACAAGGGACTAATGGATTGGTTTGTGAATCTCGTGGCATAGTATTTGAGAGTTCAATCGCTGGACTGAGTATTAGAGTCAGTGATATCAGGGTCAAACAATAACTGAGAATTATTTTAAAAGCGTCTATGTTGGTTAGGGCAGCTCCGGAACACCTACGAATATCACAATCAAAAAGTGCATGACCATAGAAACTCCTTTTGCTTTTTCATCGGTCAGTAGCATCATTTTATCAATTATTATGAACAAATCAAGATATACCTAATCTTGACCAGCGGAATAATGTATTACTCTAGATTAAATAAAGTGGTCATTTCGAAATTGCCTGTAGGTTATTCGGATATAAATAAACCTGAACCAGGCACGATCTTAAAATAGTCGAAACTTTGTGAACATAACAGAGATGAGGACGTTTGTCTGATGTCAATAATAATTCCTCATCCCAGAAAATTCTAAATTTTAAATACTGTACTCAGTTATTGCTTGCCCCTGTTCCAACCGAGTCTAACTCAGTCCAGTAATTGAAATCACAATTACTATGCCACTAGATTTACAAACCAACCCTTTAATCTATTAGGCTGTTTTCGACAGACACGCGAAGAAGGCCCGAGATCTCAACGAGTGATATGTGTCGAAAGTACTAAGGACGAGGATATTAGTCCGAATGTGTCCGTGTTTTCCTTGGCGGTTTTTCTGCTTCTTTTTAATGAACGTGTCCTTTCGGATGTCCATTTCTCATCATCATTTTACTATTTGTTTTCTTTTTCTCTTCAAATAGAAAACACTTTCCAACGAATATGAATAAGTAAACTGACTAGCAAATGACAAATCCTATTCCAGTCTTATAGTAAATAATGTCCCAACAATGAAATGGATATCATTATCGCCAACTTGCATAATGGACTTTTGTCATGCTACCCACAACGAATCTTTTCCTAAAACAGCTTCTAGCCATAGAATGTCTGTCTTGAAGTGTGCCAAAAAGAACTAGGAATCACCGAGTAGGTCGCCGACTCTTCATAAAATAGGTATAACTAACAGCAATATCTAAAAACATCTTTTTTGTCAGAGTACTGGCGTCAGGTTATTTTTAAAAAAATAGCAAAGTCCGTAAACGAAGAAGATACTATTACATTATTGTGCAGATTTCGCCAGGTATTTGAGAACACGGCGTTATCGAGCCATAGAAAAAGAACAAAAGTAATATTAAGTATAACAAATATGAACAGAATCATTTTTCAAATATATCGAAGGCATTGACACAACATGAAATAAAAAGACTTGTTTCGCACATGTAACTAATTAGCAAGCATACAGATTCTGAGATGGTCAGCTTCTTTAAAGTTTGTTTGTTAAATTCCTTATGGGTCATTTAATGCCGAAATATAAATTTCTTGAAAGTTTGAAGTCATAAAAATATAATATATGTCATTCTACATTCACAAGGGAATACATGGTAAATGATATTCAGATTTTGTGCATATACATGTTGTGTGGACATAATTATTATTATTATTATTATTAGTGGTGGTGATACGTGTTTTATGTTGTAGTTTTGTTGACATTATATTTTGGAATACACTTTGATTTCTTTAAGAATATATCTATTAATGATATGAAAAAAGTCTTTCATGTTGGTTGTTTGAATTATTTCGTTTAGCGTCATACCAATCTCTATGTGTTATTTAATACTGAAATCTAAACATATTGAACAAAATTTAATGACTTCCACTACAGATAAAATGTATTGTTATTTTGCAATAAAATGTATTGTTGCTAATTCTACTATAAAATGTATTACTGATTATTCTACTATAAAATATGTACTGTTGGTATTCTTTTTCATAGAAAATATATTGCTGGTATTTTTACTAAAAAAACTGTATTTTTATACTTTCATAATATTTTTTTTTTGTTTGGAGGAAAGTAGCCAGGTGAACGACAGGTGGTTTTGTGCTAATTCTACAGAATGTACACCAACTTCACGTAATGTGTAGATAGTGGTCCCAGTATTATGTTGTCCCACATTTTTCTGACAGGGCTTTACTTACCAATGCTATTGTCTACATCATAGGACACTGATCAATCCTGGATTGATTGGGTGACCGTACGTGATCCTGTTACCACCAAAGACATGACATCATAGTTATTGTTATACGAATGCCTCGAGTTACGATGGCTGACACATTGTCCAGAGGGCGACAACGATAAGAACTACAATATCAAGGATTCATGAACAAGATCTGGACATGCTATCATTTGCGAGACTGAGAAAGATATTACTGAAGAAGGTTTTTCTAAATTAAACATTGTACATTTTTTGAAATGACAGTAATTTTGTCAGCTGAATATTTGTTGTTCTTTATATTATATTTCTATTTTCTATTACCTGGCGCACCATCTACGCATGCTCACAATAAGCATTGTCTGCCTGCAGACGAGTTCTTCAGATAACTTACAGGAATAATGCGTTATTCGCTTTCTATCTCAGTCACACACACAATATATATATATATATATATATATATATATGTGTGTGTGTGCGTGTGTGTATACAGGTGAATGCACGCGTGATCGGATAATATGAAAAGATTGTTTCACAGCGGGAGTTTGGAGGCGGCTATTGCAACAAATATGAAATTCGTGAGAACGGGCACCTTTGAAGAATTGTCCAAAAGTTATGAAAAAGATTTTCTAATCTTATAGAAAAAATAAAGAATGAACACACATAATGAAAGCAAGAAAAGATTGGGGAAGAAAAAGAATGGAAACTATGTGTAATAATAATTCTTGAAATACAATAAAATAGAAGTCTTATTCAAGTAGAATAAAAAAATCAAGGCTGAAATTATAATGTTTAACTTAGAAAATGGAATGAAAAACAAGGCCAATGAAAACTACGGTAGTTTCTAAAATGGAACAAAAATAATAGTATGAACGTATCAATAATGTCTTTACAAAATGAAGAAAAAATAAATCATGAATTCACTGATGTGAGGAAGGATAAGCATAATACACTATTTCTATGTAGAACCGAAAAAATGATATGGAGTGTACTACTAGATTTGTTCATATTAAAGGGAAAAACCTATAAAGTCAATAGCGATCTTATAAAAACTTTAACATAAATCCACAACAGCCGAAGTTTACTGTGCATGTGAGGTTTGTGCAATCCGTTAAGTTACATTGTTCCATGGTGAGTCTAGTGATCTCATTTTCATTTATTAAAAGCGAGCGGGTGCGAAGTACTGTAAAGTTTGCCATCATTCTAAACTGGGTGTTCCACTTACATATTCATGAAACGATAAAATATAATTATATATGATAAACTAACGAGTGAATAAAATAATGACTACAAGATGGGAAAAATGAACTAACGAATGGATTCAAAACTGAAAAAAAATAAAATCGAAGGGCTGGATAAATGAAAACGTTACAAGAAATGAAAAGTTCAGACGAAGAAATAAATGTCTTCTTTTGTACGAGCAGAGGTCATTGAATGGAGCAAATAACAATTAGAATGAAATGAGAAAAGAATAGACCAATAGAGGAAGGGATAGAAATATACGGAGAAATAATAAAAAAAAATTGATCAATGAATAAATAAATGAAAGAATTCATTTTAATAACAGTTTACAGAAATAGTTTCCCGGTTGGACGTAGCAAAAGAGAAATAATAGATAAATAGAAAAGTATGGAATATAGAGAAAATAATAATGGAAGATAAACAGAAAAGATCGAGAAAAAAAGTGAGATGAGTAAAAGCAAGTTAGAAATAGTAAGATACAGAAGATACTATTAAATGGATACAAAGATAGTAAAAATAAAGAACAAAGAAAAAAAACGGAATTTAGGTACTAAGCAAAAACAAAGATGGAGTCGGTTGAAAACGTTTTCAAAGATTAAATTTTAATTCAATTATTCCTAGGCATAAAACTAAATCCAGAGAGAAAACAAAGGAAAAATGATCAAAATATGAATAGCTGTTGCTTATGATATCGATTTTTTTCTTTGGTAAAATTTCGTAATTCTGCCTTTTATTTTTTAAACATGTATTTGCTCTGCACCCGCCTCTAATTTTACCAAACTTTTTAAATTTCAATTTTTTAAGCATTCGTTTGTTCACCTAAAACTCTATCTTTTTTGCTTCTCTATTTCTTTGAGTTATTTTTGTTTGGCATTACATCCTTCTTTTTCCGTTTCTCTTGCAACACCCACTTTAAACATTTGGTCTATTTCTGCAACATTTCACACAGAAGATCTTCTGTTGTGATGTGCATAGCATGATGCTATCTGTAAAAAATATCTATTCTTCAAGACTCCATAAATTCAACCTCAATTTCCTTCAGATTCAGGTGGAAGCGTTGGGCTAAAACAACCAAAACTTGGCGTTGTTTTGCTGTCACTCGCTACTGAGTGTGAATCCA
Organism: Acanthosepion pharaonis; assembly: GCA_903632075.3. NCBI lineage: Eukaryota > Metazoa > Mollusca > Cephalopoda > Sepiida > Sepiidae > Acanthosepion > Acanthosepion pharaonis. Next base: position 2,908,282 of record CAHIKZ030004120.1, read on the forward strand.
ATTTTCATTGGAAATTCTAACTTACGAGCAGAATTTCTTGTAAATTCGGGATGAGCTTCATTTCCCTCCTTTTCCCATCAATTCATTTCTATGTTAAGGAGTTATCAAGAGAAAACCTGCATACGTCTTAAGTCAGCAAAAAGAAACTGGATAGATAGGATTTTTGATAGATGTCTTACTTAATGATAATGTGGAATATCGTCAATCTAAGACTCAACATGTACTTTAAATAAATTTAATTTTAGATAGATGCCCAGGTTATGATAATGGAAAAGTCATAAATCTAACGCTTAAATTTTGCTTTAAATAATTGCGAACGAAAGAGACGAAATCAATGAAGGTATTTAACTTCACGCCTAGTCCAGTGGAATGTGACACAGGTTCGTCTTTAAAGTTGGTTGTTAGCCCACGTATATGTGGCCTGAGGAGACAAAATTGATCAATCCCGCTCAGCTCTTCCTATTTTAGAGATGCCTCAGGTGCCAGTTAATGACCCTGTTCTGAAATTGGCAAGAGAGCGCATAATATTAATTTTAAGCCCCACTCGGCCAAGCTTTGTCAGATCAGTGTATTTAGTTGGTTAAGAATAATTTCCTTGTAGATTTTAATATATTTTTTCTCACCGATTTATAAGTGTACCCTCCAGCCATCCCGGGTGTCTATTATGAACTGCAATATCATCACATCTCGTTCTGAGGGAGAAAGCTTATACCCATCATACACATCTTATTCGATGACTGTGCCTGTAGACAAATTCGCTTAAATAGAACACGTTTCCATCTATCGTCTCAATCCTATAGGAAACCACACAATGAAAGTCAAGTTGAAAGATAACTGAGCGTAATCCATTATTTTTATTTTACGATGAGTAATCATATGATCCGTTACAAACTTCAAGGAAAACATCAGAGTGAACTATGAAAATATATTTTATATACTGATACAATATACAAAATAAATGGACTGCTGCCGTTAAATACCCAGAGTCAGTCAGAGTAGTGATTGTGATTGAGTTGGAGGAAGAGTAATAGTGTAGAAGTAACAGTTACAAGCACGTAGACTCTAAGGAAGTCCTACTTCGAGACTGGATTTACCAGACTATATATATATTATTATTATTGCTACTAACGGCGTTTCTGGATTTACTAACCGTATTACCAATTGTATTATTGTGTAAATATATTTATTTGTTATATTTCATTCCTGTGTTTGTCATTCATTGGAGACCGAATTTCATCTCGGAATTCACAACAATTATCGATTTCACTTCTTACGCCAGTAACACATAATAAACTGTGTGAGTGCTCAATATTTACACTCTTCTAGGCTCTTGCTGTTTGTTTTTTGTAAAGTGGGTAGCGTAAATTCCTGCTCTCCTTTCCAATACCTCCAGACGTGTAAGCATTTTAGAATATTCATTAATTGTTAGAATAATCTTTAGTGGCCTATTCCACAATTGGCTTAGTCCTCTAGGATGATCCAAATAAGTATTTGCTATTCTATACTTACATCTGTTGTGTGTAAAATTACAATCACGTACTAAAAACAGATTATTCTTACGCAGATTGTTTTAGCTAATTCACATTTGATTATATCATTTCTATTTTAATTTTGTTTTCGGAACGTTTTGTTGCTTTTGCTTATATAATTTGTTTACATGATCAAACGCAAGTCCTTTTCACAATTCGCAGTGAATCACCATTTCTACCTAGACATATATCTTTATTTCGAGTTAATTTATAAACTGTTTTATCTATATCTCCATACGGCTGAAAATTGTTGCAATTGGCCTCCGCATTACAAGAAACTAAGCACGTGTATTTCTGTCATTACTTTGCAGTCTTTTTGCAATTAAACGTAGTATTGATGTTTTGTAAAATACTTAATGATGTAACTTTTGACGTTTCTATTTTCCTTATTCTCGTTGCGTTGTTTAATCAGATTAATTATCCAGTAAAACTACACTATTTAAATAAAAAATGCAAATAAGTTATTAAATAAAACTCATCCTCCGATATCCTACAGTTTAACACGAGAGCTGTTTGGTCGATCTGTGAACGAAACAAAACTGCTGTTCATTCTTGTAATGTGCATGTCTACTTCTGTATTTTAAGCAATTCTTGATTAATTTCTCTTCTTTCGCCTGATTCCCTGTTGGCGTCAGCTCTTTCAGTGGCGACAAGAGAATAGAACGGATATTCTCCTTTAGCGAACAAAGATCGATGTCAATGCCCAAGACAGAAATCAGCAAAAAACACCCCCCCCAAAAAAAACGAAACAAAATAACAACAAAAAAAACAAAAAAAAAACGATAAAAGATAGGAGGGCAGTAAAGTGAAAGACAGGAAAGCAAGGAATGAAGAAATATGAACAGAAAGAAAAAATATATATATACTTATTCGTTGTACCACACAAAAACCAGACATATCGTATAAGAGGAAAATACGTGAAAGACAAAGAATAAAAATATACAAAATGGCAACGAAAATGAAAGTAGACATACATATAAAATATCGGATAATTTACTCGTTTAGTTTTGTTGCTGGATAAAACGACAAAGTAAAAAAAGCAAAGTAAAGAATGTTTGATTTATCGGTTTTATATTTTGGGGGAATTCTTTGTAAGTTAATTGTCTAACAATATAGATTCTATCTTGAGGCTGGAGGGAAATCAATTTCGCTGCCGCCAAGGTGACATGCTTTTGTTTTTAAATAAGATTTCTTATTTTTGGTGTTCTTAAAGTTTTTACGGTTTATGTTATCAAGAAAGTAAATTTCTTTTCAATAATTTGCGAAAAGGAGAAGAAAATGATAAACAGATCATTCAAAGAATCTAGGAGGAAATGAATTAATGATTAAAGAGATTAAGAAAAAACAGACAATTAAATAAGTAAAAACAGTGAATGAATTTTAAACTGAATAAAGAACAAAACATTAAAGAACGAAAAAATGAATGAAAAGGTGAAGAAGGAATAAAAAAAAATCACGAAAGATGAAAAGTACAACAAAAGAGTAGAAAATATGTCAGAGAAGAATTAAACCAAAGACTGTAGAACAAGCTAAATAAGAGAAACGTTAAGAAAACATGTATGAGGCAAAGCAAAAAGCTTGAAGAGTTTTAAATAAATAATAGATTAACAAATAAAAATAAAATGATGGCGATAATATGTATAAAGCCATAACAAATTTAGAAAAGCAATTAAACATTAAAATGTAAAACACAAAAGAAAAGGCTGTTAAAATACTACTAGAGAAAAGTGATGCAATCGGAATTGTATAAAGGTGTTAAACTCAACAATACTAAAAGAAGGTGTGAAAAATTAATCTCAAGTTGTAAGAATTGCAACAAGATTCTTCAGAATTTTGAATATCATCACTCTGTATTTTTCATGTGACCAGGACAAGATTTTGCAAACAAAGAAAGAAAAATCTGCCCAACCATCAAAGTGGTTATTTCAGAATCCATCGTAAAATGAAAGTGTATAAATAAATATATATATATAGAGAGAGAGAGAGAGAGGGTGCCGAGTAAAAAAAAGGCAAATTTATTTTCACTATTGTATCTTTCAGGAACAATTGACCTTTTATAACATTGAATAAGATTTTCGAATATTTATCAGCTTGGATAAAGCTACTTCCTCCTAGTTACGACGCTTACAACTTTCTGTTGAACATTCAGCAAAACATTTCGAACATCAACGATAATTGTTCAGTGTATGTATGAATCATTTCTGAATGTACCAATTTTTTTTACTGGAAACCCTCTATATATATTAAAAAATAACCGCGACAAAAAATTAGCAGATTTAAGAAGAACTTTGGTTGAAACATTTAGCACAATGATTTGAACATAATCCAGATGATGTCATTAGGGTTGGCGGTGGGAAGAAATAAATTGTGCGAATCATGAACAGCCAATCAAGTAGGCCAAATCTGGTTATTGTAAACAGTGAAGAGGAGGAGTGACAACATTCTACAGCAATGCATTATATATAAATGATAACATCTGCGAGAAATATCACTTATGTCGACAGGGAAGTGCTTCTATAGAAACATGCTAAGAATACCATAGAGAGAGCATGCGAAAAACTAGGAAATTTTAAGGAAAATGGGGCGGAAAAGAAGACTTAATTTTACTTGAAATTTCTCGGATACATAATGAAGAATAGTATTTGGAGAATTTGGCAAACACAGGATATATCGAGGGACAAAGAGAAAAAAAACAAGAAAAACGAGTAACCTAACCTTGGATGGTAACATATGAACTAAGAGGGATAGTAAGGAGATACATATTGATTAATGTTAAATAGATACGTTGTGTCGAGCTCTGATCGTCCACGTCCTGGAGGAACACAGCACATAGAATAAGAAGTATATATAAACAAATAGGAACATACAAGCACTTGGAGTGGTAGTGTAATAAATATATAAAATTTGATTATGTATGTCAAAAGATGTTATTAACCAAGCGATACTGTTATGAGGATATGAGAAAATGTTTATATTTATATATCGTATCGTATCGACTACTGATAAAAAATAGATTTTTGAGTTAGACTTTTGGATGCAAAATGCAACACAAAATTTTATTTATGAATAAATCCAGAAGATGTAAGCGATAAAAAAAATTGATGAACACACATTTGGGAACTTCGATGTGATGTAATGATATGGAAACTTGTTTTACAATATCAATTATTACTGAGTCGGGCATGTGCTTCATACTTGCGGTCTTGTGTCATTATTAAGCTAAGCTTAGTAAATCACTGTACCTGAATAAATTATGATGTGATTTACGAATTTTGCCTCCTTCGTCTTAAATATCCTTTTCTAGTTTTTTCTCATTTATTTTGTCCCCCACACCGTTTCGAATATAACATTAATAGCAACAGATTTCATAGTTCTCAGTGATATTCTTTGTTTCAATATATTTCTATTTTCATTTCTTTTAAGGGTGAACATAATAATTTGTTTCGAAAGATTTATGAACATTCCATTACTTTAGTGTATCTTAAATAGTTTCGGCAAGATTAACAATCAATTCTGAAGAATAGCAAATAGCATTGTCTTCCTTGTGACCAGCACTCTAGAAAAAAACACTTCTTAAAACTTGCAATAATTCTCTGCGTTCATATTGACATATCAGTTTGAGAGTTGTCTATTATTTTACTATTCACCATATTAACCCAGATCTTTACATCTTTTATTTTTTAAATCGTGGTGGTTGACTATTTCCATGAAGAATCAAATCTCTCACCCAGCGATTCAGTCTAACCATAGTAGTTCTACATTTAGTAAGAGAATTGTATAATTTAGTTTTCATGATTTGTTTCGTCCAATATACGTTTCTTAAATGTGGTAGATTGGTTGCATGCATGTCTTTAACCGATATTAGTTATCTTTTTTTCTCTTTGTGTAGATTCTCAAAAGCAGTTTATTTATTTCTTGGTCAATCCGTTTTCTTGCTTATTATACCTTTAGCTTCTTTTTCTTCTTTGTATCATTCCAATTTTTTCAATTACATTTTTGATTGTTCTGTGATCTCTCTTAGAATTTTCTGGCGTTGGAAACTGTGCTCCTATCTTTTCAATGTCTTATCCTTTGAGATTATTACATCAATACAATGCACGGCATATCTCTGTCTATAAATGTCAGGATGTGTGTGTGTGTGTGTGTGTGTGTAACGAATGCACGGCCGCAATTTTTGACGGATTTGCACCAAAATTTACATGCACATGCTCCAAGTTACCGGGAAGGCCAAAACCTACATTGCATTTCACAACTCCCATCGATAGTGGAAATAATCGATTTTTTCATACTTACACGACAGTTTCCATGTAGTTTGCGGCCATTCTCTACTGTCCAGAGTGAGAGCCTATAGCTGGCTGCCACGAATAGGCGGGACGATTCTATTGGCCAGCGTGAGAGACAACAGCTGACTGTCACGAATGTTAACTTGCATGCTAGCATCCCCCCCCAAAAAAAAATCGATAGCTACATTCGTCACAAGTGGGGAAAATTTAGATCTGCATGGCACTTTACTCCAATTGGCTCATTCCCTTGCTTAAACTCAACGTTGATTCTGATTCCGCAGAACTGGGTTGAGTGTGAAAAATATTTGTTGTTAACATTCTTTTTCATTCGGTTTTCCCAGTTACGAGTCCTTTTTTAAAGCTGATCGTTTTGTGTTCATTTTGTTTAGTTCTTTTTTCGTAACAGATTTAATGTTTAGTATAGAGCTTAGAAAAAATTTGCAGTGTGAGATAGGCAAGAATAAGGCATGTAGCAACATCAGCACGGCAAAGGGCACTCCTTTAAAGGCAAGGAAGGGCAAATATTTTAAGTCACGTGATAGCGATTGCTGTATGAGTCGTACATTTTTTAATCAAGCACATGCAACGCCGGGCTATGCTGCTAGTATATATATATATATATGTATATATATATATTCGCGTCCTGACGAATTCGTCTAGCATGAAGCAGCCTGTCGCCACTGAGTATTGACTTCAATGTTCAATTTTATATTTATATTTACATACTCTCTTTCTCTTATATTGAGCACTTTATCCCATAAATATAGCACACCTTTTAAACTATATTTCTTCATATATATATATATATATATATATATATATATATATATATATATATATATATACAACATGAATCATCGACGAATTTCGTAGTAAAATCTCACACTAAAAATACTATTATATACAACTCCCCAATAATATTCTGAGCAGAAATCCCTGTGGTATACTGATAGAAATATACATTTAGACGGGAAATTCTAACAAAATCTTTCGGTTAATACTAATTTTATCGTGAAAATTTTCGGGCTTGCATAAAAGTCTGACACTCTATGCATCTTATGTGAGACATTTCTGCTGGTAAACAATGAAAACATTTAAAGACGCTATCATTGAAAGATGAGGAGACCTGAATACAGAATTAATGTAGAAAAAATACATTGTATTTAGGAAATTATTGAAAGTAATAATGAATTATTTATGAAATAATGAAAGAAAAGAAAACATGATTAAAATTCCTCACATTATTAATTCTTGGCAATGAGATTTTATCCTAATTTCAGTTGATTTTTTTTGGGGATAAGGGCCAAAACTTAATTAAGCAAGCTAGCAAGTCGGTTTCTGGTTGTTTTCCATCTGTTGCTTTACGTTGCATTTTTCGAACTAGGTCTGCGTTTCCGTCGTTTTGCAAGGATGAATTGCCCTACAAATTGAGTAAGTTAGTATATGAGTTTAATTGCCAGTGTACTGCTGGTTATGTGGGGCGTACAACCTTGCATTTGGAAACTAGAATTAACCAGCATGTACCTTCCAAAATACGACTTGGTAAGATAGATAAAATGTGTTATCTTCCCCCCATAAATATAGAATCAGCTATTGCTCAACACTTAGTTGAGAATATAACCTGTGCCAAGTCGTATTAAAAAGAGTGGTTTAAAATAATTCATATGGCTGGTTCCAACAATCATTTGAAGATTTTGGAATCAGTCTGTATAGGATTAAGGAAACCCTGTTTCTGCCGGCAGAAAAAATTTGTGAAGTCCCTTAATCTGTTAGGGGATATTTTATTTTAACTGTCCCTCCTTAATTTATTTACACGTTATTTCCCTCCCTCGTTGCAAGTATA
>CAHIKZ030004121.1:0-42953 GCA_903632075.3 Acanthosepion pharaonis
GAATAATAGTAGATTTTTATTTTTTCAATTGAAAATGGTTTAATCAAATAGGAATTGTAGCAGATTATTTTAAATAATATAGCATTATTGTAGATTATGATATTTTTTAATATAAAATGTTGAAACCAAATCAATTATGGCATATGTGTGTTATTTTAATGCCAGAAATGCTGAAAAGAAATGAGAATATAAATTCTTTGTTATTTTTCAATTGCAAATGTTGTAACTATTTAGGAATTGACAATAATGAAATAAAGTAGCATTACTGCAAAAGTTGTTATTTTCAATTATGAATTTTTGAAATCAAAATAGAATTGTAGTAGAGTTTTTAATTGAAAAGTTATAATATAGAATTTATATCAGATTTTTATATTATCAATTCAAATTTCCTATAAAATGCAATTATATAAAGATTTTGTAATTTGTCAATTGAAATTATTGGAAATCAAATGGAATTATAACAGATTTTTCTATATTCAAATTAAAATCAATGGAATTTAAATGCGTTACTTTTGTTACTTTTCAATCGGAAATGTTGAAATCAATTGCAATTATTATTATAGATTTTATTATTTTTCAGCTTGAAATGTTGAAAAGAAATAGAATGATAGGATATTTTGATATTTTAAATTGAAAATGTTGAAATCAAATGAAATAACTGATATTGTCAATTTGCAATTGAAAAATGAAATATATTTTATTTTTTCAATTTAAATTTTTTGTTGTTTAAATTGTATTTATAGCAGATTTTGAATTTTTTCAGTTGAAGGTCTTGAAATCAAATTTAATTATAGCAGATTTTGTTATTTTCAATTACAAATGTTAAAATCAAATGGAATTAATAGATTTTGTTCTTTTTCAATTGATGATATTGAAATCAAATGGAATTAAAGAAGATTTTCTTATGTTTCAATTGAAAATGCTATAATAAAAATATATCAGTTTTTTATTTTCAATTGAAATGTCTAGTAAATAGAATTATATCAGATGTTGTTATTTTTCTATTGAAAAATGTTGAAATTAAATAGTTCTATTAGCTTTTCTTATTTTCAATTGAAAATCAAAGTGGAATTATTGCATTTTTTTCAATTGAATATTTATTTTTTTTTTCAATTGTAAATGTTGAAATCCAAGTGGAATTATAGAATATTTTTCATTTTCCAATAAATATTCAGAAGTCATATGAAATTATAGCGATTTTTTGTTTTCAATTGAAAATGTTGAAATCAACTGTAAAATGACAATTTTGATATTTTGCAATTGAAAATGATAAAATAATATAAATTACAGTATATTTTATTTTTCAAAATGATAATAAAAATCAATTGAGGTATATAGATTTTTTATATTTTTCCATTTAAAATGTTTTAATTAAATGTATTTATCAGATTTTGTTATTTTTCAATTGGTATGTTGACAATAATATTATAGGTCATTTATTTATTTATCAATTGAAAATGTTAAATTGAATTATAGCCGATTTGTTTTTTTAATATCAAATGTTGAAATCAAAATTATTCAAATTTTGCTAGTTTTCAATTGAAAATTTTGAAATCAAATATTTGTAGCAGATGTATTTATTTTTCAATGGAAAATTTTAAATGTAGTAGAATTTGTATTTATTATATTTAAAGTACAAGGCCAAAGTGGGAAGCGTTTGAGGATTGTCATCACTATCTATCTTATAACCTTGCTAACCTTATTCACGACCCATTCACACATTACAATTTCTATATTCAGCATAAAATTCGTCCGTCACCATTCAGTCTATATCTGGGTGCATTTGTAGGTTACCCTTGAGATGATGAGGTATTATGGTGTACCATAACCTCATCTTCTCAAGGGGGAAACCTACAAAACTCGCCCCATGCCAGCTACAAAAATCTAATCATTATAAAATATAATATACTTAAAGATTTATGGATGAATAGAATGAAACGGGAGGAATGAATCAAAAACAAACTAAATGTAAACTAAACATAACTGATGTTAGTAGGGAATATAAAAATATAATATAAAAAAAATTGATTTCCTGATTTTCATTTGCAAAATAAAATCTGCTGTAATTCTATATTATTTTATCATTTTCAATTGCAAAATATAAAAATCTGCTGTCATTTGCTTTGATTTCAACATTTTCAATTGAAAAATAACAAAATCTGCTTTAATTTCATTTGATTTCAGAATATTCTGTTGGAAAAAAATATTCTATAATTCCACTTGATTTCAACATTTACAATTGAAAATTCATCAATATTCAATTGAAAAAAAATGCAAAAATTCCCCTTGATTTTCAATTGAAAAAATAAGAAAATCTAATATAAACTACTTAATTATATTTATCAATTAAAAATTACGTAATAAAATGTAATTATGGCAGATTTTGTAATTTTCAATTGAAATTATTGAAATCAAATGGAATTATAGCAGATTTTGCTATTTTTCAATACAAAATGTTGAAATCAAATGGAATTTAGCAGATTTTCTTATTTTCAATCAGCAATGTTGAAATCAATATATAAGTTTTGTTATATTTCAATTGAAAATGTCAAGTAAATAGAATTATATCAGATGTCGTTTTTTTTCTATAAAAAATGTTGAAATTAAGTAGTTCTATTAGATTTTCTTATTTTTCAATTGAAAATAGGGGTATTATCGCATTTTTTTCAATTAAATATTTAGTATTTTTCAATGTAAATTTTGAAATCTAGTTGAATTATAGAATATTTTGAAAAAGTAAACAAATATGATATAATTCAAATTCATTTCAACATTCTCTATTAAAATAAAAAATCTGGTATAATTCCATTTGATTTCTACATTTTCAATTGAAAAATAACATCTAATGTTATGTCAACATTTTCAATTGAAAAATATCAAAATAAGCTTTAATTCAAATAGAATTACAGCAGATGAATGAATATGGTAAAATCAAATTTATTTCAACATTTACAATTGAATTTCTGCTTCTAATTTATTTCAACATTTTCTTTTGAAAAATATCAAAATCTTTTACAATTCTTCATGATTTCAACATTTTAAATTGACAAATTAAAAATCTTTATTAATACTATTTTATTTCAACATGTTCAGCTGAAGAATAACGGAATCTGCTACAATTTCATTTGATTAAAATATTTACTATTGAAAAATAAATAAATCTGATATAATTCAATGTGATTATAACATTGACAATTGAAAAATAAAAAATAAACTATAATTTCATTTTTTTTCAGCATTTTCAATTGAAAAATAAAAATTCATAATTGATTTGGTTTCAACATTTTATATTAAAAAATATCATAATACAATAATGCTATTTATTTAAAATAATTGTCAATTCTATTTGATTAAACCATTTTCAATTGAAAAATAACAAAATCTACTATAATTCTCATTGATTTTCAACATTTTAAATTGAAGAAAAACAGAAGCTGATATAATTCTACTTTATTTCAACATTTTGAATTGTAGATAACAAAATCTGCTATAATTCCATTTGATCTCAATATTTAAAATTAAAAATCTGATATAATTCTATTATTTCAACATTTTCATTTGAAAAATATCTGCAATAATACCATTTGATTTCAACATTTTTAATCGAAAAATAACAAAATCTGATATACTTCTACATTATTCCAACATTTTCATTTGAAAAATAACAAAATCTGCTATAATTCAATTTGACTACCATTTTCATTTGAAAAAACTCAAAACACCATAATTCCGTTATTGCAACATTTTCCATGAAAAATAACAAAATCTAATATAAATCCCAAATATTTCAACATTTCATATTGAAAATGAAAATCTGCTATAATTGCATTTGATTTATAAATTTGAAAATTGAAAATTTCAACATATATTATTTTAAAATTTTCAATTGAAAATTTGCTATAATTCAATTTGATTTAAAATAATTAATTGAAAATAAATAAAATTTGATATAATTCTACTTTATTTCAATATTTACAATTGAAAAATCAAATCTGCTATAATTTCATTTGATTTAAAAATTTTTAATTGAAAAATATCAAAATCTGATATAATTGTATTTTTATTTCAAATTTTAATTGAAAAATCCTACTATAATTTCTATTTTAAATTTCTATCAAAATCTTCTTTAATATTATTGAAAAATAACAAAACCTACTATAATTCTATTTGATTTCAATTATTTTTGCAATAATTCATTATTATTATTATTATTATTATTTTTTAGAGATACTTTGTCTCAATAAAATCATTTTGTTTTTTGGGAAAGGTAATATTGGGAAAAACCTGTGGCGCAGATTAATATTTTGGATATTATCCAATGGCGTCATTGAATTTGACTCAAATTAAAGGATTACGATTGTTTGGACCAGCTTGCGTTTAAGAGAACCGATAAGTTTACGTTTTTCACTCTTTATTTTCAAAAAACTTTTGAATTTTTCAGTTTTTCCTTTCTTACTTTTTGATTTTTTGTGCACATTTATTTCTTCACTTTTTCATTTCTATTTATTTCCATATTTTGACCCTCCCCTCGTTTTTATTTACCGTTTTCATATTCGGTTGAATTGGTTACTGTATTTGGTTTGCCACGTTCTTGTTCCATTTTACTTTATTTGCTCTTGAATGTTTTGTTTTTCTTTAAACAATTAAAAAAAAAAACAGTTATTTGTTCGACTGTGGTGGGTTTTACGCCACCATGGTCGACAAAAACAATGACAATGCAGAAACACCATTACCTAAACCAGCTCAAACGGCCTGGACGGAAAATAGGCCGGGAAAAAAAGGTAGAAATTTTAACGTGAAGCAACGCAAAAGTATGAAGAATTGTTTAAAGATAACGAGTTCTTGACTATTCAAGAAACGCTGAATGCTGTTAGCCCCGAGCACCATATCTCTGCCGACTTCCGATGTTAAAACCCAGAAATTAATTAGAGTCAGCAGGGAAAGCATGGAGGAAACACTCAAGGCATTACAAATTGGCACGATGATGCTAACCAGAATAACGAACGCTTTGTGGGACATTTTAATAACGTCAGAGCAATAAGCCAAGGATTTAGCGGAAAGTATTTGACCACAAAGACCATGCGACTGCAGACCGAGTATATGGGCACTCGTAGGACAAAGGTCACCGTCCATGGGGTGACAGTGAATTTCCTGGAAGAGCCGGAGCCAGGGTTTCCGCGTACGCCGGTGACGTATCTGCTTTCGTTCGTCCCGCAGCGACATTAAGGCGGTACTAAAGGCGCTTGATCGGTAAAAAAAGTTGAGAGGACCACGATTTACCCGCGACAAGTCGTCTGGCTTGCGGTTAGGTGCCTGGAATGGGGTCTATCTTCCGGGGCCCTTCGGTTGAGCAAAGGTCGACGCGGCCGGTCAGATTGTCCTTTATCTATTGTCCATACTACCTCACTGTAAAGACCATAGGAAGCAGCTCGAGCGCTCGCTATCCTCCATTTTATGGAGGGGAAGCGGGCATCTGGTCGACAGACGAGTCTGCACAACGTCCGTGTCATGGGGGCTAGGAATGCCACATTTACTGAGCCAAAAACTTGCCTCGAGGTTGGCTTTCCTACGCTGCGCATTGACAGGAGATTCTATTATGGCGGGGAATGTTAGGTATGCGTTCACTTTCCTTACTATCAGTCCTCCCGTCTAGCGGGTTGAGCGTTATCGTAAACCCCTGGATCAATCGAATTTCCTTCGCGAGTGTCAGTCGGCTTTGTTGGCTGTTCCTCGGTTCAGTGACCTTTCTCAGCATAGGAATGACTTCAATCGTCATTCAATGGAGGGGGTCGCGAAGGATTCTCTAAGTGATCAGCTCGACTTGTCGGAGGAGTAGTTTCGCTCTGGTCTTGGGCGCCAGCGGCGGATTATCTCAGTAACTCAGTTTTTTGCTTACCTTGCGATTGACTCGGAACCAGCTGCCTCTCAATGACAATGTCTTCATATGGGGCTTAGCGGTCTGCCAGACTGTGAACAGTGTGGCCTTGTTTTAGAGGAAATGGATTCCCACGCCTTCTACCATTGTCCCCTTATGTCCTTATGGGATCACATTGGCGAGTTTGACGACTCGTCTCGTTCCCGAAAAGCTCGTGCTCATTGATAGCGCACACGCGTGTGACAATATATCGCCCCGAGTATTCTGGGGTGAAAGGAATGGTGTTTCTGTCGCTGCTGGGCACGGCCCGAATGGTGATTTCGACGACGCGAATGGAGGAAGTCTTGCGAGGCAACCGTCTTTCTCATTAAACTAATCTGATTCTTTGAGCATCAGCTCAAGACTAAGATTAGAACTGATAGAAAACGCTTGCATTCGACAGACTTCAGCAAAAGGCAACCTTGGTTCGTTTGAACGGGGCTATCCTTGATTTTCTCTTTTAGGTCAACCTACGTCAGATCGGAGTGGTTTCCTGTGTAGCCCTCTCCTTGGTTAGGTTAGACAAGCCTTTGTCTACTTAGGTAAGAATTGTTCCTTGCCTGTTCCCGACTGCCTCTTTGGTTATGATCCAATTTGAGATTCCCAAACTCCACAGTTTGTTTCTAGGTCGCCTTTGTACATCCCATATCCGTATATTTTTCTTCTTAGCGAGAGTGACTCTTGGCTTTGTCCAATGGGCAGAATACAGCGGCATCACTTTTTTGATGGTTGGGCGGGCATTACTAACATCAGTTATGTTTACTTTTCATTTGGTTTGTTTTGGGATTCATTCCCTCCTCTCTCATTCTATTCATCCATAAATCTTTAAGTATATTATATTTTATAATCGTTAGATTTTTTTGGCATGGGCGCGTTTTTGTAGGTTCCCATTGAGAAGATGAGGCATTATGGTACACCATAATACCTCATCTTCTCAAGGGGAACCTGCAAAACGCGCCCAAGATGGGGATTGAATGGTGACGGACGAGTTCTTATGGTGAATGTAGAAATTGTAATGTGTGAATGGGTCGTGAATAAGGTTAGCAAGGTTATAAGATAGTTAGTGATGACAACCCTCAAACGCTTCCCATTTTGGCCTTGTATTTTAAATATAATAAATAAAAATTCTACTGCATTTCAAAATTTTTCGATTGAAATATAAATTCATCTGCTAAAAATACATTTGATTTCAACAGTTTCAAGTGAAATATAACAAGATCTGCCATAATTCCATTTGATTTCCACATTTGCAACTGAAAACTAGCAAAATTTTTCAATAATTCTTGATTTCAACTTTTCATATTGAAAAAAAAGCGAAATCTGCTATTATTCCATTTTAATACAACATTTTCAATTGATAAATAACAAAATGTATAATATTATTGTCAACATTTTCAATTGAAAAATCCACAATCTACTATAATTATATTTGATATCCACATTTCCATTTGAAGAATAAGAAAATCTGCTGTAATTCTATTTTATTTCATCATTTTCAGTTGTGAAATAAAAGATTTGTTGTCATTTCATTTGATTTCAACATTTGCAATTGAAAAATAACAAAATCTGCTATAATTTCATTTGACTTCCAAATATTCTATTGGAAAATGAAAAAATATTCTATAATTCAACTTGATTTCAACATTTACAATTAAAAAAATAACAAGTATTCAATTAAAAGAAAATGCAATAATTCCAATTGATTTTCAATTGAAAAATAAGAAAACCTAATAGAACCATTTTAATTTCAACATTTTCAATAGAAAAATAACAACATCTGATATAATTCTATTTACTTGACATTTTCAATTGAAAAATAACAAAAACTGATATATTTTATTACAATATTTTCAATTGAACGATGAGAAAATCTACTTTAATTCCATTTGATTTCAATATCATCAATTGAAAAAGAACAAAATCTGCTAAATTCCATTTGATTTTAACATTTGTAATTGAAAAAATAACAAAATCTGCTATAATTCAATTTGATTTCAAGACCTTCAATTGAAAAAATTCAAAATCTGCTATAAATACAACAATTTAAACAACAAAAATTTAAATTGAAAAATAAAATAAATTTCATTTTCAATTGCAAATTGACAATATCAGTTATTTCATTTGCTTTCAACATTTTCAATTTAAAAATATCAAAATATCCTATCATTCTATTTGTTTCCAACATTTCAAATTGAAAAATAATAAAATCTATTATAATTCCAATTGATTTCAACATTTCCAATTGAAAAATAACAAAATCTGCTAAATTCCATTTGATTTCAACATTTTGAATTAAAACATAGCAAAATCTGCTATAATTCCATTTGATTTCAACAATTTCAATTGTAAAATTACAAAATCTGCCCGGTTTTCTTACTTTTCAATTGAAAATCAATTGGAATTATTGCATTTTCTTTCAATTGAATACTTGTTATTTTTTTAATTGTAAATGTTGAAATCAAGTTGAATTATAGAATATTTTTTTCATTTTCCAATAGAATATTTGGAAGTCAAATGAAATTATAGCAGATTTTGTTATTTTTCAATTGAAAATGTTGAAATCAATGAAATGACAAGAAATCTGATTGACAGTCTCGTTCTTACGAAGCGGGAGGCTCGCTCAATATGGCCTTGGGCGCCCGGGTTGAAATGTCTCACTAACGATGAGGCATCACTCACCTGGCTGGTGATTCGTGGGTCGCCTAAAAGACATTGTTCAGCTGGCTTGGAAAATTCTCCAAACTGCCGTCGCTGTGTTGGGAAGGTCGAGATCTGTGTCACGCCTTCTTTCAGTGCAGCCTGGTAGTGCCGTTGTGCAAGTTTGTTGAAGGCCTCATGGTCCGCATGCTGCAGGGAAATTTGTTTGTCCTTCAAGCTTCTTCCGTTTGTAGCAATGTGGCACCGCCGATGACGAAGACTGAACAATATGTGTTCCACTGCACGCTAGGAGTTATGAGAGTTGTTATTTGGACGAAGTGACAGAGGGGATTCTATGGAGGCGAGAAGTTCACCTCTTCCCAACTGATCTTGTACTTTAAGCATCTGCTTAAAGTCAAGATTAGAACGGAATGGCAGCGGCTCTCTTCATCAGAATTCAGCAAAAGGTGGGTGCATCTTGCGCGTTTGTTTCGTGTGAAAGAGGATGATTTTGAGTGGCATTTTGATGCCGGTTAGGCATTAGGATATTGCTTTTCCTGGGTTGAACTAGTGCAACCCATCCAGAAACTAGGCTACTTTAGGTTAAGTTGTTGATGTTTTAGTTTCTTTTTCTTTTATTTAGTTAACTTAGCTAGGGTATGTATGCTCATTGGTCCCTTTTATCTCTGTCCCTATTTTTCTTTAAGTTTAATTACCCATCCCTCCCTCTTTAGGTGGTCAGTGATGTCAATTCCCCGGTGGATGCGGGGCGCCTTTCGTTTCGCGTGTGTGTATTCGTATTTGTTGTTGTGTTTGAATGTGTGCGTGTTAGTGTGTGTGCGTGAGATGAATGAATGATTTATTCTATTATAGTCCCGCATTGATTTCGGCCAGTGAACTGGTATTTCTGCCAGATTAAGTGATTGTGGGGGTTTTATTACTAATAATATTTTCTTTAGTTTCTTGTAAATAGATTGTGCTCATATTGTAAATAAACATTGGGGTTACTTTTTAGAATTATTGTTACATTAGAAAGTCAATGAATTTATTGAAAATCGATATGCAATCGGTCAAATTGTATTGATTTTCACTAGTTACATAAGTTTTAACAAAGTTATATTACAAATTTTATGTTTTACAAAGGTTTGAATTACATAATGATTTACATGCAAAATCTAGCTGTTTTGACTACTTTTTTAAACGTCAAACACGCTAACTTCAAAATATAAGTTTTATTATCTCATGTATAAAAATATAGCTTTGGTAGCTACTTCTGATAGTAGGTCGGGCCCATTCATCTGATAATAATGTGTATGACCCAAAATTAGGCGCGAAATAAAATTTAGGCGTCAATGTTTCTTATTTTTAGCACTGCTCAATTATTGCTCGCCGCTTTCTACTGACTCCAAGTACACATTGCACGTCTTAGGAATTGAACTGACAATCACTGTTACCAAATTCATGACGTAAAGTTTTAATGTATTCATGACTTTATTCCTTATCAAATATGCAGTCATGCAATTTCGATATTTTCCACATTTCCCTATTCATGTAACATTGCTGATATAGAAATGTAGATAAATAGGCGACATAGGAAACAGTACAAACGAACTTGAGATGGTGAAAATATAATTTGGTATTTGAAAACATTAGAAAACCTATAAAATTATTGAAGATAGATTAGGTAACAATCGAAAAATATTGATTTTAACAAGTTTCAATACTTTACACTAAGTTATATAAAAAATGTTTGGTTCTACAAAGTATGAAAAACATTAAAATATAGGTTGAAAAAATAATAGTTTTCGCCAAATTCGAGTAGATTTTGAACGTTAATCACGGATCTTTGAAAATATAATTTGGTATTTGAAAACCTTAGAAAACCAATAAAATTATTGAAAATTGATCGAAAAGTATTGATTTTAACAAATTTCCTAGTTTACACAAACTTTTGAAAAAATTACATGGAAACCTAGTTGTTTTGGTCAATTTCCATTACTTTTCCAACGTGTGTTGGAAATATAATTTGGTATTTGAAAGCACTAGAAAACCAATAAAATTACTGAAAAGCGATTAAGTATTAATCGAAAAATATTGATTTTAACAAATTTAAGTAATTTACCCAAAGTTATATTAAAATTTTGAATTTTACAAAGTTTTGAAAATTTCGATTACTTTTCCGACGTGATTCACGTTTGTTTTAAAATATAATTTGATATTTGAAATGATTAGGAAACCAATAAAATTATTGAAAAGCGATTACGTATCGATCGAAAAATATTGAGTTTAACAAGTCTCAATAGTTTACGCTAAACATAAAAAAAATTTTGGAAAATCTTGTGAGAACCATTGAAAATTAAATTTAAAAACTAGTTGTTTTGTCCAATTTCGATTAATTTTTTCAACGGTTCTTTGAAAATCTTTGGTATTTGAAGACATTAGAAAACCAATAAAATCATTGGAAATTGATTAGGTATCGATCGATAAATATTGATTTTAACAGCTCTCAATAGTTTACACGAAGTTATGTTGAAAATTGTGGATAATACAATGCTTTGAAAACATTGAATATTACGTTGGAATTACGTTTTTACGTACTACATTTGACCAATTTCGAGTAAATTTTCAACGTTAAATATATTCAAACGGTTGTTTGAAAATATAATTAAGTATGTTAAATGATTAGTAAACCAATAAAATTGCAGAAAACCGTGTCGGAGTTAGCTCCGCCTTAATTCCCAAATTGTCACTAGGAGTCATTCTCCTATACTATAAATACTGCGCGACCTCTTGCCTAGTTTTCTTTCCTTCAGGCCTCGTGAGGCATTCCACCTCGCGTGGAGGTGAGGTAAATCCTCTTTTTCATTTCTTTATTTCAGCTCTCTTAGATATACGCATCTTCCCATTTGTGGGAGACGCCATGAACATTATACACACATACACGTACGTACGAACACTCACCAAAGGACAAAGACAAATGTTCACACACACATACATATTTATCCTATCCTAATACGTAACTATTAACCCAAAAACTTTTATAAAGCAACAAAATTTGTGATTAGACTGAAGAAAATACAAAAACACAATTTTAATTCACTACAACGTCTATACAAAACACAATTTCTCCGGCGCGGCAAATAGAATTTTTTTCTACAACACGTGGAAATCACAGAAGCTCGAATCGAAACTACAACTGCAATTACTACTATGACACGAGCCTTACAACACTCTTTCTCCCCACTGGTTTATAATTTGCTTGACCTTTTATTTCTCGCGGCGACGTTTCACTTAATTCCACCTGGCTTACCAAACAGAAAACGCAACATCATTTTCAACTAAACGTCTGGACTGAAATAGATAAATCTCAAAGAAAAGGCGACTCACTGTGCTTTATCTTCGTTCTGCAACAATGAAACTCGAACAAACTAAGAATTTGCAAGTACGATATTCAATCGACAATAATAGAAAATTCTCTCAAACATGCATTCGACACTCAGTAGCTCAACTTTGCATAATGTTGAAATCAAATAAAATGACAGCAGATTTTGTTATTTTGAAGTAGAAATTGATGAAATAAAATAGAATTACAGCAGATTTTCTTATTTTTCAAATGAAAATGTGGAAATCAAATGTAATTATTTTGGTATTTTTCAATTTAAAATGTTGAAGTCAAATGCATTTACAGCAGATTTTATTATTTTTCAATTGAAAATGTTGACAATAAAATTATAGCAGATTTTGTAATTTATCAATTGAAAATGTTGTAATAAAATGGAATTATAGCAGATTTCATTATTTTTTAATTTGAAATGTTGAAATCAAGAATTTTCTCAAATTTAGCTAGTTTTCAATTGGAAATGTGGAAATCAAATGGAATTATTGCACATTTTGTTATATTTTAATTGAAAATTTTGAAATCATGTGGAATTGTTGTAGAGTTTTTTTTATTTTTCAATTGAAAATGTAATACTATAGAATTATACCTGATTTTGATATTTATCAATTAAAAATTTCATAATTGTTATGGTCCAAGTGCCTTGTACCGCGGTGACGGTTCAAGATTAGAACCAATGAAAGAATAACACTAACACAGGTACGGAATAAAAGATATATTACAACAGAAATATAATACAAAAGAAGTAGAAGTATTAGTAATGACTATCAGATTTGGTTAGTATGAACTATGTTGTCTTGACAATATCACTATTCCAATGTCCTTACAATATGCTCTCAATTATCTCTCCTCGTCTTATTACAATCTCCACCATACCTCTTGAGAGGCGCAGTATTTATAATGTCAGGAATAGTCCATTATCATTATGGGTAAGTTCCCATAACAATAATTAAAGGGGAATTATGGCAGATTTTGAAATTTTTCAATTGAAAATGTTGAAAGAAATGGAATTATACCAGATTTTGATATTTTTTCAAATGAAACTGATGAAATCAAAAGGAATTATAGCAGATTTTGTAATTTTTCAATTGAAAATATTGAAATCAATTAGAATTATCAAAGATTTAGCTCTTTTTCAAAAACAAATGTTAAAATCAAAATGAATTTAGCAGATTTTATTATTTTTCAATTGATAATGTTGAAATCAAGTGGAATTATATCATATTTTTTCATTTACTAATAGAATATTTGGAAATCAAATGAAATTATAGCATATTTTGTTATTTTTCAATTGAAAATGATGAAATAAAATAGAATTACAGCAGATTTTCTTATTTTTCAAATGGAAATGTGGATATCAAATGTAATTATATTAGATTTTTGGTATTTTTCAATTGAAAATTTGACAATAAAATTATAACAGATTTTGTTATTTATCAATTGAAAATGTTATAATAAAATGGAATTATAGCAGGTTTTTTCATTTTTTGAAAATATTGAAATCATATCGTATTATCAGATTTCATTTTTTTCAATTTGAAATGTTGAAATCAAGAATTATCGCAAATTTGCTAGTTTTCAATTTGGAAATCAAATGGTATTATTGCAGAGTTTGTTATTTTCAATGGACAATGTTGAAATAAAGTAGAATTACAGTAGATTTTCTTATTTTTTCAATTAAAATTTTGAAATAAATGGAATTTGTAGAGTTTTTTATTTTCAATTGAAAATGTGATAATATAGAATTATATCAGATTTTGATATTTATCAAATAAAAATTTCTGAATAATGGGAATTATGGCAGATTTAGTAATATTCCAATTGAAACTGTTGAAGTCAAATCAATTATAGCAGATTTTTGTTTTTTTCAATTGGAAAAATTGGAATTATAGTAGATTTTATTATTTTTCAATTTAAAATGTTTTCATTTTCCAATTGAATATTTGAAAATCAAATGCAATTAAAATAGATTTTCTTATCTTACAATTGAAAATATTATAATGAAATATAAAAGTTTTTATTTTTCAATTGATTCTTGAAATCAATTTGAATTATAGCAGATTTTGTTATTTTCTATTACAAATATTATAATCAAATGTATTTTTAGCAGATTTTGTTTTTTTCAATTGATAATAGTGAAAATCAAATGGAATTAAAGTAGATTTTCTCATCTTTCAATTGAAAATATTGTAATAAAAATATATCTGTTTTTTGTTATTTTTCAATTGAAAATATTTTTGTTTTTAAATTGTTGTATTTTCAATTTTGAATTATTTCAATTGAAGGACTTGAAATCAAATTGAATTATAGCAGATTTTGTTATTTTTCAATTAAAAATGTGAAAATCAATTAGAATTTTGCAGATTTTGTTCTTTTTCAATTGATAATATTGAAATCAAATGGAATTAAAGTAGATTTTCTCATCTTTCAATTGAAAATATTGTAATAAAATATATCAGTTTTTGTTATTTTTCAATTGAAAATGTCAAGTAAATAGAATTATATCAGATATTGTTATTTTTTCTAATGAAAATGTTGAAATTACGAAGTTATATTAGATTTTCTTATTTTTCAATTGAAAATTGTAATTATATCATTTTTATTTCAATTGAATATTTATTATTTTTCAATTATATTTGTTGAAATCAAGTTGAATTATAGAATATTTTTTCATTTTGCAATAGAAATATTTGGAAATCAAATGAAATATAACAGATTTAGTTATTTTCAATTGCAAATGTTGAAATCAAATGAAATGACAACAAATCTTTTATTTTACAACTGAAAATGATGAAATAAGATAGCAGATTTTCTCATTTTCAAATGGAAATGTAGATATCAAATATAATTATAGTATTTTTTGGTATTTTCAATTGAAAATATTGAAATCAAATGTATCAAAGAGCAGATTTTGTTATTTTTCAATTGGTAATGTTGACAAAAAAATATTATAGGAATTTTGTTATTTATCAATTGAAAATGTTGTATTAAAATGAAATAATAGCAGATTTCGTATTTTTTTTAATATAAAATGTGGAAATCAAGAATTATTGCAAAATTTTACTAGTTTTCACTTGAAAATGTGGTAATCAAATGGAATTATTGCAGATCTTGTTATTTGTTGAAATCTAATGTATTTTTTTGGCAGATGTATTTATATTTCAATTGAAAAATTTTGAAATGCAGTAGAAATTTATTTATTATATTTAAAATAGAAGGCCAAAATTGGTAGCGTTTGAGGGTTGTCATCACTAACTACCTTATAACCTTGCTAATCTTATTCATGACCCATTCACACATTACAATTTCTATATTCACCATGAGAAATCGTCCGTCACCGTTCAATCCCCATCTGGGAGCGTTTTATAGGTTCCCCTTGAGAAAATGAGGTATTAGGGTGTAAGCAAAAACTGAGTTACTGAGATAATCTGGCGCTGGTGCCCAAGACCAGGGCGAAACTCCTCCTCCGACATGTCGAGCTGCTCAAGTAGAGAATCCTTCGCGAGCCTCTCCATTTAATGACGAATGATGACATTCCTATGCTGAGAAATGTCAATGAACCGAGGAACAGCCAACAAGGCCAACTGACACTCTCTAAGGAAAGTGAACGCATAACTAACAATCCCGCCATAATAGAATCTCATGTCAATGTGCAGCGTAGGAAAGCCAAACTCGAGCAAGATTGTGGCTCACTAAGTGCGGCATTCCCAGCCCCCCATGACGCGGACGTTGTGCAGACTCGTCTGTCGAACAGATGCCCGCTTCCCTCCATAAAATGGAGGATAGCGAGAGCTCGAGCTGCTTTCTATGGTCTTTACAGAGAGGTAGTATGGACAATCGATAAAGGACAATCTGACCGTCCGCGTCGACCTTTGCTTAACCGAAGGGCCTCGGAAGATCGACTCCCTTCCAGGCACTTAACCGCAAGCCGGACGACTTGTCGCGGTAAATCTTGGTCCCTGTCAAATTTGCGTACCGATCAAGCGCCTATAATACCGCCTCAATATCGCTGCGGGACGAACGAAAGCAGATACGACACCGGCGTACGCGGAAACCCTGGCTCGGGCTCTTCCAGGAAATTCACTGTCACCCCATGGACGGTGACAACGTGTGCCCATATACTCGGTCTGCAGTCGCAGGGTCTTTTGTGGTCAAATACTCCCCGCTAAATCATTGGCTATTTCCCCTGACGTTATTAAAATGTCCCACAAAGCGTTCGTTCTTCTGGTTAGCACTTTCGTGCCAATTTGTAATGCCTTGAGTGCTTCCTCCATGCTTTCCCTGCTGACTCTAATTAATTTCTGGGTTTTAACATCAGAAGTCAGTAGAGATATGGTGCGCGTGCTAACAGCATTTGGCGCCTCCGGAATTGTCAAGAACTCGTTATCTTTAAACAATTCTTCATACGAAAAACTGCTATCTTTTTTTTTCCGGCCTATTTTCCGTCCAGGCCATTTTTAGCTGGTTTCGGTAATGGCGTTTCTGCATTGTCATTGTTTTTGTCAACCATGGTGGCGTAAAAACCAAAAAAACAGTTGAACAAATAACTGTTTTTTTTAATTGTTTAACGAAAAACAACACAGTCAAGAGCAAATAAAGTAAAATGGAACAAGAACGTGGCAAACCAAATACAGTAACCAATTCAACAGAATATGAAAACGGCAAACAAAAAACGAGGGGAGGGTCAAAATACGGAAATTTTGATAGTTTTCAATTTAAAATGTAGAAATCAAATGAATTTATAAAAGATTGTACTTTTCAATTGAAAATATTGAAATAAAAGTAGAATTTATCAGATTTTATTTATTTTTCAATTAATTAATCCTTTTTTTTGTTTTTAAATCAAATGAAATTATAGCAGATTTTCTTATTTTTTCAATTAAAATTTTAAAATAATGTAAATTAAGTCAGATTTTGATATTTTTCAATTTTCAAATGTTGAAATCAATTGGAATTATTGATTTTCTTATTTTTCAATATGAAATGTTGAAATATATTAATTTATATTAGATTTTGTTATTTTTCAATGGAAAATTTTGCAATAAAGTCGAATTATGATGGTTTGATTTTTTTCAATTGAAAATGGTAAAGTCAAATTGAATTATATCAGATTTTGTTATTTTCAAATGAAAATGTTGGAATAATGTAGAATTATATCAGATTTTATTTATTTTTCAATTGAAAATATTTTGAAATCAAATTATTATTGCAGATATTTTTCAAATGAAAATGTTGAAATAATGAGAATTATATCAGATTTTTAATTTTAAATATTGAGATCAAATGGAATTTTAGCAGATTTTATTTATCTTCAATTCAAAATATTTGAAATAAATTAGAATTATATCAGATTTTGTTTTTCTTCAATTTAAAATATTGAAATGGTAGTTGAATTATATAATTTTGTTATTTTTCAAACAAATGTTTGAATATTTTTTGTTATTTTCCTTTGAAAATGGCAAAAATTATTCATTTTTCAAAAGAAAATGTTGAAAATACAATAAATAATAATTAGATTTTGTTATTTTTAATTGAAAATTATTTAATCATATGGAATTTTTTTATTTTAAATATTTTCATTCAAAAAAAAATAATTTAAAATTAATGCAGATTTCGTTTTATTTAAAATTTGAAAATCAATTAAAAATAGTAGAATGGCATTATTTTTCATTGCTATATTTTTTCAATTGAAATAAAGATTGAAAATATTGAAATATAAATTTTGAACAAATGTTGAAAAATATTAAAATTCTAAATTATTATCATTGTTATTTTTCAATTGAAATTTGAAATAATTGATAAAATTTGTTAATCAAATTGGATATAATTTTAAAATTTACTTCAAATGAATTGTGCATAAAAAAATGTTGAAATAAAATAATAAAAAATAATTCAATTTAAAATGTTGAAATTGAAAATTGAAAATATTTTTAAATTAGAAGCATATTCAATTTAAATTCCAAATTGAAATATAATTTTCCCTTCATTTTGACATTTTAACATTAAATTTATTATTTTTCAATTGAAAATGTAGAAATCAAAAATTCTAATAATTTTTATTTTTTGATTTGAATGAATTTAAATTATATCATATTTGTTTATAAAAATAAAATATAATTCAACTTTATTTCAAAATTTTCATTTGAAAATACTACCATTAATTGAAAAAATGCGAATTTCTAGATTTTCAATTGAAAATAACAAAATCTGATATAATTATTTTTATTTATTATTTTTTTGAAAAATGAAAAATATTGATATTTTTTCAATTGAAATATTTATCAAGAAAATTTCAATTTCAAAAAATAAATCAAATTTTGATTATTTCAACATTTTCATTGAAAAAGCAAAATCTAATATAATTCCATTTTATTTCAACATTTTCAATTGAAAAATATACAAAATCTGCTATAATTCCTATTTGATTTCAACATTTGAATTGAAAACATCAAAATCTGACTTAATCCTATCTATTTACAAAATTTTCAATTGAAAAAAAAGAAAATCTACTTTTAATGTCGACTATTTCATTTGATTGTTAAAACCCATAAAATAATGGACTATTCCTGACATTATAAAATAACGTCTGCTATAATTTAAGACGAGGAAGATAATTGAAAAATATCAAAACATTGGAATAGTGATTTTCAAGATAAATATTTCACATAGTTACTAACCAAATCTGATTTCATTACTAATTTCTACTTCTTTGTATTATATTTCTGTTGTATTATCTTTTTAAGAATTTTCTGTGTTCGTGTTATTCTTTCATTGGTTCAAATTTCTCTTCGACCACTCAATGTGGTAAAATTTGGACCATAACAATTAAACATTTTTAAAAAAAATATCAAAATTTGGTATAATTTAGTATTACATTTTTTGAAAAATAAAAACGCCAATTCCACTTGATTTCAAAATTTTCAATTAAAATATAACAAAAGAAATTCCATTTGATTTATGAAAAACAATTGAAAAAAATAAATTTGAGATAATTTTTCAAGATTTCAACATTTCCGGAAAAAAATAATGATTTTATTATTTCTTTTTATTACAACATTTTCAATTGATAAATTACAAAAATCTGCTATAATTTGATTGTCAACATTTTCAATTAAAAATAATAAAATCTGCTAAAATGCATTTGATTTCAATATTTAAATTGAAAAATACCAAATGTTAAATTTGATTTCCACATTTTCATTTGAAAATTAGAAAATCTACTGTAATTACATTTTATTTCAAATTTCTAGTTAAAAAATAACAAAAATCACTGTGATTTTATTTGATTTCAACATTTTGCAAAGTTTTACTGAGTGTCGAATGCATGTTTGATTCTAAATTTGCGTTATTATTGAATTGAATATAAATACTTAAAAATTCTTAGTTTATTTTTTAATGTTGCAGAACGAAGATAAAGCACCAGTGATCGCCTTTTCATTTATCTATTTCAGTCTTGACGTTTAGTTGAAAACAATGTTGCGTTTTCTGTTTGGTAAGCCCTTGGAATTAATCAAACAAAATTGGAAACAAAAGGTCAAGCAAATATAGACCAGTGGGGAGACTTCTGTGAATAAGACTCGTGTCATAGTAGCCAAAGCCAGGTAGTTTCGATTCAAGCTTCTGTGATTTCCACGTGTTGTAAGATAAAAAATTCTATTTGCCGCGCCGTAGAAATTGAGAAAATATAGACGTTGTAGTGAATTAAAATTGTGTTTTGAATTTTCTTCAGTCTGTCGACAAATTTTTGTTGGTTTATAAAATTTTCTTGGTTAATGACAAGACGTACGTATTAGAAATATGAAAACTTTTTCAATTTGAACATTTGTTTGTCCTAAAAGAAGTGTTCGTAAAATTATGTTTGTGTTTTATAATGTATAAATATGTTCCCACAAATGGAAAGATCGTATATCTATCAGACCATTGAAATGAAAAATAGGTTTCCTCAACCTCAAAAAATCCAGAATGCTTTTTCACGAGGCCTGAAGGAAAGAAAAACTAAGAAAATCCTCGACATAATTCTAAAGTAAAGGAGAATTAATTGTGACAATTTAAAAAAAACAGCAATAATGACACGGTTTTCAAAAATTGCTTTCAAAACTACTTTTTTTTAACATATTAAATTTTTTGAAAACAAATGAACCGTTTGAATATGAAATTTAATATTTGAAAAATTGAAAAAATAACAAAACCTAATAAAATTTCATTTCTTTTCTGCATTTTCAATTGAAAATAATAACATTTGCTATAATGCCATTCGGTTTGAATTTTAAATTAAAAAATATCAAATGAAAGATAATGCTATATTATTTAAAATAAAAATACAAATTCAAATGATTAAATAAAGGGAGAAATTTGAAATAAAAATAAAATCTATTAGATATCATTGTTTTCAACTATCTTTTCTAAAATGATAATTTTGCCACAATTCTAAATGATTGAATATTTACAAGGAAAAAAATAAAATATATAATTCAACAGATTTCAATATTTTAAATTGAAGAAAAACAAAATTGATATAATTCTCATTTTATTTAAAACATTTGAAATTGACAAAAATAAAACTATTTAAAATTCCTTTGACTCAATATTTAGAATTAAAAATCTGATATAATTTCTATTATTTCAACAAAAATTTGAATGAATCTAAAATTTGTATTTAATTTCAACATTTTCAATTGAAAAAAACAAAATCACAATATAATTTTTTATTCCAACATTTTCATTTGAAAAAATAACAAAATCTGAAAAAATTCAATTTGATTTTATTTAAGAAATTGAAAAAAATAAAATCTATTATAATTCCTTGTATCACAACATTTTCCATTGAAAATTTAGAATAAAAATTGCAATAATTCAATATATTGACATCATTTCAGTTGAAAATAAAAAATTTGCTAAATAACATTTGATTTCAACATTTGAAAATTCAAAAATATCAAAAATCTGCACTATTATTTCATTTTTTTTAAAATTTTCAATTTGAAAATGAAAAAATCTCCTATAATTTCATTTGCATTTATTTAAAAAAATAATTAATTGAAAATAAATAATTAAAGTCTAAATATAATTCTATTTAATAATATTTTCAATTGAAAAATTACAAAATCTACTATAATTATATTTGATATCTAGCCTTTCCATTTGAAAAATCAAAAGAAAAAAGGTCTTTAATCGTCTAATTTTTTCGTTAATCATTTCGTGAGATTTGATTTAAATTTACAGGCCTTAACGTTCTTGTTCATTTTACATTTATTTACGCTCTTGCTTAATTTTTTTTGTTTAAATGTATGAAAAATTTTTTTATTTAAATCTAATTTTTTTTTATGACACCATTTCATTACAAAATATTCATTATTTCCATAAAAAAAAAAAAATTCTTGGACGGAAAAATTAATTTCAAATTCAATTTTTATCGTTGATACAAAAAAACAAAATTTATTTACCAAAGATGAAGTTTTTTGAAATTGAGTAAAAATAATGTATACAAATCACATATCACATGATAAAAATAAAAATTGTGATAATAAGTTTTTCAAAAGAAATATGAACATTTTATTAAAAAAAAATCATTCTTTAAATAATTTTTCATACGACAATAAAAAAAAATAACAAACTCGAATTCCTTTTAGCGGAAAACGTATTTAAAAACAGTTTATATTTTTATAATTACAGTAATACCCTTTTCAATGACTGTAAACTGAAAGATCCCTTGAAAAAAAATTAATATTTTAATTATTTTCATTAAAAAATATGGGAAAATCGGCCTGTAATTTATTCCGAAATTAAGGCGGTTATATAAAAAAGGGCAAAATTTAACCGACAAGACGCCTGTGCATTTTTGTAAGAAATGAATGAAGGAAATCTGCTGAAAATCCGTCGATTTTGGTGACAACAGATGGCCTTGATTTCTGAAGTTATCTTTAAAGGAAATAATTAAAATCTCTGCTTTGATGGAAATAATATGGAAATAATTTCTTTCAACGTTGAACGGTTCTCAGTTAAAAAGCCTAGGTTGTAAAATTAATCTTGTTCGATTCTAAAACCTGTCTCGTTAAAGATATATTTATTATGCAAATATTTATCACGAGAAAGATCACTTATGTTCTACTTTCCTTTTTCTAATTTGGGCTGTTTTTCCAAAATTCTCAAAAAAAACTCTCCGTAAAAATATGATAAAGCAGCGACAAAAAAAATTTTCCCGAGTTTGTTAATATTATATCAGTAAATCAACAAAAAATCTCATATTTCGTCATGGATTCGAGATACAAAACCATCAATTGATGGGGATAATCGCTATCATTATTTCAGGATATATTATGCCAAATTGTATATAGAGAATGTAATGAATAGATGCTTGCCAAAAAATTTGATACAACCAAAATTGGGAATTTTAAAAAAAAAATATTTTAAAAAAAAACTAAAATTAAAACATTCTCGAAAAGAATGTTAACAACAAATACTTTTTAATTTAGAATTAATATTGCAAAAAATTTGTTTATCTACCCATTTTCAACTGAAAAGAAAATTTCGTTACAGAAATTCTTTGTTCCAAAAACAAAATACAAAGATGTTATTATTGGATTTAAGCAACAATTTTCAATTATTAAATAAATATCTCGATAATAATTTGGCATTTTCCAAATAAAAATCTCCCATCGAATTTATTTCAATAAAAAACACCAAAATCTACTAAATTAAATTTAAAATTTTCATTTGAAAATGAGCAATTCTTTATATTATATTTCGGATTCTCCGTTGAATATCGCCATTATGTAAACAGACCAAATATCATTTTCCTTAAATCTAAAAAATAAATTTCGTTATTTTCATTTGTCCAGGAAATATTCTATACAAAATAATTTGAAAAAATATTCTATAATCAATTTGAAATTTTCAGGCAAAAAATTAAAAAATTTAAAACAATAGAATTAAACCAATTTTATCTGAAAAAAAAATGCTTCTAAATATAACTTTTTTCAGCCAATTTAAAACCAATTTCATTAGAAAAGAAAAAGGTATCATTCTTCATGCTGTACAATCATGAAAATTAACTTGCCCTGTAAATCCAATATTTTAGAATTGATCAAAATTAGAACACTACGAAAATTCCAATTGTCCTCAAACTTTGCAGTTGTGGCAAAAATCCAAAATATTAATTGATCGGAAAATGACGATGAAAAATTTCAATTGATTTCTTTTATTCTATTCAGAATATTGAAATGAAAAAAATATTCTATAATTCATATTGATTTCAAAATATACATTGAAAAATCAAAAATACTAAATATTCAATTGAAAAAATAATCGATAATTCCCCTTAGTATGATTTTCAATGGAAAAATAAGAAAATCTAAAAAGAACTAATTAATTTCAATATTTTTAATAGAAAAATAAAAAACATCTGATATAATGAGAAATTATTTCAAAAGACCATCAATTGAAAAATAAAAACTTTTATATTTATTAAATATTTTCAATGGAAAGATAAGAAAATATAATTCCATTTATTTTCAATGAATGATTTTGAATCAAAATCTAAAGAACAAAATCTGTGAAATTCCATTTCAATTTAAAACATTTGCTATAATTGAAAAATAACAAAATTGCAAAATCTGCTATAATTCCAAAGGTTTGAACTTCAATTGAAAAATTCAAAAATCTG
The DNA here is from genome assembly GCA_903632075.3 of Acanthosepion pharaonis. Lineage (NCBI taxonomy): Eukaryota > Metazoa > Mollusca > Cephalopoda > Sepiida > Sepiidae > Acanthosepion > Acanthosepion pharaonis. The sequence goes on from CAHIKZ030004121.1 coordinate 23,611, forward strand.
AAATTCTTTTAAATACAACAATTTAAACAACTGTGATTTAAATTGAAAAAATTAAATAAATTTTCATTTTCAATTGCATTTTTTTTTTCAATATCAGTTTTTCATTTGATTTCAACATTTTCAATTTAAAAAATATCAAATATCCTATCATTCTATTTGTTTTCAACATTACAAATTGAAAATAATAAAATCTATTATAATTTCAATTTCTGATTGAAAAATAACAAAATCTGCTAAATTCCATTTGATTCAAAAAAAAATTGCTAAATTGTTCCATTTATTCTAAAAATAGAAAAATAAAATCTACTATAATTACATTTGATATCCACATTTCCATTTGAAAATAAGAAAATCTCCTGTAATTCTATTTTATTTTCATCATTTTTCAATTGAAAAATAACAAAATATGCTACAATTTCATTTGATTTCAAATATTCTATTAGTTAAATGAAAAATATGATATAATTTTCTTGATTTCCAACATTATCAATTGAAAAATAATAAAATCTGCTAAATTCATTTTGATTTTAACATTTGTTTTTGAAAAAACTAAATCTTTGATAATTCTAATTTGATTTCAATTTTTTCAATTGAAAAATTACAAAATCTGCTATAATTCCTTTTAAATTTCATCAGTTTCATTTGAAAAATATCAAAATCTGGTATAATTCCATTTCTTTCAACATTTTCAATTGACAAATTTCAAAATCTGCCATAATTCCCCTTTAATTATTGTTATTGGAACTTACCCATAATGATAATGGACTATTCCTGACATTATAAATACTGCGCCTCTCAAGAGGTATGGTGGAGATTGTAAGACGAGGAGAGATAATTGAGAGCATATTGTAAGGACATTGGAATAGTGATACTTGTCGAGACAACATATAGTTCACTCTAACCAAATCTGATAGTCATTACTAATACTTCTACTTCTTTGTATTATATTTCTGTTGTAATATATCTTTGTATTCCATACCTGTGTTCGTGTTATTCTTTCATTGGTTCTAACCTTGGACCATCACCATGGTACAAGGAATTTGGACCATAACAATTAGTAATAATAATTGATAAATATCAAAATCAGGTATAATTCTATATTTTTACATTTCAAATAAAATCTAGCTAAACTTTTTGATTACATTTTATAAATAAAGTCTGGGCAAAAACAAGTTAGAATAAAAATTAACCCTGCAAAGACTTTCGTATTGAACTAGGTTTTTTTTTTTTTTCTACCAACTTCCCTCTGTCTTTTAAAGACACACTTTCTTGGATAATATATGTAACAAGGACCTCTGACAAAAACAAAAAAAAAACTATTTGCAAAATTTTGTTCCTAAACTTTGGAAATAAAATGATTGCTTTTTTTTCTATTGACCTTAATCTCTGGCAGAACCTATTTCTTCTTATTCTAAATTTCGTGTAACCAGTTTTTGAAATGAAATAAATTTTCGTTTTTTTTTTAACCCAAATTCAATTCATAATTTATTTTTCGTTTATGAAAAAGTAGTTGTAGAATGTTCCACCATAAAGGGAGACATTTATTTTGCTAAACATGACGGTTTAAACATGCCTTGAAACACATTTAATTTTCAATATGGCCACAGTTTAATTCCAACATCATGACATTAATAAACTTAAACTGGAGGCCAAACAGATTTTGAAATGGATGGACAAAAATTTTCAACCTAGTTTTTTAAAAAAAATTTGAGTTTAAATTTGGTCCTTATTCAAATGGCATTGATGATTCAAAATATTTGAAGTAATGTTGAAAAAGAAGACCGTTGATCAATCAGTTCTAATCTTTGCCTTGAGCTGGAAAAAAAAATCGGAAAAGATTATAATTGAAAAAGAATTGCCATTTTTTCCATGTCATTCTAACGTTTTAAATCATAAAAGAAAAGAACAACGACAGAAACCAACACCATCCCTTTAAAAACCCCAGAATGGAGATATGAAAAAAAGAAAAGACACGCGTATTTTCAAGAAAATGAAGAGCATATAAAATCGGGATTGGATTTAATCAACAAAAGGAAAAGACCACCTTTGCGGAAATTCATGAATAAAATTTATTTTTCAGGGCGAATGCCAATTTTTTTTCAATAAATTTGTTTAAGATTATTATTCAAATTATTTTTATATTATAAAAAAAAAATTATGGTTAATAAAAAATTCAGATTATAAGTGAAGCTGATGAAATTGACCAAACCTTAATCTCGTGTATATTAATGTCGAGTGATTAAAAACTAATTATTTCTTCGAAATATTCATTAAATAGAATCTTAAATTGCGATTTATTATCACTTTTTGACAAAATGATGGGTGAGGAACAATATGAATTCAAATGTTTTTGATAGAATCATTAAATTCTGAAATTTATTTGAGGACAACCTTGAAAGCTTGATGTAGAGGAAAAGAAAATCTACAATCTCGCCAGAATTTTTTTTTTTTTTTTTTAAATGTTGGAAATTTTTACCTATATTTGAGATTGTAAAACATCGCTAAGTTGGGTATTCATTCTGTTGATATTAATTGTTTAACAAATTGATATATACAATAGTAAGATGCTTTCATATACCCCTTTCCAAACGGATTATCTTGAAGCTTGAAATGTTCTTTTTAATGGTTTACATTGGAGAATTCTATCATACGCAATATTTTTCATCTAAAGTTTAGATTGTGGTAAACAACTTTGTTTTGCTTAAAAAGGACAAAAATGAACCGGGGTTATTTTAAATGAGTTTATAGATAACAATTAATTTTTTCAAATTGGAGGTTTTGTCCCAAAACCAAAAAGAATTCATTTTGGTCTTAAACTCATTATTCCAACAATTTTTTTGATTTAAATGTCTTATCAATATATTTTTATATAGTAAAAGCCGGAAGAAATTTTTCCGATGAAAAAAACAACTTTTTCAAATCATTTGGACAGACATCTATATAAATTTTTTACAAAAAATTTTTACGTGAAAGTTAAACTATTGATAATTATAGCTAAAGTTAAAAAAAAAATGATTTAAGGAAATTAATTGGATATGTTTCGAAAATCCAGTAATAATTTAAACTGAACTTTATTTAAAGCCATTGAAACTCTATTTTTATTTTTGGGTTTAGACGATTCCGTATTAAAAAAATTCGTTAATAAAAAAAAATAAATGTATTTTTTTGCTATTTTAATCATTTTTTTATAAATTAATTTACATTTTTTATTAAAAACTATATTGGAAAAATTCAATATCTTTTTTAAAATAAAAAAATATAAAATTGTATTTTTTCGTGGTGTAATTAATTTTTATTACCTTTTTCCTTAGTTAAAAAAAAAAAAAAACGAAAATTTCAATATGTTTTATATATAAAATTAATCATTTGCAAAAATAATTTAATATTAGAATATAATTTCTTTTAATCCATGGAATTATGTAAATTTGCCAAGTAAACGATTTTTAAAAAGATTATTCAGAAAATTTCTAACCAAAAAAAAACGATTTCACGTTGTCAAAAATAATTAGGTTCATTTCCTTTTGATTAAATAATAAATTACATAATATCCACTTAATTTTTTAAAAAAAAAAAAGGATAGTTTATATTGAATTCATCAAAAAAAAATTAATAATTTAAAAATATCTTTAAAAAATAAATTATAAAAATATTTAAACTGTTTCAATCAGATATTCCTTATAAAAAAGTTTAATATGTCTATATAAAATTATGCCTTTTTGACATTCTTTTCTTAAATAAGGAAATTTTAAAAAATTTTTTATTTCTGGATAACGTTTTAATAAAATTTTGTTTTGTTTGTTTTTAAAAAACAAATCATTTCTTTCAGCTGTAAAATCAAAAAAATTTATGCCAGTAAAAAACAAGAAATAATCGTAAAGTTCCTCAAAAAAAATTTGCCCATCCGGTAAAGGCAATTAATTGTAAAGTTCAGTATGGCGTTTTTTCTGTAAAACAATTTTTCCAGCTTTCTTTTGAAATTTCACGGGCAACACCAATTTTTCTAGTGAATAATCGGATATAAATATAATTTATAGAAAAAATATCAATATAAAATCCAAATATCGTATATAAAATAATTATACACAAATATAGATATGTTCCATTTTTTTTGTATATATTTTATTATTATGAAATTACAAAGTTATAAATAACAAAAATTATTTTATTTTATTTACAAACTATTAACATGAGATCATTCTTATTAAAAAAATTTATTTTTAAAATTTACTGTTTACAATTATATATATTCCTAAATTATTAAAAATAAAAAAAGCAAAAATTTTATATTTTATATTTTTAAATTTAAAAATTTATACGGATTTCATGTTAATTTATTTTTTTTTTTATTTACGTAATTTGAATTTTATAAAAAAAACTTTTAAATAAAATTTTTCTAATCCTTGAATTTAAAGAAAGTCATCCCAGTTTAAAATACATTCAAACACTACTCATGAATACTATTTTCCATTTAGCTAAATTTTAATTTGGTAATTCAGAAATAAAACTGTTTAATAAATTAAAAATACATATAAACAAAAAATTTTTTAAATTATTTTAAATACTTGGATTAAAAAATCGGACGTTTTTAATCTTAATTTTAAAGATCAAAATTAAGAAAATACAAGGCTTAAAATATTAAATTTGGATGAAATTAAACGTCGGTAAACTTAAATTTAATTTTTATTAAATTGAAGTTTTTGGAATATTAAAAATAGAAAATTTATGATTTCGAATTAAATTTACTAAATTAGCCAAAATTTACCCATGGGATCTCATACCGTAGTGACATAACGCACCTAAATTTTAGAGATTTTAATGTTAAAAATTTTTTTTTATGTTTTTTTAGCATGATTTTTTATAATTTAATCATATTAATAATATTTCTTTTTTTATCATTCCTTTAAAGGAATATTTTATAAATATATATAACATTATTATATATATAAAATTATATAATACTCATTTAATTAAATATTTAAATTTAAAAAGGACAAAAAAATAATAGTTACAAATAATTCTTTTAAAAAAATTGTATTTTATTAATTTTATATATTTGAAATTTCTATTTTTAACCAAATTTAAATGGTTTTTGAATGGATTCTAAAACGTTTTCAGACAATAATTGATGTTTAATGTTGACATTTAATAAAAAAATAACAAATGTTTTTTAATATGTTTCAAAAAACTAAAAAACAAAACAAAAATTTAAATTGTTAGTTTAATCTATCATCTTTCGGAGATTCATATTTTTGAAAAATTTTCAAATCAATTATTAAAATTGTTATTAATACTTTTTATTTATAAAATAATTTTTAAAATTTTGAATCGTTAAAAAGTTGGAAATAATATTTTAAAATGAATTACATGGATATTTAAAATTGAATGAATAACGTTGATCAATTTTTATTGAAAAATTTTGTAATGAACAAAAAAAAAAAAAAAAACAAAAAAGTTTTATTTTCTGCAACATCGGTTTTTATATTTTCATTTGATCCATTATTTTATAAACAATTCGATATATTTAAAAAAAATAAATTTCTAAAAAAATTTGCAAAATGTTTTACCTTTTTTTTTTTAAAATTTAATAAAACAAAAAAACTAAAACACGTGTATATTTTACACTTTATATTAATAAATGGAATTAAATATTTAAACAAATAATAATTTTTCTTCCAGTGAAATTATAAAAAAAACTGTATTTGTTAAAAGAAATTTAAATTCTTTAAATATTAAAGAAACATTGTAAAAATAAAGCATTGAAAAATGGATTATTGAACAATTATTAGAAAAAAAATATTATACCTTTTTTTTCCTATTAAGAATTCTAAAAACTTCCCGTTGATTAACAATGATTCCGTTTTTAATATTGAAATAAAATTTTACAGGATTCTAGAGAACAATATAAATATCTGAATTGGTTACCTTTAAAATAGTAAAAAGAAACAGAAAAATTCGACAGTGGTTAAACAATTTTTAAATTTTGTAATTAATACCAAAATTATAAATGGAAATTTTAATGTAATAGAAAATAAAATGGGATACTTAAAAATGCATTAACTATAAGAAAGTATGATTAATGTGATGAAATTGTTATAGCATCAATTAAATCTATTTATTTAACCTTATATTTTTAAATCACTATTTATGATTAACGAAAAAACAGAATATATTTATTTAAAAAAATTTATAAAATGTGGCAAAAGCCAAAAATGGGGGAATGGAAAAGGACGGTCTTCTTCTGTCTTAATTTTAAACTTAGCTAGCCACAAACACTGACCCAAACATAAACAACAATATTCCTAACACCAAAACAACACATTCTTACTTACCTTTCTTACTACATCCACCATAATACCTCATTGTCTCTATGAAAATCCTAACTAGTCCCCATATGTACAATTCATTGTCTGTGGGGGGGGAATAAACTTTAACAATTTAAAAAAGCCCCAATGATTATTTACAATATGAATACAAAACTATTTACAAGAAACTAAAAAAAAAAATAATGTTAGTAATAATCCCCCCCCCAATCCTTAAATGTGGCAGAAACATCAGTTAACTGGACGAAATCAATGCGGGACTATAAAAAATAAAACATTCATTCATCCCATCATTCACTCACACAGACACGCACTCATTCAGACACAACAACAAATACGAAAAAACACACACGAAACGAAAGGCGCCCCGCATCCACCAGAGAACTGACATCACTGACCACCCTAACGAGGGAGGGGGATGGGGAATTAAACTAAAAGAAAAATAGGGACAGAAATAAAAAGGGGCCAATGAGCATACATACCCTAGCTAAGTTAACTGGAAAAAAAAAAACTAAAGACAAAAACAAACCTAAACTAACCTAATTTTGGGATGGGTTGCCAAAGTTCAAACAGGAAGAACAATATCCTGATGCCTAACCGGCATCAAAATGCCACTCCAAGGTCAGCCCCTTTCACTCGACACAAACGCGCAAGATTCACCCACCTTTTGCCAAATTCTGATGAAGAGGGAGCCCGCTTTTCCGTCCTAATCTTGACTTTTAAGCTGATGCTTAAAGAACAAGATCAGTTGGGAAGAAGTGAACTTTCTCGCCTCCATAGAATTCCTTCTGACGTGTCGTCCAAATCACGACTCTAATAACCTAGTAAGCAAAAGAACACATATTGTTCAGCCTTCGTCGTCTGCGGTACCACATTGCTACAAACAGAACTGGCCTCAAGGACAAAGAACTTTCCTTGCAGCATGCGAACCATGAGGCCTTCAACAAACTTGCACAACGGGACTACCAACCTGCAATGAAAGAAGGCGTGACCCAGGGTCTCCACTTCTCCATCACAGCGTCGGCAGTTTGGAGATTTCTCCAAGCCCGCTGAACAAAGTCTTTTGGCGACCCAGAGGGTCCCCACGAATCACCAGCCAGGTGAGTGATGCCTCATCGTTATTGAGACATTTCAACCCGGGCGCCCAAGGCCATATTGAGCGAGCCTCCTGCTTCGTAAGACCGAGCTCGTCAATCAGATCATCACGAACGGACCCTAACTAACACATGATATAATGCCCTTACGAGACAACGCCTGGACGTTGGAGAGGCCATCCGACGCCCGTAAGAGGTGTTTCAGAGCAAGACGACATTCACGATAGAAGGAGCATTCGGCTCGGGGTAAACGGTGGGCCTCCTCCTCGCACGAGTGCACACTTCTCAGGGATGGGAAGTTCTTACGGGCGTCTTCCTTCCAGATTTTTTGCCCTCCTCATCCGATTCGCGACACATTCGATCTAGGAACGCGATGCGAAGCATATATTGACGAATCTCAATGCTAGGCATACCCAGACCGCCTTCAGATGGATGAAGGCAACAGATCTCCTGAGATACCTTAGCGGCCTTGCCCTCCCCACAAGAAGGAGAACAAGAGCCTTACTAATGAAATTCAAAGTGTGGCATACGGAAGTGGAAGCACAGAGAGTCGGTAAAGGAGAATCGGGTAGATGTGTGAAACACATACTTCCGCCCTCCCTTTAAGGAAAGATTCCTCCGAGACCACAGACGAAACTGCGATCTCGGCCTTCCCGCACCTCCGACCAATTCATTTCCAACAGGAGATCGGGACTGAACCAGTAGCCGAGTATCTTGAGCGGTCCGTCCGTCCAGAGGAAAGGTCCGGGAAGAGAAACTTCCTTCCACACAACCAACCGCAAGCCAACAGACTTATCGCGGTTGGTCTTGGCACCTGTAACCGTTTCATACCCTCTGATTTCTTTGCTGAATTCGTTAATCTCGGCTCTGAAAAGGTAGTCAGCATAGGAAGAACACCTGGTTGAGGTGATAGCACCAGGTAGGCAAATTCCGCGTAGGACCGGATTCGTCTTTAACTTGCGAAGGAAAGGTTCCAACGCAAGAACGTAAAGCAAAGGCGAAAGCGAACAATCTTGACGAATGGAGCGAGACAATATGAAAGGTCTCCGATCGTACCCCATTCACTTCCACCACCGCACAGGGAGACGCATACAAATGTCGGATCCTGGTGCGAAAGTACGGCCCGAAACCAGCCGCCGAAACGACAGCCTCCAAAAATCGATGGTTCACCATATCAAATGCCTTGGACTGATCTAAATTGATCAGCGCGGTTTCACTGTCGACTTACTCGATGATCAAGCCTACCATACGAAGGTTGTCCTGAATAGTCCTGCCCTTCACAGCACAAGACTGTTCGGAGCCAATCAGACTAGAGAGGACAGCCTGCAAACGGTTGGCTAAGATCTTGGCTAAAATCTTTAACTTTGTATTTAACATTATTAAAGGCTGAAAGTTACCTATCCAATCCCCACTGTTCTTGTCCTTGCATAGCAGCTTGATCACATCCCTGGTGAAGCACTGAGTTATAGACCCCTGCTTGAACCAGTTTTTGAAAATCAGTGTCAGCAAAGGTACAAATACTGACTGCCTCAAGTACAGTTCGTAGGGTAGACCATCTAATCCCGGAGATTTGTCCCTGGCAACCTGCTTCAGCGCTTCCCAGATTTCCGACTCTGTGATGGGACCCTCGCACCCAGCCGCTTCAGGAAAATTCGGCTAAATAAGGGTCGAACTGAGCAGTGTTCAGACCGGGCTCCCTGGTGAACAAATCCTGAAAGTAATCACGTATATGCACGCGTTTGTAGTCACGATCCGATTATCCGGCAATGTGACGAACGCGATATGTCGCTGACATACATTCCGAATTTCCTCTGCACGCAATTCATTGTCCATATTCGTTGCCTCAGAGGACATTCTTTTTAACCTAAGCCCTAACTACCAGAGCTTGATCCTTCTTGATAAGCAAGGAGGCCAACTCTGCCTTAGCTAAAATGTCCCCCACTATCACGGGATTTAATCGCCCGATCAACTTTTTTGCTCACATGCCGTTTGCGCCGCTAATCTATCTAGATTGAGTTGACGACTATAATCAGCAGCAAACGTTCTAATTTTTAGATTTTAATTTATCCCACCACATTTTCCAAATCAGCCTCCGTCAGTTCCGCTGTATCATTAATAACAGCTGGTCCCGTAAATCTTGCGCATCAAATAATGATGAGTTCAATTTCCAGTAGACAGCCATCTTAATCTTAGGCTTATCTAAGTTGTGAACGAACCCGGATGAGCCTATGATCCGAATAAACTATATAATGGAAACATGAACACCCCAAGAGCCCTAGAACTCTTAACTAAGACTCGGTCGAGAGGTAGCTAGAACGCACCCCAGTAGCCGAGCTGCCGCCCTATTAGTCCAAGTCCATACTACCTCCCGAGGGCGTTCATTACGACAATTATCGACAAGATCAAACTTATCGATAAAGTCCCGAAATGGTTTCACGTCCTGGTTTTGTTAGTACCCGAATTTGACCCTATACGATCTATATCGGGGTCAAGGACGGCATTCCAATTGCTAAAACTACCCGACGAGATGTCAAAAACGGCTCGATCTGCCGAAACAAATCAGGCTGCTCAAAATGATCATTGGGCGCATAAATCCCAATGAGACAAAGAGCCTTATCGTTTATAGTAACATCCAGCACGCAAAGCCTGCCCGCCGGATCTGCGAAGACAAGAGCACACGCCGCATTCAAAGACTTGCTCACCAGCCAGGAAACACCTCTCGAGCGACCATCAAAACATGCTGAATAGAGGAAAATCTCTAGACAGAATGCCCTCATAATCGTGAGTTGAAAAACGGGTCTCTTCTACACAACATACATTCACCCCGAGACGCTGAAGGTTCGAGTGAGCCTCACTCTGCGAGACTCCGAACTCAGGCCTTGGGCATTCATACTAGCCAACAGAGAGACATTTATCAAACCGATTAGGGTTGCTCTTCTGCATTGAACATGGCCAAGGTGAGGACACCGACGGCCTGTCCTATTGATCCTGTGTCCATCTCACGCTTGATGCTATGAAGACACAGGCGGTTGAACAAAAACGGGAAACTCCTTGAACAAAACGGCTTCAATTACGTCATTTCTGCATCATGCATGTATGCCACTGGAAAATTAATTTAATTTCTAACATTATCTCCTCCTCTATCATGCTCCAAATCTGACGCGTACCGGTTCCCAATCGAGCAACTGTTAGTAGCCTCTTTTTTTTACGGACATTTTCTTGAATTTCCTGTCCTTTTCCTAAACTACTGCAAGTATCCTTTTTTAAGATAGTTTGGATTTCGGGTCTGTGCAATTGATTGATTTTCTTGTCGTTTAGCGGCAATTATCTTTTTTGGGATTTTTTACGCTTGACTTGATTTCTTTCTTTTTCCCTAAGTGCGTCCGGAGCTTAGAAACTTCTGTTTCTCTTTATGCTTTAATTTGTATGGGGAATTGAGAAGGATTCTATTAGGTGTAGCTATGGGTGTTGCTTTGGGTTTATGAACAGAACTATTTTTGAATGATAATGGCCGCGACAACGAAATGTCTTGAACTGTTGCTTTTGATTTTGTAGGTTTATTCGTTAATGATTTGTGCAGATGTGAATGATTAAATGTTTACTTGGATGTTGTGGAAGACGGGCCGAGGATAATAGGCCCGGCTTGCCATCGGATTTTTTTTGTGCCCGTGGAATCCAGTTCCGCTTTCAGCTTCCCTATTTTTTTTTTTTTTTTTTCGTTCAGCTTCTCTATACCCGGCGCTTTTTTTACTATACGAAACCTGGGCGTCACGCTTAGAGCTGGTAGAGGGAATGGGGTTGTTGGTATTCTTGCCCCTGGAGGATCCAGGTAACTGAGGCCCCGCTGTTTAGCTCTTCCCTCTACCCGTACCAAAACACGCCAATTCCCTTCTTCCTTTTCCTTATCCGAACTTGCGGTAGGCGAATGTAGGGCGGGTCACAGCTGATTATTTCTTCGCACTGGTTCCTGTTCGTTGGTAGGCCCATTACAGGCAATTATGGAAACAACAGTATCGACCGGAATGAAATAAATAATAAATGCTGAAAAAAGACAAGGTATGAGGAAGCAACATTGCTTTTGATGCCTCCAATAACAAAGGAAAGGTAAGAAGCAGCAACAATGCTCTCCTTCCTTAATGAAAAAGGAAAATAAAGAAGCAACAATGCTTGACCCCCTTTTTCTCCTCCTCCCCAATAGAAATATAAAAGACACAATATAACAATACCTCACAATGTAATTTCCCAATATAAAAACAAAACTAGTAAGAAACGGCAACAATGATTGATTGATACCACCTTTTTCCCTCTCACCAATAAAATAAGGAAAAAAAAAGTAACAATCAGCAACAATTTGATCCTCTACTCACCCCTAATAAACAAACAAAAAAAAAAAGATAAAGGCAAACAATGATGGATGACCCCTTTTCTCCTTTAAAATGGAAGTAAGAAACAATTCCAGATCCCTTTCTTTCACTAATAATAGTGATGATAATAAAAAGAATGGTAAGGAGCAAGAATGCCTGACCCCTCACCTGTTCTAATAAAGAAGAACCAACAATACTTGACTTACCCCTCAAAAGAAGGCATTCTTTTATTAACGGCATACACAAATCTGAACAATTTTAAACATCTACATTTTATTTGTTTGAAAGAACCACACTTTTTAACCACAATCTATTTTAGCTCCTTTTTTCCTTAGGAAATTAATTTATTATTAAATAATCATTCATAAAACTAATCAAAGTTAATTTTGTTTTAAACAATTGACTTTCGATAATGAAAAATTACATTTTAAGAGGAAAACCATTAAGTTGACATTTTAGTGTTCGCTCACACAAAAAAACTCATTTACAGATAGAAGATAACATTTTGGAAGCAGATTTTCTAAGACCTTCAGATGAATCCCTTTGATTTTTTCTCAGGCATTATTAAACTAATTTTGGCATGAGAAAGTAATTTGCTTTAATTTCTAGGGTCAAGCATTTATCTTTTTCATCCATTTCGCGATAACAATGGAGAATTATGTTTGCACAGAAATATGCGAAATCATAGGTATATATCTTTTAAATAATTTATCAAATATTATTAATAAAGAAGGATATCTATTTCGCGATAATCAGTAATGGGATGAAAAAAAGTAATTGCAGTAAAATAATTTGAAATTATCAAATGTATTTTTAACTTAAAATATATACCCTAGCCTCCACCATGAGAATATTTTGGAATATTGCAAAAAATCTACAATTTCTGTGTATATATTCATCTGGAAGAATGATATACAAATTTCTATATGTCAAAAAACAATGTTATTGTTGAATCATAGAATGACAAAATGGAAAATATTTTATGTAGTGCATTTTTATTCTTTAAAAAAGAATATCAGAATGAAATAATGTTCTTACTGATTGAATTATGGGGAAGTGTGAAAATATAAATGAAGATGTCAGTTATAATTATGTACCATGAAGAAACACTGAAAATGTGTAGGATGCTAAATTTTCTGGCATCTGACATGTTTCGATGCAAACACTCATCTGATTACATTTAATTTTCTAATGCTTTTGTTTTTATAACTATTGTTGTTATATATCCGAAACTGATAGCAGGAGATTTGGGTCGCCTGCGACCGGGAGTCCAGAGACCTTCCTGGGAGGCGAAGAAGGGACAAGTCTCTCCACACATCCAACAAGTAGGTCTTCTACCGGTCACGATGACCGGCATTTTGCAGACGCAAAAGTCCAAATCATTTTGGGACGGAGACGAAGGCCTAACGATCGAGTATGATATCACAGCTTCATCCCTGATCAAATTGTCAGAAGTTGCACTTAAGTTCAGGCCGTACTGCATAAAGAAGGAACCTCGAATACTACCATCCAGTTTCTTCGCGTACCCTCATATTCTGTTTGTAAGATGTAGTCCTTTGTTATCAGTTCTCTTTTCGACATCTGGAGATAATCTTCGGCTGTGAGCAGCAGTACGTCACATGAAGAAACCAGTACCTTTTATTACTCTTTGAAAAAAAAAAGAACCACATACATGAATGATCGAATTAATGGAGCGCGCAAATTTTGCGCGCACGCTTGTCCACTACAAAGACCGACACTTTTCTCTTTTCAAACATCTTTAATTCTTGGACGTCTTCTAAAAGTGCAAAACTCTCAGCCTTTTCCCAAAATTACGCAAAATGTTTTATAATTCAGCTTTGGGGCGGTGGTACTTCCAGCATGCGAGTGATTCCCCTGCTATCATATTCTTCGGTGCCTCACATAAATTTAGCAGATTGTTATTTTCCTCTTTGACATCATTTCTTCTTTTATTATTTATTTTAATTTCCTTACTTTTGACCTCTTTACATTGTTTTTTTTGGGGGGGCGAATCTACCTGTGTTCCCTATCTTTTTTTTCTCTTATCGAGTGGGTATGTTTTAGTAATAGACACATCTCCTTTCTAACACTCGATCCACTTTTGTCGGCCATATTGTTATTGTTTAGATCCAATATTGGCTAAGCGGAAAAATTTTTTAAAAATAAAATTCCATTTTAAAGTGTATTGAGAGGAGGGGGGGAGAAAATGCCAACAAAATAAAACTTAAATTCCAAATATAATTTCTTCGAGAATATTATAATTTTATTTTGTATTATTTTATTTTTTCCTTTTGTGGTTTTGATTTCATTTATTTTTAACTTCTCTAAGTTAAAAATTAAATGCAATCAAAGCCACAAAAAAAAATATATATATATATATATATATATATATATATATATATATATATATATATATATAAAAACAATGCAAAATAAAATTATAAACTACAATGAGGAAAAAACAGCAAAAAAAAAATAATAGTCTGGGTAAACCTATAGTTAATTCAGCAAAATAAAATAAATCTTGGTCGTAATGAAAAAGGGCAAAACTGGAAAACGTTTTACCGACTGGAAATGAAATTTAATTATTCAAAGGTCAGAATAGATTAATAAAAAAAATAGGTATGGTTTCTTCCAAATAAATGAGATAATAAATAAACGTAAAACAATAAAATAAACGCAAATAAATTAAAATAACTGATATGAATTGGTGAGACCCCAAAAAAAAAAAAAATGAAAACAAAGATGGCGGCTAAAGCTGACGTAAAACTGAAAAAAAAATTTTGCCAGACGATGTTTTTCCTCTTTAAGTCTTTCGTTACTACATTTATATTTTTCATTCTCACAATGATTTTCCCATCGCCATGCACGTGATCACCACTAGCAACTTCCCCATCATGATCACCATCACTAACACCATCTCCATCCTTCACACCATGAACGTCATTACCACCGCCAGCAACATCACAACCACACCGTTATCTCTTCCGCTACCATTACGATCACCACCGGCACCATTTTTACCATCATTCCAGCCACAATCAATACCGTGTTCGTTCACCAACAATATATAACCACAGGTCGCATTCTCCACCAATGCCAAACCAAATTTCCCACCATCATAACACTACCATCACGTTCATCGCCATGACCAGCAACACCATTCAACCATCACCGTTGTGGTGGCACTAGCATCATCATCTTTAAATTAATTTTATTCCTTTTTTCCAAAGAGAAAGGGACATAAAATCTCAGCAAATTATTAAGAAACTGATAATTTTGTTAGAAACAAAGAAAAGACTACTCAACTGTTATGTAATATCAGTCCTCCTATACGGCAATGAATGTTGAACAATCTTCTCACGAAAAAATACTTGAAGCAGCAGAAATGTGGTTCTAGAGAAGGATGCTGAGAATACAATGGACCGAACATGCGAGTAACGATGAAAAAATATAGGGAAAAAAACGAAAAAAACATTTAAATTTAAAATCAGAAATATACAGCTGAAATTTCTAGGCATATAATGAGGAAAGATGGCTTGGAAAATTTAATACTGCAGGAAGAGATGAAAACAACCATTACTTACCTAGGTGCTTGAATAAATGGATCTATAGTTTGTGACTTTAATGTTTTCTGATTATTTAGAACACTGCAAATGGCCATTGAGAAACGATGAAAAACAAGTCAAACGACTTGCTTTTGCATGAAATCACTATGTGTTATAAACCTTTTGTAAACATAATTTGTATGCCTGTGTCAAAACTTTAAAACTAGATTGAAATCAATGTTATTTGATCAATTACATATCGTTTATCTATAATTTCATTGACTTTATAATGTTTTCACAAAGTTATTTAAATTTTGAAGTAAGCGTTGAAAACGTTGAAAAACTAGTCCAAACAGCTTGCTTTTGCACGTAAATCACTATGTATTGTAAACCTTTGTAAAACATAAAATTTGTAATGTACCTGTGTCAAAACTTTAGAAACTAGTTAAAATCAATATGTTTTGATCGATTACATACCGTTTATCTATAATTTCATTGACTTTATAATGTTTTCACAAAGTTATTTAAATTTTGAAGTAAGCGTTGAAAACGTTGAAAAACTAGTCCAAACAGCTTGCTTTTGCACGTAAATCACTATGTATTGTAAACCTTTGTAAAACATAAAATTTGTAATGTACCTGTGTCAAAACTTTAGAAACTAGTTAAAATCAATATGTTTTGATCGATTACATACCGTTTATCTATAATTTCATTGACTTTATAATGTTTTCACAAAGTTATTTAAATTTTGAAGTAAGCGTTGAAAACGTTGAAAAACTAGTCCAAACAGCTTGCTTTTGCACGTAAATCACTATGTATTGTAAACCTTTGTAAAACATAAAATTTGTAATGTACCTGTGTCAAAACTTTAGAAACTAGTTAAAATCAATATGTTTTGATCGATTACATACCGTTTATCTATAATTTCATTGACTTTATAATGTTTTCACAAAGTTATTTAAATTTTGAAGTAAGCGTTGAAAACGTTGAAAAACTAGTCCAAACAGCTTGCTTTTGCACGTAAATCACTATGTATTGTAAACCTTTGTAAAACATAAAATTTGTAATGTACCTGTGTCAAAACTTTAGAAACTAGTTAAAATCAATATGTTTTGATCGATTACATACCGTTTATCTATAATTTCATTGACTTTATAATGTTTTCACAAAGTTATTTAAATTTTGAAGTAAGCGTTGAAAACGTTGAAAAACTAGTCCAAACAGCTTGCTTTTGCACGTAAATCACTATGTATTGTAAACCTTTGTAAAACATAAAATTTGTAATGTACCTGTGTCAAAACTTTAGAAACTAGTTAAAATCAATATGTTTTGATCGATTACATACCGTTTATCTATAATTTCATTGACTTTATAATGTTTTCACAAAGTTATTTAAATTTTGAAGTAAGCGTTGAAAACGTTGAAAAACTAGTCCAAACAGCTTGCTTTTGCACGTAAATCACTATGTATTGTAAACCTTTGTAAAACATAAAATTTGTAATGTACCTGTGTCAAAACTTTAGAAACTAGTTAAAATCAATATGTTTTGATCGATTACATACCGTTTATCTATAATTTCATTGACTTTATAATGTTTTCACAAAGTTATTTAAATTTTGAAGTAAGCGTTGAAAACGTTGAAAAACTAGTCCAAACAGCTTGCTTTTGCACGTAAATCACTATGTATTGTAAACCTTTGTAAAACATAAAATTTGTAATGTACCTGTGTCAAAACTTTAGAAACTAGTTAAAATCAATATGTTTTGATCGATTACATACCGTTTATCTATAATTTCATTGACTTTATAATGTTTTCACAAAGTTATTTAAATTTTGAAGTAAGCGTTGAAAACGTTGAAAAACTAGTCCAAACAGCTTGCTTTTGCACGTAAATCACTATGTATTGTAAACCTTTGTAAAACATAAAATTTGTAATGTACCTGTGTCAAAACTTTAGAAACTAGTTAAAATCAATATGTTTTGATCGATTACATACCGTTTATCTATAATTTCATTGACTTTATAATGTTTTCACAAAGTTATTTAAATTTTGAAGTAAGCGTTGAAAACGTTGAAAAACTAGTCCAAACAGCTTGCTTTTGCACGTAAATCACTATGTATTGTAAACCTTTGTAAAACATAAAATTTGTAATGTACCTGTGTCAAAACTTTAGAAACTAGTTAAAATCAATATGTTTTGATCGATTACATACCGTTTATCTATAATTTCATTGACTTTATAATGTTTTCACAAAGTTATTTATATTTTGAAGTAAGCGTTGAAAACGTTGAAAAACTAGTCCAAACAGCTTGCTTTTGCACGTAAATCACTATGTATTGTAAACCTTTGTAAAACATAAAATTTGTAATGTACCTGTGTCAAAACTTTAGAAACTAGTTAAAATCAATATGTTTTGATCGATTACATACCGTTTATCTATAATTTCATTGACTTTATAATGTTTTCAAAAAAGTTATTTAAATTTTGAAGTAAGCGTTGAAAACGTTGAAAAACTAGTCCAAACAGCTTGCTTTTTGCACGTAAATCACTATGTATTGTAAACCTTTGTAAAACATAAAATTTGTAATGTACCTGTGTCAAAACTTTAGAAACTAGTTAAAATCAATATGTTTTGATCGATTACATACCGTTTATCTATAATTTCATTGACTTTATAATGTTTTCACAAAGTTATTTAAATTTTGAAGTAAGCGTTGAAAACGTTGAAAAACTAGTCCAAACAGCTTGCTTTTGCACGTAAATCACTATGTATTGTAAACCTTTGTAAAACATAAAATTTGTAATGTACCTGTGTCAAAACTTTAGAAACTAGTTAAAATCAATATGTTTTGATCGATTACATACCGTTTATCTATAATTTCATTGACTTTATAATGTTTTCACAAAGTTATTTAAAAATTTTGAAGTAAGCGTTGAAAACGTTGAAAAACTAGTCCAAACAGCTTGCTTTTTGCACGTAAATCACTATGTATTGTAAACCTTTGTAAAACATAAAATTTGTAATGTACCTGTGTCAAAACTTTAGAAACTAGTTAAAATCAATATGTTTTGATCGATTACATACCGTTTATCTATAATTTCATTGACTTTATAATGTTTTCACAAAGTTATTTAAATTTTGAAGTAAGCGTTGAAAACGTTGAAAAACTAGTCCAAACAGCTTGCTTTTTGCACGTAAATCACTATGTATTGTAAACCTTTGTAAAACATAAAATTTGTAATGTACCTGTGTCAAAACTTTAGAAACTAGTTAAAATCAATATGTTTTGATCGATTACATACCGTTTATCTATAATTTCATTGACTTTATAATGTTTTCACAAAGTTATTTAAATTTTGAAGTAAGCGTTGAAAACGTTGAAAAACTAGTCCAAACAGCTTGTTTTTTGCACGTAAATTATGTATTGTAAACCTTTGTAAAACATAAAATTTGTAATGTACCTGTGTCAAAACTTTAGAAACTAGTTAAAATCAATATGTTTTGATCGATTACATACCGTTTATCTATAATTTCATTGACTTTATAATGTTTTCACAAAGTTATTTAAATTTTGAAGTAAGCGTTGAAAACGTTGAAAAACTAGTCCAAACAGCTTGCTTTTGCACGTAAATCACTATGTATTGTAAACCTTTGTAAAACATAAAATTTGTAATGTACCTGTGTCAAAACTTTAGAAACTAGTTAAAATCAATATGTTTTGATCGATTACATACCGTTTATCTATAATTTCATTGACTTTATAATGTTTTCACAAAGTTATTTAAATTTTGAAGTAAGCGTTGAAAACGTTGAAAAACTAGTCCAAACAGCTTGCTTTTGCACGTAAATCACTATGTATTGTAAACCTTTGTAAAACATAAAATTTACATATCGTTTATCTATAATTTCATTGACTTTATAATGTTTTCAAAGTTATTTAAATTTTGAAGTAAGCGTTGAAAAAACGTTGAAAAACTAGTCCAAACAGCTTTTTTTTGCACGTAAAATCACTATG
>CAHIKZ030004122.1:0-57625 GCA_903632075.3 Acanthosepion pharaonis
AAATAATTTCGAACAAGTTTTAGATGAGGGTTTGCCTTTCCCTAATGGCACATTAAAGAAGGGAAAGGTAAATATAAAGCACCGAGAGAAGGAAATATACAGTGATCACCCACTTTGCGTCCACCGCATTTTTAGTGGAAATCGCAATTCGCTGAGTTGAATGCAGTGCTTCCTACGCTGCCTCAATGAATTCTAATAAAAAAATAATTTCGAACAAGTTTTAGATGAGGGTTTGCCTTTCCCTAATGGCACATTAAAGAAGGGAAAGGTAAATATAAAGCACCGAGAGAAGGAAATATACAGTGATCACCACTTTTGCGTCCACCGCATTTTTAGTGGAAATCGCAATTCGCTGAGTTGAATGCAGTGCTTCCTACGCTGCCTCAATGAATTCTAATGAAAAATAATTTCGAACAAGTTTTAGATGAGGGTTTTGCCTTTCCCTAATGGCACATTAAAGAAGGGAAAGGTAAATATAAAGCACCGAGAGAAGGGAAATATACAGTGATCACCCACTTTGCGTCCACCGCATTTTTAGTGGAAATCGCAATTCGCTGAGTTGAATGCAGTGCTTCCTACGCTGCCTCAATGAATTCTAATGAAAAATAATTTCGAACAAAATTAGATGAGGGTTTTGCCTTTCCCTAATGGCACATTAAAGAAGGGAAAGGTAAATATAAAGCACCGAGAGAAGGGAAATATACAGTGATCACCCACTTTGCGTCCACCGCATTTTTAGTGGAAATCGCAATTCGCTGAGTTGAATGCAGTGCTTCCTACGCTGCCTCAATGAATTCTAATGAAAAATAATTTCGAACAAGTTTTAGATGAGGGTTTTGCCTTTCCCTAATGGCACATTAAAGAAGGGAAAGGTAAATATAAAGCACCGAGAGAAGGGAAATATACAGTGATCACCCACTTTGCGTCCACCGCATTTTTAGTGGAAATCGCATTTCGCTGAGTTGAATGCAGTGCTTCCTACGCTGCCTCAATGAATTCTAATGAAAAATAATTTCGAACAAGTTTTAGATGAGGGTTTTGCCTTTCCCTAATGGCACATTAAAGAAGGGAAAGGTAAATATAAAGCACCGAGAGAAGGGAAATATACAGTGATCACCCACTTTGCGTCCACCGCATTTTTAGTGGAAATCGCAATTCGCTGAGTTGAATGCAGTGCTTCCTACGCTGCCTCAATGAATTCTAATGAAAATAATTTCGAACAAGTTTTAGATGAGGGTTTTGCCTTTCCCTAATGGCACATTAAAGAAGGGAAAGGTAAATATAAAGCACCGAGAGAAGGGAATATACAGTGATCACCCACTTTGCGTCCACCGCATTTTTTTAGTGGAAATCGCAATTCGCTGAGTTGAATGCAGTGCTTCCTACGCTGCCTCAATGAATTCTAATGAAAAATAATTTCGAACAAGTTTTAGATGAGGGTTTTGCCTTTCCCTAATGGCACATTAAAGAAGGGAAAGGTAAATATAAAGCACCGAGAGAAGGGAAATATACAGTGATCACCCACTTTGCGTCCACCGCATTTTTAGTGGAAATCGCAATTCGCTGAGTTGAATGCAGTGCTTCCTACGCTGCCTCAATGAATTCTAATGAAAAATAATTTCGAACAAGTTTTAGATGAGGGGTTTTGCCTTTCCCTAATGGCACATTAAAGAAGGGAAAGGTAAATATAAAGCACCGAGAGAAGGAAATATACAGTGATCACCCACTTTGCGTCCACCGCATTTTTAGTGGAAATCGCAATTCGCTGAGTTGAATGCAGTGCTTCCTACGCTGCCTCAATGAATTCTAATGAAAAATAATTTCGAACAAGTTTTAGATGAGGGTTTTGCCTTTCCCTAATGGCACATTAAAGAAGGGAAAGGTAAATATAAAGCACCGAGAGAAGGAAATATACAGTGATCACCCACTTTGCGTCCACCGCATTTTTAGTGGAAATCGCATTTCGCTGAGTTGAATGCAGTGCTTCCTACGCTGCCTCAATGAATTCTAATGAAAAATAATTTCGAACAAGTTTTAGATGAGGGTTTTGCCTTTCCCTAATGGCACATTAAAGAAGGGAAAGGTAAATATAAAGCACCGAGAGAAGGGAAATATACAGTGATCACCCACTTTGCGTCCAATGCATTTTTAGTGGAAATCGCAATTCGCTGAGTTGAATGCAGTGCTTCCTACGCTGCCTCAATGAATTCTAATGAAAAATAATTTCGAACAAGTTTTAGATGAGGGTTTGCCTTTCCGTAATGGCACATTAAAGAAGGAAAGGTAAATATAAAGCACCGAGAGAAGGAAATATACAGTGATCACCCACTTTGCGTCCACCGCATTTTTAGTGGAAATCGCAATTCGCTGAGTTGAATGCAGTGCTTCCTACGCTGCCTCAATGAATTCTAATGAAAAATAATTTCGAACAAGTTTTAGATGAGGGTTTTGCCTTTCCCTAATGGCACATTAAAGAAGGGAAAGGTAAATATAAAGCACCGAGAGAAGGGAAATATACAGTGATCACCCACTTTGCGTCCACCGCATTTTTTAGTGGAAATCGCAATTCGCTGAGTTGAATGCAGTGCTTCCTACGCTGCCTCAATGAATTCTAATGAAAAATAATTTCGAACAAGTTTTAGATGAGGGTTTTGCCTTTCCCTAATGGCACATTAAAGAAGGGAAAGGTAAATATAAAGCACCGAGAGAAGGGAAATATACAGTGATCACCCACTTTGCGTCCACCGCATTTTTAGTGGAAATCGCAATTCGCTGAGTTGAATGCAGTGCTTCCTACGCTGCCTCAATGAATTCTAATGAAAAATAATTTCGAACAAGTTTTAGATGAGGGTTTTGCCTTTCCCTAATGGCACATTAAAGAAGGGAAAGGTAAATATAAAGCACCGAGAGAAGGAAATATACAGTGATCACCCACTTTGCGTCCACCGCATTTTTAGTGGAAATCGCATTTCGCTGAGTTGAATGCAGTGCTTCCTACGCTGCCTCAATGAATTCTAATGAAAAAATAATTTCGAACAAGTTTTAGATGAGGGTTTTGCCTTTCCCTAATGGCACATTAAAGAAGGGAAAGGTAAATATAAAGCACCGAGAGAAGGAAATATACAGTGATCACCCACTTTGCGTCCACCGCATTTTTAGTGGAAATCGCAATTCGCTGAGTTGAATGCAGTGCTTCCTACGCTGCCTCAATGAATTCTAATGAAAAATAATTTCGAACAAGTTTTAGATGAGGGTTTTGCCTTTCCCTAATGGCACATTAAAGAAGGGAAAGGTAAATATAAAGCACCGAGAGAAGGAAATATACAGTGATCACCCACTTTGCGTCCACCGCATTTTTAGTGGAAATCGCAATTCGCTGAGTTGAATGCAGTGCTTCCTACGCTGCCTCAATGAATTCTAATGAAAAATAATTTCGAACAAGTTTTAGATGAGGGTTTTGCCTTTCCCTAATGGCACATTAAAGAAGGGAAAGGTAAATATAAAGCACCGAGAGAAGGAAATATACAGTGATCACCCACTTTGCGTCCACCGCATTTTTAGTGGAAATCGCAATTCGCTGAGTTGAATGCAGTGCTTCCTACGCTGCCTCAATGAATTCTAATGAAAAATAATTTCGAACAAGTTTTAGATGAGGGTTTTGCCTTTCCCTAATGGCACATTAAAGAAGGGAAAGGTAAATATAAAGCACCGAGAGAAGGGAAATATACAGTGATCACCCACTTTGCGTCCACCGCATTTTTAGTGGAAATCGCAATTCGCTGAGTTGAATGCAGTGCTTCCTACGCTGCCTCAATGAATTCTAATGAAAAATAATTTCGAACAAGTTTTAGATGAGGGTTTTGCCTTTCCCTAATGGCACATTAAAGAAGGGAAAGGTAAATATAAAGCACCGAGAGAAGGAAATATACAGTGATCACCCACTTTGCGTCCACCGCATTTTTAGTGGAAATCGCATTTCGCTGAGTTGAATGCAGTGCTTCCTACGCTGCCTCAATGAATTCTAATGAAAAATAATTTCGAACAAGTTTTAGATGAGGGTTTTGCCTTTCCCTAATGGCACATTAAAGAAGGGAAAGGTAAATATAAAGCACCGAGAGAAGGAAATATACAGTGATCACCCACTTTGCGTCCACCGCATTTTTTAGTGGAAATCGCAATTCGCTGAGTTGAATGCAGTGCTTCCTACGCTGCCTCAATGAATTCTAATGAAAAATAATTTCGAACAAGTTTTAGATGAGGGTTTTGCCTTTCCCTAATGGCACATTAAAGAAGGGAAAGGTAAATATAAAGCACCGAGAGAAGGAAATATACAGTGATCACCCACTTTGCGTCCACCGCATTTTTTTGGAAATCGCAATTCGCTGAGTTGAATGCAGTGCTTCCTACGCTGCCTCAATGAATTCTAATGAAAAATAATTTCGAACAAGTTTTAGATGAGGGTTTGCCTTTTCCTAATGGCACATTAAAGAAGGAAAGGTAAATATAAAGTCCACCCGAGAGAAGGAAATATACAGTGATCACCCACAAGTTTTTGAGGGTTTTGTCCAATGGCATTTTAGTGGAAATATACAGTGATCACCCACTTTCGTCCACCTGAGTTGAATGCAGTGCTTCTTCTACGCTGCCTCAATGAATTCTAATGAAAAATAATTTCGAACAAGTTTTAGATGAGGGTTTTGCCTTTCCCTAATGGCACATTAAAGAAGGGAAAGGTAAATATAAAGCACCGAGAGAAGGAAATATACAGTGATCACCCACTTTGCGTCCACCGCATTTTTAGTGGAAATCGCATTTCGCTGAGTTGAATGCAGTGCTTCCTACGCTGCCTCAATGAATTCTAATGAAAAATAATTTCGAACAAGTTTTAGATGAGGGTTTTGCCTTTCCCTAATGGCACATTAAAGAAGGGAAAGGTAAATATAAAGCACCGAGAGAAGGAAATATACAGTGATCACCCACTTTGCGTCCACCGCATTTTTAGTGGAAATCGCATTTCGCTGAGTTGAATGCAGTGCTTCCTACGCTGCCTCAATGAATTCTAATGAAAAATAATTTCGAACAAGTTTTAGATGAGGGTTTTGCCTTTCCCTAATGGCACATTAAAGAAGGAAAGGTAAATATAAAGCACCGAGAGAAGGGAAATATACAGTGATCACCCACTTTGCGTCCACCGCATTTTTAGTGGAAATCGCATTTCGCTGAGTTGAATGCAGTGCTTCCTACGCTGCCTCAATGAATTCTAATGAAAAATAATTTCGAACAAGTTTTAGATGAGGGTTTTGCCTTTCCCTAATGGCACATTAAAGAAGGGAAAGGTAAATATAAAGCACCGAGAGAAGGAAATATACAGTGATCACCCACTTTGCGTCCACCGCATTTTTAGTGGAAATCGCATTTCGCTGAGTTGAATGCAGTGCTTCCTACGCTGCCTCAATGAATTCTAATGAAAAATAATTTCGAACAAGTTTTAGATGAGGGTTTTGCCTTTCCCTAATGGCACATTAAAGAAGGGAAAGGTAAATATAAAGCACCGAGAGAAGGAAATATACAGTGATCACCCACTTTGCGTCCACCGCATTTTTTAGTGGAAATCGCATTTCGCTGAGTTGAATGCAGTGCTTCCTACGCTGCCTCAATGAATTCTAATGAAAAATAATTTCGAACAAGTTTTAGATGAGGGTTTTGCCTTTCCCTAATGGCACATTAAAGAAGGGAAAGGTAAATATAAAGCACCGAGAGAAGGGAAATATACAGTGATCACCCACTTTGCGTCCACCGCATTTTTAGTGGAAATCGCATTTCGCTGAGTTGAATGCAGTGCTTCCTACGCTGCCTCAATGAATTCTAATGAAAAATAATTTCGAACAAGTTTTAGATGAGGGTTTTGCCTTTCCCTAATGGCACATTAAAGAAGGGAAAGGTAAATATAAAGCACCGAGAGAAGGAAATATACAGTGATCACCCACTTTGCGTCCACCGCATTTTTAGTGGAAATCGCATTTCGCTGAGTTGAATGCAGTGCTTCCTACGCTGCCTCAATGAATTCTAATGAAAAATAATTTCGAACAAGTTTTAGATGAGGGTTTTGCCTTTCCCTAATGGCACATTAAAGAAGGGAAAGGTAAATATAAAGCACCGAGAGAAGGAAATATACAGTGATCACCCACTTTGCGTCCACCGCATTTTTAGTGGAAATCGCATTTCGCTGAGTTGAATGCAGTGCTTCCTACGCTGCCTCAATGAATTCTAATGAAAAATAATTTCGAACAAGTTTTAGATGAGGGTTTTGCCTTTCCCTAATGGCACATTAAAGAAGGGAAAGGTAAATATAAAGCACCGAGAGAAGGAAATATACAGTGATCACCCACTTTGCGTCCACCGCATTTTTAGTGGAAATCGCATTTCGCTGAGTTGAATGCAGTGCTTCCTACGCTGCCTCAATGAATTCTAATGAAAAATAATTTCGAACAAGTTTTAGATGAGGGTTTTGCCTTTCCCTAATGGCACATTAAAGAAGGGAAAGGTAAATATAAAGCACCGAGAGAAGGAAATATACAGTGATCACCCACTTTGCGTCCACCGCATTTTTAGTGGAAATCGCATTTCGCTGAGTTGAATGCAGTGCTTCCTACGCTGCCTCAATGAATTCTAATGAAAAATAATTTCGAACAAGTTTTAGATGAGGGTTTTGCCTTTCCCTAATGGCACATTAAAGAAGGGAAAGGTAAAATATAAAGCACCGAGAGAAGGAAATATACAGTGATCACCCACTTTGCGTCCACCGCATTTTTAGTGGAAATCGCATTTCGCTGAGTTGAATGCAGTGCTTCCTACGCTGCCTCAATGAATTCTAATGAAAAATAATTTCGAACAAGTTTTAGATGAGGGTTTTGCCTTTCCCTAATGGCACATTAAAGAAGGGAAAGGTAAATATAAAGCACCGAGAGAAGGAAATATACAGTGATCACCCACTTTGCGTCCACCGCATTTTTAGTGGAAATCGCATTTCGCTGAGTTGAATGCAGTGCTTCCTACGCTGCCTCAATGAATTCTAATGAAAAATAATTTCGAACAAGTTTTAGATGAGGGTTTTGCCTTTCCCTAATGGCACATTAAAGAAGGGAAAGGTAAATATAAAGCACCGAGAGAAGGAAATATACAGTGATCACCCACTTTGCGTCCACCGCATTTTTAGTGGAAATCGCATTTCGCTGAGTTGAATGCAGTGCTTCCTACGCTGCCTCAATGAATTCTAATGAAAAATAATTTCGAACAAGTTTTAGATGAGGGTTTTGCCTTTCCCTAATGGCACATTAAAGAAGGGAAAGGTAAATATAAAGCACCGAGAGAAGGAAATATACAGTGATCACCCACTTTGCGTCCACCGCATTTTTAGTGGAAATCGCATTTCGCTGAGTTGAATGCAGTGCTTCCTACGCTGCCTCAATGAATTCTAATGAAAAATAATTTCGAACAAGTTTTAGATGAGGGTTTTGCCTTTCCCTAATGGCACATTAAAGAAGGGAAAGGTAAATATAAAGCACCGAGAGAAGGGAAATATACAGTGATCACCCACTTTGCGTCCACCGCATTTTTAGTGGAAATCGCATTTCGCTGAGTTGAATGCAGTGCTTCCTACGCTGCCTCAATGAATTCTAATGAAAAATAATTTCGAACAAGTTTTAGATGAGGGTTTTGCCTTTCCCTAATGGCACATTAAAGAAGGGAAAGGTAAATATAAAGCACCGAGAGAAGGAAATATACAGTGATCACCCACTTTGCGTCCACCGCATTTTTTTAGTGGAAATCGCATTTCGCTGAGTTGAATGCAGTGCTTCCTACGCTGCCTCAATGAATTCTAATGAAAAATAATTTCGAACAAGTTTTAGATGAGGGTTTTGCCTTCCCTAATGGCACATTAAAGAAGGGAAAGGTAAATATAAAGCACCGAGAGAAGGAAATATACAGTGATCACCCACTTTGCGTCCACCGCATTTTTAGTGGAAATCGCATTTCGCTGAGTTGAATGCAGTGCTTCCTACGCTGCCTCAATGAATTCTAATGAAAAATAATTTCGAACAAGTTTTAGATGAGGGTTTTGCCTTTCCCTAATGGCACATTAAAGAAGGGAAAGGTAAATATAAAGCACCGAGAGAAGGAAATATACAGTGATCACCCACTTTGCGTCCACCGCATTTTTAGTGGAAATCGCATTTCGCTGAGTTGAATGCAGTGCTTCCTACGCTGCCTCAATGAATTCTAATGAAAAAATAATTTCGAACAAGTTTTAGATGAGGGTTTTGCCTTTCCCTAATGGCACATTAAATTAAAGAAGGAAAGGTAAATATAAAGCACCGAGAGAAGGAAATATACAGTGATCACCCACTTTGCGTCCAAAGCATTTTTAATGGAAATCGCATTTCGCTGATTTGAATGCAGAGCTTCCTACGCTGCCTCAATGAATTCTAATGAAAAATAATTTCGAACAAGTTTTAGATGAGGGTTTTGCCTTTCCCTAATGGCACATTAAAGAAGGGAAAGGTAAATATAAAGCACCGAGAGAAGGGAAATATACAGTGATCACCCACTTTGCGTCCACCGCATTTTTAGTGGAAATCGCATTTCGCTGAGTTGAATGCAGTGCTTCCTACGCTGCCTCAATGAATTCTAATGAAAAAATAATTTCGAACAAGTTTTAGATGAGGGTTTTGCCTTTCCCTAATGGCACATTAAAGAAGGGAAAGGTAAATATAAAGCACCGAGAGAAGGAAATATACAGTGATCACCCACTTTGCGTCCACCGCATTTTTAGTGGAAATCGCATTTCGCTGAGTTGAATGCAGTGCTTCCTACGCTGCCTCAATGAATTCTAATGAAAAATAATTTCGAACAAGTTTTAGATGAGGGTTTTGCCTTTCCCTAATGGCACATTAAAGAAGGGAAAGGTAAATATAAAGCACCGAGAGAAGGAAATATACAGTGATCACCCACTTTGCGTCCACCGCATTTTTAGTGGAAATCGCATTTCGCTGAGTTGAATGCAGTGCTTCCTACGCTGCCTCAATGAATTCTAATGAAAAATAATTTCGAACAAGTTTTAGATGAGGGTTTTGCCTTTCCCTAATGGCACATTAAAGAAGGGAAAGGTAAATATAAAGCACCGAGAGAAGGAAATATACAGTGATCACCCACTTTGCGTCCACCGCATTTTTAGTGGAAATCGCATTTCGCTGAGTTGAATGCAGTGCTTCCTACGCTGCCTCAATGAATTCTAATGAAAAATAATTTCGAACAAGTTTTAGATGAGGGTTTTGCCTTTCCCTAATGGCACATTAAAGAAGGGAAAGGTAAATATAAAGCACCGAGAGAAGGAAATATACAGTGATCACCCACTTTGCGTCCACCGCAGGGTTTTTTTTAGTGGAAATCGCATTTCGCTGAGTTGAATGCAGTGCTTCCTACGCTGCCTCAATGAATTCTAATGAAAAATAATTTCGAACAAGTTTTAGATGAGGGTTTTGCCTTTCCCTAATGGCACATTAAAGAAGGGAAAGGTAAATATAAAGCACCGAGAGAAGGAAATATACAGTGATCACCCACTTTGCGTCCACCGCATTTTTAGTGGAAATCGCATTTCGCTGAGTTGAATGCAGTGCTTCCTACGCTGCCTCAATGAATTCTAATGAAAAATAATTTCGAACAAGTTTTAGATGAGGGTTTTGCCTTTCCCTAATGGCACATTAAAGAAGGGAAAGGTAAATATAAAGCACCGAGAGAAGGAAATATACAGTGATCACCCACTTTGCGTCCACCGCATTTTTAGTGGAAATCGCATTTCGCTGAGTTGAATGCAGTGCTTCCTACGCTGCCTCAATGAATTCTAATGAAAAATAATTTCGAACAAGTTTTAGATGAGGGTTTTGCCTTTCCCTAATGGCACATTAAAGAAGGAAAGGTAAATATAAAGCACCGAGAGAAAGGAAATATACAGTGATCACCCACTTTGCGTCCACCGCATTTTTAGTGGAAATCGCATTTCGCTGAGTTGAATGCAGTGCTTCCTACGCTGCCTCAATGAATTCTAATGAAAAATAATTTCGAACAAGTTTTAGATGAGGGTTTTGCCTTTCCCTAATGGCACATTAAAGAAGGGAAAGGTAAATATAAAGCACCGAGAGAAGGAAATATACAGTGATCACCCACTTTGCGTCCACCGCATTTTTAGTGGAAATCGCATTTCGCTGAGTTGAATGCAGTGCTTCCTACGCTGCCTCAATGAATTCTAATGAAAAATAATTTCGAACAAGTTTTAGATGAGGGTTTTGCCTTTCCCTAATGGCACATTAAAGAAGGGAAAGGTAAATATAAAGCACCGAGAGAAGGAAATATACAGTGATCACCCACTTTGCGTCCACCGCATTTTTAGTGGAAATCGCATTTCGCTGAGTTGAATGCAGTGCTTCCTACGCTGCCTCAATGAATTCTAATGAAAAATAATTTCGAACAAGTTTTAGATGAGGGTTTTGCCTTTCCCTAATGGCACATTAAAGAAGGGGAAAGGTAAATATAAAGCACCGAGAGAAGGGAAATATACAGTGATCACCCACTTTGCGTCCACCGCATTTTTTAGTGGAAATCGCATTTCGCTGAGTTGAATGCAGTGCTTCCTACGCTGCCTCAATGAATTCTAATGAAAAATAATTTCGAACAAGTTTTAGATGAGGGTTTTGCCTTTCCCTAATGGCACATTAAAGAAGGGAAAGGTAAATATAAAGCACCGAGAGAAGGAAATATACAGTGATCACCCACTTTGCGTCCACCGCATTTTTTAGTGGAAATCGCATTTCGCTGAGTTGAATGCAGTGCTTCCTACGCTGCCTCAATGAATTCTAATGAAAAATAATTTCGAACAAGTTTTAGATGAGGGTTTTGCCTTTCCCTAATGGCACATTAAAGAAGGGAAAGGTAAAATATAAAGCACCGAGAGAAGGAAATATACAGTGATCACCCACTTTGCGTCCACCGCATTTTTAATGGAAATCGCATTTCGCTGAGTTGAATGCAGTGCTTCCTACGCTGCCTCAATGAATTCTAATGAAAAATAATTTCGAACAAGTTTTAGATGAGGGTTTTGCCTTTCCCTAATGGCACATTAAAGAAGGGAAAGGTAAATATAATGCACCGAGAGAAGGGAAATATACAGTGATCACCCACTTTGCGTCCACCGCATTTTTAGTGGAAATCGCATTTCGCTGAGTTGAATGCAGTGCTTCCTACGCTGCCTCAATGAATTCTAATGAAAAATAATTTCGAACAAGTTTTAGATGAGGGTTTTGCCTTTCCCTAATGGCACATTAAAGAAGGGAAAGGTAAATATAAAGCACCGAGAGAAGCGAAATATACAGTGATCACCCACTTTGCGTCCACCGCATTTTTAGTGGAAATCGCATTTCGCTGAGTTGAATGCAGTGCTTCCTACGCTGCCTCATTGAATTCTATTGAAAAATAATTTCGAACAAGTTTTAGATGAGGGTTTTGCCTTTCCCTAATGGCACATTAAAGAAGGGAAAGGTAAATAAAAAGCACCGAGAGAAGCGAAATATACAGTGATCACCCACTTTGAGTCCACCGCATTTTTAGTGGAAATCGCATTTCGCTGAGTTGAATGCAGTGCTTCCTACGCTGCCTCAATGAATTCTAATGAAAAATAATTTCGAACAAGTTTTAGATGAGGGTTTTGCCTTTCCCTAATGGCACATTAAAGAAGGGAAAGGTAAATATAAAGCACCGAGAGAAGGAAATATACAGTGATCACCCACTTTGCGTCCACCGCATTTTTTAGTGGAAATCGCATTTCGCTGAGTTGAATGCAGTGCTTCCTACGCTGCCTCAATGAATTCTAATGAAAAATAATTTCGAACAAGTTTTAGATGAGGGTTTTGCCTTTCCCTAATGGCACATTAAAGAAGGGAAAGGTAAATATAAAGCACCGAGAGAAGGAAATATACAGTGATCACCCACTTTGCGTCCACCGCATTTTTAGTGGAAATCGCATTTCGCTGAGTTGAATGCAGTGCTTCCTACGCTGCCTCAATGAATTCTAATGAAAAATAATTTCGAACAAGTTTTAGATGAGGGTTTTGCCTTTCCCTAATGGCACATTAAAGAAGGGAAAGGTAAATATAAAGCACCGAGAGAAGCGAAATATACAGTGATCACCCACTTTGCGTCCACCGCATTTTTAGTGGAAATCGCATTTCGCTGAGTTGAATGCAGTGCTTCCTACGCTGCCTCAATGAATTCTAATGAAAAAAATAATTTCGAACAAGTTTTAGATGAGGGTTTTGCCTTTCCCTAATGGCACATTAAAGAAGGGAAAGGTAAATATAAAGCACCGAGAGAAGCGAAATATACAGTGATCACCCACTTTGCGTCCACCGCATTTTTAGTGGAAATCGCATTTCGCTGAGTTGAATGCAGTGCTTCCTACGCTGCCTCAATGAATTCTAATGAAAAATAATTTCGAACAAGTTTTAGATGAGGGTTTTGCCTTTCCCTAATGGCACATTAAAGAAGGGAAAGGTAAATATAAAGCACCGAGAGAAGCGAAATATACAGTGATCACCCACTTTGCGTCCACCGCATTTTTAGTGGAAATCGCATTTCGCTGAGTTGAATGCAGTGCTTCCTACGCTGCCTCAATGAATTCTAATGAAAAATAATTTCGAACAAGTTTTAGATGAGGGTTTTGCCTTTCCCTAATGGCACATTAAAGAAGGGAAAGGTAAATATAAAGCACCGAGAGAAGAAGGGAAATATACAGTGATCACCCACTTTGCGTCCACCGCATTTTTAGTGGAAATCGCATTTCGCTGAGTTGAATGCAGTGCTTCCTACGCTGCCTCAATGAATTCTAATGAAAAATAATTTCGAACAAGTTTTAGATGAGGGTTTTGCCTTTCCCTAATGGCACATTAAAGAAGGGAAAGGTAAATATAAAGCACCGAGAGAAGCGAAAAAATACAGTGATCACCCACTTTGCGTCCACCGCATTTTTAGTGGAAATCGCATTTCGCTGAGTTGAATGCAGTGCTTCCTACGCTGCCTCAATGAATTCTAATGAAAAATAATTTCGAACAAGTTTTAGATGAGGGTTTTGCCTTTCCCTAATGGCACATTAAAGAAGGGAAAGGTAAATATAAAGCACCGAGAGAAGCGAAATATACAGTGATCACCCACTTTGCGTCCACCGCATTTTTAGTGGAAATCGCATTTCGCTGAGTTGAATGCAGTGCTTCCTACGCTGCCTCAATGAATTCTAATGAAAAATAATTTCGAACAAGTTTTAGATGAGGGTTTTGCCTTTCCCTAATGGCACATTAAAGAAGGGAAAGGTAAATATAAAGCACCGAGAGAAGGAAATATACAGTGATCACCCACTTTGCGTCCACCGCATTTTTAGTGGAAATCGCATTTCGCTGAGTTGAATGCAGTGCTTCCTACGCTGCCTCAATGAATTCTAATGAAAAATAATTTCGAACAAGTTTTAGATGAGGGTTTTGCCTTTCCCTAATGGCACATTAAAGAAGGGAAAGGTAAATATAAAGCACCGAGAGAAGGGAAATATACAGTGATCACCCACTTTGCGTCCACCGCATTTTTAGTGGAAATCGCATTTCGCTGAGTTGAATGCAGTGCTTCCTACGCTGCCTCAATGAATTCTAATGAAAAATAATTTCGAACAAGTTTTAGATGAGGGTTTTGCCTTTCCCTAATGGCACATTAAAGAAGGGAAAGGTAAATATAAAGCACCGAGAGAAGGGAAATATACAGTGATCACCCACTTTGCGTCCACCGCATTTTTAGTGGAAATCGCATTTCGCTGAGTTGAATGCAGTGCTTCCTACGCTGCCTCAATGAATTCTAATGAAAAATAATTTCGAACAAGTTTTAGATGAGGGTTTTGCCTTTCCCTAATGGCACATTAAAGAAGGGAAAGGTAAATATAAAGCACCGAGAGAAGCGAAATATACAGTGATCACCCACTTTGCGTCCACCGCATTTTTAGTGGAAATCGCATTTCGCTGAGTTGAATGCAGTGCTTCCTACGCTGCCTCAATGAATTCTAATGAAAAATAATTTCGAACAAGTTTTAGATGAGGGTTTTGCCTTTCCCTAATGGCACATTAAAGAAGGGAAAGGTAAATATAAAACCGAGAGAAGGAAAATACATGATCACCCACTTTGCGTCCACCGCATTTTTAGTGGAAATCGCATTTCGCTGAGTTGAATGCAGTGCTTCCTACGCTGCCTCAATGAATTCTAATGAAAAATAATTTCGAACAAGTTTTAGATGAGGGTTTTGCCTTTCCCTAATGGCACATTAAAGAAGGGAAAGGTCCACCGAGACCGAAATATACAGTGATCACCCACTTTGCGTCCACCGCATTTTTAGTGGAAATCGCATTTCGCTGAGTTGAATGCAGTGCTTCCTACGCTGCCTCAATGAATTCTAATGAAAAATAATTTCGAACAAGTTTTAGATGAGGGTTTTGCCTTTCCCTAATGGCACATTAAAGAAGGAAAGGTAAATATAAAGCACCGAGAGAAGCGAAATATACAGTGATCACCCACTTTGCGTCCACCGCATTTTTTTAGTGGAAATCGCATTTCGCTGAGTTGAATGCAGTGCTTCCTACGCTGCCTCAATGAATTCTAATGAAAAATAATTTCGAACAAGTTTTAGATGAGGGTTTTGCCTTTCCCTAATGGCACATTAAAGAAGGGAAAGGTAAATATAAAGCACCGAGAGAAGGAAATATACAGTGATCACCCACTTTGCGTCCACCGCATTTTTTTAGTGGAAATCGCATTTCGCTGAGTTGAATGCAGTGCTTCCTACGCTGCCTCAATGAATTCTAATGAAAAATAATTTCGAACAAGTTTTAGATGAGGGTTTTGCCTTTCCCTAATGGCACATTAAAGAAGGGAAAGGTAAATATAAAGCACCGAGAGAAAGGAAATATACAGTGATCACCCACTTTGCGTCCACCGCATTTTTAGTGGAAATCGCATTTCGCTGAGTTGAATGCAGTGCTTCCTACGCTGCCTCAATGAATTCTAATGAAAAATAATTTCGAACAAGTTTTAGATGAGGGTTTTGCCTTTCCCTAATGGCACATTAAAGAAGGGAAAGGTAAATATAAAGCACCGAGAGAAGGAAATATACAGTGATCACCCACTTTGCGTCCACCGCATTTTAGTGGAAATCGCATTTCGCTGAGTTGAATGCAGTGCTTCCTACGCTGCCTCAATGAATTCTAATGAAAAATAATTTCGAACAAGTTTTAGATGAGGGTTTTGCCTTTCCCTAATGGCACATTAAAGAAGGGAAAGGTAAATATAAAGCACCGAGAGAAGGAAATATACAGTGATCACCCACTTTGCGTCCACCGCATTTTTTAGTGGAAATCGCATTTCGCTGAGTTGAATGCAGTGCTTCCTACGCTGCCTCAATGAATTCTAATGAAAAATAATTTCGAACAAGTTTTAGATGAGGGTTTTGCCTTTCCCTAATGGCACATTAAAGAAGGGAAAGGTAAATATAAAGCACCGAGAGAAGGAAATATACAGTGATCACCCACTTTGCGTCCACCGCATTTTTTAGTGGAAATCGCATTTCGCTGAGTTGAATGCAGTGCTTCCTACGCTGCCTCAATGAATTCTAATGAAAAATAATTTCGAACAAGTTTTAGATGAGGGTTTTGCCTTTCCCTAATGGCACATTAAAGAAGGGAAAGGTAAATATAAAGCACCGAGAGAAGGAAATATACAGTGATCACCCACTTTGCGTCCACCGCATTTTTAGTGGAAATCGCATTTCGCTGAGTTGAATGCAGTGCTTCCTACGCTGCCTCAATGAATTCTAATGAAAAATAATTTCGAACAAGTTTTAGATGAGGGTTTTGCCTTTCCCTAATGGCACATTAAAGAAGGAAAGGTAAATATAAAGCACCGAGAGAAAGGAAATATACAGTGATCACCCACTTTGCGTCCACCGCATTTTTTTAGTGGAAATCGCATTTCGCTGAGTTGAATGCAGTGCTTCCTACGCTGCCTCAATGAATTCTAATGAAAAATAATTTCGAACAAGTTTTAGATGAGGGTTTTGCCTTTCCCTAATGGCACATTAAAGAAGGGAAAGGTAAATATAAAGCACCGAGAGAAGGAAATATACAGTGATCACCCACTTTGCGTCCACCGCATTTTTAGTGGAAATCGCATTTCGCTGAGTTGAATGCAGTGCTTCCTACGCTGCCTCAATGAATTCTAATGAAAAATAATTTCGAACAAGTTTTAGATGAGGGTTTTGCCTTTCCCTAATGGCACATTAAAGAAGGGAAAGGTAAATATAAAGCACCGAGAGAAGGAAATATACAGTGATCACCCACTTTGCGTCCACCGCATTTTTTTAGTGGAAATCGCATTTCGCTGAGTTGAATGCAGTGCTTCCTACGCTGCCTCAATGAATTCTAATGAAAAATAATTTCGAACAAGTTTTAGATGAGGGTTTTGCCTTTCCCTAATGGCACATTAAAGAAGGGAAAGGTAAATATAAAGCACCGAGAGAAAGGAAATATACAGTGATCACCCACTTTGCGTCCACCGCATTTTTAGTGGAAATCGCATTTCGCTGAGTTGAATGCAGTGCTTCCTACGCTGCCTCAATGAATTCTAATGAAAAATAATTTCGAACAAGTTTTAGATGAGGGTTTTGCCTTTCCCTAATGGCACATTAAAGAAGGGAAAGGTAAATATAAAAGCACCGAGAGAAGGATGAAATATACAGTGATCACCCACTTTGCGTCCACCGCATTTTTTAGTGGAAATCGCATTTCGCTGAGTTGAATGCAGTGCTTCCTACGCTGCCTCAATGAATTCTAATGAAAAATAATTTCGAACAAGTTTTAGATGAGGGTTTTGCCTTTCCCTAATGGCACATTAAAGAAGGGAAAGGTAAATATAAAGCACCGAGAGAAGGAAATATACAGTGATCACCCACTTTGCGTCCACCGCATTTTTAGTGGAAATCGCATTTCGCTGAGTTGAATGCAGTGCTTCCTACGCTGCCTCAATGAATTCTAATGAAAAATAATTTCGAACAAGTTTTAGATGAGGGTTTTGCCTTTCCCTAATGGCACATTAAAGAAGGGAAAGGTAAATATAAAGCACCGAGAGAAGCGAAATATACAGTGATCACCCACTTTGCGTCCACCGCATTTTTAGTGGAAATCGCATTTCGCTGAGTTGAATGCAGTGCTTCCTACGCTGCCTCAATGAATTCTAATGAAAAATAATTTCGAACAAGTTTTAGATGAGGGTTTTGCCTTTCCCTAATGGCACATTAAAGAAGGGAAAGGTAAAATATAAAGCACCGAGAGAAGGGAAATATACAGTGATCACCCACTTTGCGTCCACCGCATTTTTTAGTGGAAATCGCATTTCGCTGAGTTGAATGCAGTGCTTCCTACGCTGCCTCAATGAATTCTAATGAAAAATAATTTCGAACAAGTTTTAGATGAGGGTTTTGCCTTTCCCTAATGGCACATTAAAGAAGGGAAAGGTAAATATAAAGCACCGAGAGAAGGAAATATACAGTGATCACCCACTTTGCGTCCACCGCATTTTTTAGTGGAAATCGCATTTCGCTGAGTTGAATGCAGTGCTTCCTACGCTGCCTCAATGAATTCTAATGAAAAATAATTTCGAACAAGTTTTAGATGAGGGTTTTGCCTTTCCCTAATGGCACATTAAAGAAGGGAAAGGTAAATATAAAGCACCGAGAGAAGGGAAATATACAGTGATCACCCACTTTGCGTCCACCGCATTTTTTTAGTGGAAATCGCATTTCGCTGAGTTGAATGCAGTGCTTCCTACGCTGCCTCAATGAATTCTAATGAAAAATAATTTCGAACAAGTTTTAGATGAGGGTTTTGCCTTTCCCTAATGGCACATTAAAGAAGGGAAAGGTAAATATAAAGCACCGAGAGAAGGAAATATACAGTGATCACCCACTTTGCGTCCACCGCATTTTTTTAGTGGAAATCGCATTTCGCTGAGTTGAATGCAGTGCTTCCTACGCTGCCTCAATGAATTCTAATGAAAAATAATTTCGAACAAGTTTTAGATGAGGGTTTTGCCTTTCCCTAATGGCACATTAAAGAAGGGAAAGGTAAATATAAAGCACCGAGAGAAGGAAATATACAGTGATCACCCACTTTGCGTCCACCGCATTTTTAGTGGAAATCGCATTTCGCTGAGTTGAATGCAGTGCTTCCTACGCTGCCTCAATGAATTCTAATGAAAAATAATTTCGAACAAGTTTTAGATGAGGGTTTTGCCTTTCCCTAATGGCACATTAAAGAAGGGAAAGGTAAATATAAAGCACCGAGAGAAGGAAATATACAGTGATCACCCACTTTGCGTCCACCGCATTTTTAGTGGAAATCGCATTTCGCTGAGTTGAATGCAGTGCTTCCTACGCTGCCTCAATGAATTCTAATGAAAAATAATTTCGAACAAGTTTTAGATGAGGGTTTTGCCTTTCCCTAATGGCACATTAAAGAAGGGAAAGGTAAATATAAAGCACCGAGAGAAGGAAATATACAGTGATCACCCACTTTGCGTCCACCGCATTTTTAGTGGAAATCGCATTTCGCTGAGTTGAATGCAGTGCTTCCTACGCTGCCTCAATGAATTCTAATGAAAAATAATTTCGAACAAGTTTTAGATGAGGGTTTTGCCTTTCCCTAATGGCACATTAAAGAAGGGAAAGGTAAATATAAAAGCACCGAGAGAAGGAAATATACAGTGATCACCCACTTTGCGTCCACCGCATTTTTAGTGGAAATCGCATTTCGCTGAGTTGAATGCAGTGCTTCCTACGCTGCCTCAATGAATTCTAATGAAAAATAATTTCGAACAAGTTTTAGATGAGGGTTTTGCCTTTCCCTAATGGCACATTAAAGAAGGGAAAGGTAAATATAAAGCACCGAGAGAAGGAAATATACAGTGATCACCCACATTTTTGCGTCCACCGCATTTTTTAGCCTCAATGGAAATCGCATTTCGCTGAGTTGAATGTGATCACCCACTTTGCGTCCACCGCATTTTTAGTGGAAATCGCATTTCGCTGAGTTGAATGCCTTCCTACGCTGCCTCAATGAATTCTAATGAAAAATAATTTCGAACAAGTTTTAGATGAGGGTTTTGCCTTTCCCTAATGGCACATTAAAGAAGGGAAAGGTAAATATAAAGCACCGAGAGAAGGAAATATACAGTGATCACCCACTTTGCGTCCACCGCATTTTTTAGTGGAAATCGCATTTCGCTGAGTTGAATGCAGTGCTTCCTACGCTGCCTCAATGAATTCTAATGAAAAATAATTTCGAACAAGTTTTAGATGAGGGTTTTGCCTTTCCCTAATGGCACATTAAAGAAGGGAAAGGTAAATATAAAGCACCGAGAGAAGGAAATATACAGTGATCACCCACTTTGCGTCCACCGCATTTTTAGTGGAAATCGCATTTCGCTGAGTTGAATGCAGTGCTTCCTACGCTGCCTCAATGAATTCTAATGAAAAATAATTTCGAACAAGTTTTAGATGAGGGTTTTGCCTTTCCCTAATGGCACATTAAAGAAGGGAAAGGTAAATATAAAGCACCGAGAGAAGCGAAATATACAGTGATCACCCACTTTGCGTCCACCGCATTTTTAGTGGAAATCGCATTTCGCTGAGTTGAATGCAGTGCTTCCTACTACGCTGCCTCAATGAATTCTAATGAAAAATAATTTCGAACAAGTTTTAGATGAGGGTTTTGCCTTTCCCTAATGGCACATTAAAGAAGGGAAAGGTAAATATAAAGCACCGAGAGAAGGGAAATATACAGTGATCACCCACTTTGCGTCCACCGCATTTTTAGTGGAAATCGCATTTCGCTGAGTTGAATGCAGTGCTTCCTACGCTGCCTCAATGAATTCTAATGAAAAATAATTTCGAACAAGTTTTAGATGAGGGTTTTGCCTTTCCCTAATGGCACATTAAAGAAGGAAAGGTAAATATAAAGCACCGAGAGAAAGGAAATATACAGTGATCACCCACTTTGCGTCCACCGCATTTTTAGTGGAAATCGCATTTCGCTGAGTTGAATGCAGTGCTTCCTACGCTGCCTCAATGAATTCTAATGAAAAATAATTTCGAACAAGTTTTAGATGAGGGTTTTGCCTTTCCCTAATGGCACATTAAAGAAGGGAAAGGGTAAAATAAAGCACCGAGAGAAGGAAATATACAGTGATCACCCACTTTGCGTCCACCGCATTTTTTTAGTGGAAATCGCATTTCGCTGAGTTGAATGCAGTGCTTCCTACGCTGCCTCAATGAATTCTAATGAAAAATAATTTCGAACAAGTTTTAGATGAGGGTTTTGCCTTTCCCTAATGGCACATTAAAGAAGGGAAAGGTAAATATAAAGCACCGAGAGAAGGAAATATACAGTGATCACCCACTTTGCGTCCACCGCATTTTTTAGTGGAAATCGCATTTCGCTGAGTTGAATGCAGTGCTTCCTACGCTGCCTCAATGAATTCTAATGAAAAATAATTTCGAACAAGTTTTAGATGAGGGTTTTGCCTTTCCCTAATGGCACATTAAAGAAGGGAAAGGTAAATATAAAGCACCGAGAGAGAAGGAAATATACAGTGATCACCCACTTTGCGTCCACCGCATTTTTAGTGGAAATCGCATTTCGCTGAGTTGAATGCAGTGCTTCCTACGCTGCCTCAATGAATTCTAATGAAAAATAATTTCGAACAAGTTTTAGATGAGGGTTTTGCCTTTCCCTAATGGCACATTAAAGAAGGGAAAGGTAAATATAAAGCACCGAGAGAAGCGAAATATACAGTGATCACCCACTTTGCGTCCACCGTGTTTTTAGTCGAAATCGCAATTCGCTGAGTTGAATGCAGTGCTTCCTACGCTGCCTCAATGAATTCTAATGAAAAATAATTTCGAACAAGTTTTAGATGAGGGTTTTGCCTTTCCCTAATGGCACATTAAAGAAGGGAAAGGTAAATATAAAGCACCGAGAGAAGGAAATATACAGTGATCACCCACTTTGCGTCCACCGCATTTTTAGTGGAAATCGCATTTCGCTGAGTTGAATGCAGTGCTTCCTACGCTGCCTCAATGAATTCTAATGAAAAATAATTTCGAACAAGTTTTAGATGAGGGTTTTGCCTTTCCCTAATGGCACATTAAAGAAGGGAAAGGTAAATATAAAGCACCGAGAGAAGGAAATATACAGTGATCACCCACTTTGCGTCCACCGCATTTTTAGTGGAAATCGCATTTCGCTGAGTTGAATGCAGTGCTTCCTACGCTGCCTCAATGAATTCTAATGAAAAATAATTTCGAACAAGTTTTAGATGAGGGTTTTGCCTTTCCCTAATGGCACATTAAAGAAGGGAAAGGTAAATATAAAGCACCGAGAGAAGGAAATATACAGTGATCACCCACTTTGCGTCCACCGCATAATTTTTTTAGTGGAAATCGCATTTCGCTGAGTTGAATGCAGTGCTTCCTACGCTGCCTCAATGAATTCTAATGAAAAATAATTTCGAACAAGTTTTAGATGAGGGTTTTGCCTTTCCCTAATGGCACATTAAAGAAGGGAAAGGTAAATATAAAGCACCGAGAGAAAGGAAATATACAGTGATCACCCACTTTGCGTCCACCGCATTTTTAGTGGAAATCGCATTTCGCTGAGTTGAATGCAGTGCTTCCTACGCTGCCTCAATGAATTCTAATGAAAAATAATTTCGAACAAGTTTTAGATGAGGGTTTTGCCTTTCCCTAATGGCACATTAAAGAAGGGAAAGGTAAATATAAAGCACCGAGAGAAAGGAAATATACAGTGATCACCCACTTTGCGTCCACCGCATTTTTAGTGGAAATCGCATTTCGCTGAGTTGAATGCAGTGCTTCCTACGCTGCCTCAATGAATTCTAATGAAAAATAATTTCGAACAAGTTTTAGATGAGGGTTTTGCCTTTCCCTAATGGCACATTAAAGAAGGGAAAGGTAAATATAAAGCACCGAGAGAAGGAAATATACAGTGATCACCCACTTTGCGTCCACCGCATTTTTTAGTGGAAATCGCATTTCGCTGAGTTGAATGCAGTGCTTCCTACGCTGCCTCAATGAATTCTAATGAAAAATAATTTCGAACAAGTTTTAGATGAGGGTTTTGCCTTTCCCTAATGGCACATTAAAGAAGGGAAAGGTAAATATAAAGCACCGAGAGAAGGAAATATACAGTGATCACCCACTTTGCGTCCACCGCATTTTTTAGTGGAAATCGCATTTCGCTGAGTTGAATGCAGTGCTTCCTACGCTGCCTCAATGAATTCTAATGAAAAATAATTTCGAACAAGTTTTAGATGAGGGTTTTGCCTTTCCCTAATGGCACATTAAAGAAGGGAAAGGTAAATATAAAGCACCGAGAGAAGGAAATATACAGTGATCACCCACTTTGCGTCCACCGCATTTTTAGTGGAAATCGCATTTCGCTGAGTTGAATGCAGTGCTTCCTACGCTGCCTCAATGAATTCTAATGAAAAATAATTTCGAACAAGTTTTAGATGAGGGTTTTGCCTTTCCCTAATGGCACATTAAAGAAGGGAAAGGTAAATATAAAGCACCGAGAGAAGGAAATATACAGTGATCACCCACTTTGCGTCCACCGCATTTTTAGTGGAAATCGCATTTCGCTGAGTTGAATGCAGTGCTTCCTACGCTGCCTCAATGAATTCTAATGAAAAATAATTTCGAACAAGTTTTAGATGAGGGTTTTGCCTTTCCCTAATGGCACATTAAAGAAGGGAAAGGTAAATATAAAGCACCGAGAGAAGGAAATATACAGTGATCACCCACTTTGCGTCCACCGCATTTTTAGTGGAAATCGCATTTCGCTGAGTTGAATGCAGTGCTTCCTACGCTGCCTCAATGAATTCTAATGAAAAATAATTTCGAACAAGTTTTAGATGAGGGTTTTGCCTTTCCCTAATGGCACATTAAAGAAGGGAAAGGTAAATATAAAGCACCGAGAGAAGGAAATATACAGTGATCACCCACTTTGCGTCCACCGCATTTTTAGTGGAAATCGCATTTCGCTGAGTTGAATGCAGTGCTTCCTACGCTGCCTCAATGAATTCTAATGAAAAATAATTTCGAACAAGTTTTAGATGAGGGTTTTGCCTTTCCCTAATGGCACATTAAAGAAGGGAAAGGTAAATATAAAGCACCGAGAGAAGGAAATATACAGTGATCACCCACTTTGCGTCCACCGCATTTTTAGTGGAAATCGCATTTCGCTGAGTTGAATGCAGTGCTTCCTACGCTGCCTCAATGAATTCTAATGAAAAATAATTTCGAACAAGTTTTAGATGAGGGTTTTGCCTTTCCCTAATGGCACATTAAAGAAGGAAAGGTAAATATAAAGCACCGAGAGAAGGAAATATACAGTGATCACCCACTTTGCGTCCACCGCATTTTTTTAGTGGAAATCGCATTTCGCTGAGTTGAATGCAGTGCTTCCTACGCTGCCTCAATGAATTCTAATGAAAAATAATTTCGAACAAGTTTTAGATGAGGGTTTTGCCTTTCCCTAATGGCACATTAAAGAAGGGAAAGGTAAATATAAAGCACCGAGAGAAAGGAAATATACAGTGATCACCCACTTTGCGTCCACCGCATTTTTAGTGGAAATCGCATTTCGCTGAGTTGAATGCAGTGCTTCCTACGCTGCCTCAATGAATTCTAATGAAAAATAATTTCGAACAAGTTTTAGATGAGGGTTTTGCCTTTCCCTAATGGCACATTAAAGAAGGAAAGGTAAATATAAAGCACCGAGAGAAGGAAATATACAGTGATCACCCACTTTGCGTCCACCGCATTTTTAGTGGAAATCGCATTTCGCTGAGTTGAATGCAGTGCTTCCTACGCTGCCTCAATGAATTCTAATGAAAAATAATTTCGAACAAGTTTTAGATGAGGGTTTTGCCTTTCCCTAATGGCACATTAAAGAAGGGAAAGGTAAATATAAAGCACCGAGAGAAAGGAAATATACAGTGATCACCCACTTTGCGTCCACCGCATTTTTAGTGAAAATCGCATTTCGCTGAGTTGAATGCAGTGCTTCCTACGCTGCCTCAATGAATTCTAATGAAAAATAATTTCGAACAGTTTTTAGATGAGTGTTTTGCCTTTCCCTAATGGCACATTAAAGAAGGGAAAGGTAAATATAAAGCACCGAGAGAAGGAAATATACAGTGATCACCCACTTTGCGTCCACCGCATTTTTAGTGGAAATCGCATTTCGCTGAGTTGAATGCAGTGCTTCCTACGCTGCCTCAATGAATTCTAATGAAAAATAATTTCGAACAAGTTTTAGATGAGGGTTTTGCCTTTCCCTAATGGCACATTAAAGAAGGGAAAGGTAAATATAAAGCACCGAGAGAAGGAAATATACAGTGATCACCCACTTTGCGTCCACCGCATTTTTAGTGGAAATCGCATTTCGCTGAGTTGAATGCAGTGCTTCCTACGCTGCCTCAATGAATTCTAATGAAAAAATAATTTCGAACAAGTTTTAGATGAGGGTTTTGCCTTTCCCTAATGGCACATTAAAGAAGGGAAAGGTAAATATAAAGCACCGAGAGAAGGAAATATACAGTGATCACCCACTTTGCGTCCACCGCATTTTTTAGTGGAAATCGCATTTCGCTGAGTTGAATGCAGTGCTTCCTACGCTGCCTCAATGAATTCTAATGAAAAATAATTTCGAACAAGTTTTAGATGAGGGTTTTGCCTTTCCCTAATGGCACATTAAAGAAGGAAAGGTAAATATAAAGCACCGAGAGAGAAGGAAATATACAGTGATCACCCACTTTGCGTCCACCGCATTTTTTAGTGGAAATCGCA
Source organism: Acanthosepion pharaonis (assembly GCA_903632075.3). Lineage (NCBI taxonomy): Eukaryota > Metazoa > Mollusca > Cephalopoda > Sepiida > Sepiidae > Acanthosepion > Acanthosepion pharaonis. The sequence goes on from CAHIKZ030004122.1 coordinate 25,061, forward strand.
TTTCGCTGAGTTGAATGCAGTGCTTCCTACGCTGCCTCAATGAATTCTAATGAAAAATAATTTCGAACAAGTTTTAGATGAGGGTTTTGCCTTTCCCTAATGGCACATTAAAGAAGGGAAAGGTAAATATAAAGCACCGAGAGAAGGAAATATACAGTGATCACCCACTTTGCGTCCACCGCATTTTTTAGTGGAAATCGCATTTCGCTGAGTTGAATGCAGTGCTTCCTACGCTGCCTCAATGAATTCTAATGAAAAATAATTTCGAACAAGTTTTAGATGAGGGTTTTGCCTTTCCCTAATGGCACATTAAAGAAGGGAAAGGTAAATATAAAGCACCGAGAGAAGGAAATATACAGTGATCACCCACTTTGCGTCCACCGCATTTTTAGTGGAAATCGCATTTCGCTGAGTTGAATGCAGTGCTTCCTACGCTGCCTCAATGAATTCTAATGAAAAATAATTTCGAACAAGTTTTAGATGAGGGTTTTGCCTTTCCCTAATGGCACATTAAAGAAGGGAAAGGTAAATATAAAGCACCGAGAGAAGGGAAATATACAGTGATCACCCACTTTGCGTCCACCGCATTTTTAGTGGAAATCGCATTTCGCTGAGTTGAATGCAGTGCTTCCTACGCTGCCTCAATGAATTCTAATGAAAAATAATTTCGAACAAGTTTTAGATGAGGGTTTTGCCTTTCCCTAATGGCACATTAAAGAAGGAAAAGGTAAATATAAAGCACCGAGAGAAGGAAATATACAGTGATCACCCACTTTGCGTCCACCGCATTTTTAGTGGAAATCGCATTTCGCTGAGTTGAATGCAGTGCTTCCTACGCTGCCTCAATGAATTCTAATGAAAAATAATTTCGAACAAGTTTTAGATGGGTTTTGCCTTTCCCTAATGGCACATTAAAGAAGGGAAAGGTAAATATAAAGCACCGAGAGAAGGAAATATACAGTGATCACCCACTTTGCGTCCACCGCATTTTTAGTGGAAATCGCATTTCGCTGAGTTGAATGCAGTGCTTCCTACGCTGCCTCAATGAATTCTAATGAAAAATAATTTCGAACAAGTTTTAGATGAGGGTTTTGCCTTTCCCTAATGGCACATTAAAGAAGGGAAAGGTAAATATAAAGCACCGAGAGAAGGAAATATACAGTGATCACCCACTTTGCGTCCACCGCATTTTTTTAGTGGAAATCGCATTTCGCTGAGTTGAATGCAGTGCTTCCTACGCTGCCTCAATGAATTCTAATGAAAAAAAAATAATTTCGAACAAGTTTTAGATGAGGGTTTTGCCTTTCCCTAATGGCACATTAAAGAAGGGAAAGGTAAATATAAAGCACCGAGAGAAGGGAAATATACAGTGATCACCCACTTTGCGTCCACCGCATTTTTAGTGGAAATCGCATTTCGCTGAGTTGAATGCAGTGCTTCCTACGCTGCCTCAATGAATTCTAATGAAAAATAATTTCGAACAAGTTTTAGATGAGGGTTTTGCCTTTCCCTAATGGCACATTAAAGAAGGAAAGGTAAATATAAAGCACCGAGAGAAAGGAAATATACAGTGATCACCCACTTTGCGTCCACCGCATTTTTAGTGGAAATCGCATTTCGCTGAGTTGAATGCAGTGCTTCCTACGCTGCCTCAATGAATTCTAATGAAAAATAATTTCGAACAAGTTTTAGATGAGGGTTTTGCCTTTCCCTAATGGCACATTAAAGAAGGGAAAGGTAAATATAAAGCACCGAGAGAAGGAAATATACAGTGATCACCCACTTTGCGTCCACCGCATTTTTAGTGGAAATCGCATTTCGCTGAGTTGAATGCAGTGCTTCCTACGCTGCCTCAATGAATTCTAATGAAAAATAATTTCGAACAAGTTTTAGATGAGGGTTTTGCCTTTCCCTAATGGCACATTAAAGAAGGGAAAGGTAAATATAAAGCACCGAGAGAAGGAAATATACAGTGATCACCCACTTTGCGTCCACCGCATTTTTAGTGGAAATCGCATTTCGCTGAGTTGAATGCAGTGCTTCCTACGCTGCCTCAATGAATTCTAATGAAAAATAATTTCGAACAAGTTTTAGATGAGGGTTTTGCCTTTCCCTAATGGCACATTAAAGAAGGGAAAGGTAAATATAAAGCACCGAGAGAAGCGAAATATACAGTGATCACCCACTTTGCGTCCACCGCATTTTTAGTGGAAATCGCATTTCGCTGAGTTGAATGCAGTGCTTCCTACGCTGCCTCAATGAATTCTAATGAAAAATAATTTCGAACAAGTTTTAGATGAGGGTTTTGCCTTTCCCTAATGGCACATTAAAGAAGGGAAAGGTAAATATAAAGCACCGAGAGAAGGAAATATACAGTGATCACCCACTTTGCGTCCACCGCATTTTTTAGTGGAAATCGCATTTCGCTGAGTTGAATGCAGTGCTTCCTACGCTGCCTCAATGAATTCTAATGAAAAATAATTTCGAACAAGTTTTAGATGAGGGTTTTGCCTTTCCCTAATGGCACATTAAAGAAGGGAAAGGTAAATATAAAGCACCGAGAGAAGGAAATATACAGTGATCACCCACTTTGCGTCCACCGCATTTTTAGTGGAAATCGCATTTCGCTGAGTTGAATGCAGTGCTTCCTACGCTGCCTCAATGAATTCTAATGAAAAATAATTTCGAACAAGTTTTAGATGAGGGTTTTGCCTTTCCCTAATGGCACATTAAAGAAGGGAAAGGTAAATATAAAGCACCGAGAGAAGGAAATACAGTGATCACCCACTTTGCGTCCACCGCATTTTTAGTGGAAATCGCATCCACTGAGTTGAATGCAGTTTTGATGAAATAGCATTTTTTCGAAATCGCATTTCGCTGAGTTGAATGCAGTGCTTCCTACGCTGCCTCAATGAATTCTAATGAAAAAAATAATTTCGAACAAGTTTTAGATGAGGGTTTTGCCTTTCCCTAATGGCACATTAAAGAAGGGAAAGGTAAATATAAAGCACCGAGAGAAGCGAAATATACAGTGATCACCCACTTTGCGTCCACCGCATTTTTAGTGGAAATCGCATTTCGCTGAGTTGAATGCAGTGCTTCCTACGCTGCCTCAATGAATTCTAATGAAAAATAATTTCGAACAAGTTTTAGATGAGGGTTTTGCCTTTCCCTAATGGCACATTAAAGAAGGGAAAGGTAAATATAAAGCACCGAGAGAAGGAAATATACAGTGATCACCCACTTTGCGTCCACCGCATTTTTAGTGGAAATCGCATTTCGCTGAGTTGAATGCAGTGCTTCCTACGCTGCCTCAATGAATTCTAATGAAAAATAATTTCGAACAAGTTTTAGATGAGGGTTTTGCCTTTCCCTAATGGCACATTAAAGAAGGGAAAGGTAAATATAAAGCACCGAGAGAAGCGAAATATACAGTGATCACCCACTTTGCGTCCACCGCATTTTTAGTGGAAATCGCATTTCGCTGAGTTGAATGCAGTGCTTCCTACGCTGCCTCAATGAATTCTAATGAAAAATAATTTCGAACAAGTTTTAGATGAGGGTTTTGCCTTTCCCTAATGGCACATTAAAGAAGGGAAAGGTAAATATAAAGCACCGAGAGAAGCGAAATATACAGTGATCACCCACTTTGCGTCCACCGCATTTTTAGTGGAAATCGCATTTCGCTGAGTTGAATGCAGTGCTTCCTACGCTGCCTCAATGAATTCTAATGAAAAAAAATAATTTCGAACAAGTTTTAGATGAGGGTTTTGCCTTTCCCTAATGGCACATTAAAGAAGGGAAAGGTAAATATAAAGCACCGAGAGAAGGAAATATACAGTGATCACCCACTTTGCGTCCACCGCATTTTTAGTGGAAATCGCATTTCGCTGAGTTGAATGCAGTGCTTCCTACGCTGCCTCAATGAATTCTAATGAAAAATAATTTCGAACAAGTTTTAGATGAGGGTTTTGCCTTTCCCTAATGGCACATTAAAGAAGGGAAAGGTAAATATAAAGCACCGAGAGAAGGAAATATACAGTGATCACCCACTTTGCGTCCACCGCATTTTTAGTGGAAATCGCATTTCGCTGAGTTGAATGCAGTGCTTCCTACGCTGCCTCAATGAATTCTAATGAAAAAAATAATTTCGAACAAGTTTTAGATGAGGGTTTTGCCTTTCCCTAATGGCACATTAAAGAAGGGAATGGTAAATATAAAGCACCGAGAGAAAGGAAATATACAGTGATCACCCACTTTGCGTCCACCGCATTTTTAGTGGAAATCGCATTTCGCTGAGTTGAATGCAGTGCTTCCTACGCTGCCTCAATGAATTCTAATGAAAAATAATTTCGAACAAGTTTTAGATGAGGGTTTTGCCTTTCCCTAATGGCACATTAAAGAAGGGAAAGGTAAATATAAAGCACCGAGAGAAGGAAATATACAGTGATCACCCACTTTGCGTCCACCGCATTTTTAGTGGAAATCGCATTTCGCTGAGTTGAATGCAGTGCTTCCTACGCTGCCTCAATGAATTCTAATGAAAAATAATTTCGAACAAGTTTTAGATGAGGGTTTTGCCTTTCCCTAATGGCACATTAAAGAAGGGAAAGGTAAATATAAAGCACCGAGAGAAGGAAATATACAGTGATCACCCACTTTGCGTCCACCGCATTTTTAGTGGAAATCGCATTTCGCTGAGTTGAATGCAGTGCTTCCTACGCTGCCTCAATGAATTCTAATGAAAAATAATTTCGAACAAGTTTTAGATGAGGGTTTTGCCTTTCCCTAATGGCACATTAAAGAAGGGAAAGGTAAATATAAAGCACCGAGAGAAGGAAATATACAGTGATCACCCACTTTGCGTCCACCGCATTTTTAGTGGAAATCGCATTTCGCTGAGTTGAATGCAGTGCTTCCTACGCTGCCTCAATGAATTCTAATGAAAAATAATTTCGAACAAGTTTTAGATGAGGGTTTTGCCTTTCCCTAATGGCACATTAAAGAAGGGAAAGGTAAATATAAAGCACCGAGAGAAGGAAATATACAGTGATCACCCACTTTGCGTCCACCGCATTTTTAGTGGAAATCGCATTTCGCTGAGTTGAATGCAGTGCTTCCTACGCTGCCTCAATGAATTCTAATGAAAAATAATTTCGAACAAGTTTTAGATGAGGGTTTTGCCTTTCCCTAATGGCACATTAAAGAAGGGAAAGGTAAATATAAAGCACCGAGAGAAGGAAATATACAGTGATCACCCACTTTGCGTCCACCGCATTTTTAGTGGAAATCGCATTTCGCTGAGTTGAATGCAGTGCTTCCTACGCTGCCTCAATGAATTCTAATGAAAAATAATTTCGAACAAGTTTTAGATGAGGGTTTTGCCTTTCCCTAATGGCACATTAAAGAAGGGAAAGGTAAATATAAAGCACCGAGAGAAGGAAATATACAGTGATCACCCACTTTGCGTCCACCGCATTTTTAGTGGAAATCGCATTTCGCTGAGTTGAATGCAGTGCTTCCTACGCTGCCTCAATGAATTCTAATGAAAAATAATTTCGAACAAGTTTTAGATGAGGGTTTTGCCTTTCCCTAATGGCACATTAAAGAAGGGAAAGGTAAATATAAAGCACCGAGAGAAGCGAAATATACAGTGATCACCCACTTTGCGTCCACCGCATTTTTAGTGGAAATCGCATTTCGCTGAGTTGAATGCAGTGCTTCCTACGCTGCCTCAATGAATTCTAATGAAAAATAATTTCGAACAAGTTTTAGATGAGGGTTTTTTTGCCCCTAATGGCACATTAAAGAAGGGAAAGGTAAATATAAAGCACCGAGAGAAGGAAAATATACAGTGATCACCCACTTTGCGTCCACCGCATTTTTAGTGGAAATCGCATTTCGCTGAGTTGAATGCAGTGCTTCCTACGCTGCCTCAATGAATTCTAATGAAAAATAATTTCGAACAAGTTTTAGATGAGGGTTTTGCCTTTCCCTAATGGCACATTAAAGAAGGGAAAGGTAAATATAAAGCACCGAGAGAAGGAAATATACAGTGATCACCCACTTTGCGTCCACCGCATTTTTAGTGGAAATCGCATTTCGCTGAGTTGAATGCAGTGCTTCCTACGCTGCCTCAATGAATTCTAATGAAAAATAATTTCGAACAAGTTTTAGATGAGGGTTTTGCCTTTCCCTAATGGCACATTAAAGAAGGGAAAGGTAAATATAAAGCACCGAGAGAAGGAAATATACAGTGATCACCCACTTTGCGTCCACCGCATTTTTTAGTGGAAATCGCATTTCGCTGAGTTGAATGCAGTGCTTCCTACGCTGCCTCAATGAATTCTAATGAAAAATAATTTCGAACAAGTTTTAGATGAGGGTTTTGCCTTTCCCTAATGGCACATTAAAGAAGGGAAAGGTAAATATAAAGCACCGAGAGAAGGAAATATACAGTGATCACCCACTTTGCGTCCACCGCATTTTTAGTGGAAATCGCATTTCGCTGAGTTGAATGCAGTGCTTCCTACGCTGCCTCAATGAATTCTAATGAAAAATAATTTCGAACAAGTTTTAGATGAGGGTTTTGCCTTTCCCTAATGGCACATTAAAGAAGGGAAAGGTAAATATAAAGCACCGAGAGAAGGAAATATACAGTGATCACCCACTTTGCGTCCACCGCATTTTTAGTGGAAATCGCATTTCGCTGAGTTGAATGCAGTGCTTCCTACGCTGCCTCAATGAATTCTAATGAAAAATAATTTCGAACAAGTTTTAGATGAGGGTTTTGCCTTTCCCTAATGGCACATTAAAGAAGGGAAAGGTAAATATAAAGCACCGAGAGAAGGAAATATACAGTGATCACCCACTTTGCGTCCACCGCATTTTTAGTGGAAATCGCATTTCGCTGAGTTGAATGCAGTGCTTCCTACGCTGCCTCAATGAATTCTAATGAAAAAATAATTTCGAACAAGTTTTAGATGAGGGTTTTGCCTTTCCCTAATGGCACATTAAAGAAGGGAAAGGTAAATATAAAGCACCGAGAGAAGGAAATATACAGTGATCACCCACTTTGCGTCCACCGCATTTTTAGTGGAAATCGCATTTCGCTGAGTTGAATGCAGTGCTTCCTACGCTGCCTCAATGAATTCTAATGAAAAATAATTTCGAACAAGTTTTAGATGAGGGTTTTGCCTTTCCCTAATGGCACATTAAAGAAGGGAAAGGTAAATATAAAGCACCGAGAGAAGGAAATATACAGTGATCACCCACTTTGCGTCCACCGCATTTTTAGTGGAAATCGCATTTCGCTGAGTTGAATGCAGTGCTTCCTACGCTGCCTCAATGAATTCTAATGAAAAATAATTTCGAACAAGTTTTAGATGAGGGTTTTGCCTTTCCCTAATGGCACATTAAAGAAGGGAAAGGTAAATATAAAGCACCGAGAGAAGGAAATATACAGTGATCACCCACTTTGCGTCCACCGCATTTTTAGTGGAAATCGCATTTCGCTGAGTTGAATGCAGTGCTTCCTACGCTGCCTCAATGAATTCTAATGAAAAATAATTTCGAACAAGTTTTAGATGAGGGTTTTGCCTTTCCCTAATGGCACATTAAAGAAGGGAAAGGTAAATATAAAGCACCGAGAGAAGGGAAATATACAGTGATCACCCACTTTGCGTCCACCGCATTTTTAGTGGAAATCGCATTTCGCTGAGTTGAATGCAGTGCTTCCTACGCTGCCTCAATGAATTCTAATGAAAAATAATTTCGAACAAGTTTTAGATGAGGGTTTTGCCTTTCCCTAATGGCACATTAAAGAAGGGAAAGGTAAATATAAAGCACCGAGAGAAGGAAATATACAGTGATCACCCACTTTGCGTCCACCGCATTTTTAGTGGAAATCGCATTTCGCTGAGTTGAATGCAGTGCTTCCTACGCTGCCTCAATGAATTCTAATGAAAAATAATTTCGAACAAGTTTTAGATGAGGGTTTTGCCTTTCCCTAATGGCACATTAAAGAAGGGAAAGGTAAATATAAAGCACCGAGAGAAGGAAATATACAGTGATCACCCACTTTGCGTCCACCGCATTTTTAGTGGAAATCGCATTTCGCTGAGTTGAATGCAGTGCTTCCTACGCTGCCTCAATGAATTCTAATGAAAAATAATTTCGAACAAGTTTTAGATGAGGGTTTTGCCTTTCCCTAATGGCACATTAAAGAAGGGAAAGGTAAATATAAAGCACCGAGAGAAGCGAAATATACAGTGATCACCCACTTTGCGTCCACCGCATTTTTAGTGGAAATCGCATTTCGCTGAGTTGAATGCAGTGCTTCCTACGCTGCCTCAATGAATTCTAATGAAAAATAATTTCGAACAAGTTTTAGATGAGGGTTTTGCCTTTCCCTAATGGCACATTAAAGAAGGGAAAGGTAAATATAAAGCACCGAGAGAAGGAAATATACAGTGATCACCCACTTTGCGTCCACCGCATTTTTAGTGGAAATCGCATTTCGCTGAGTTGAATGCAGTGCTTCCTACGCTGCCTCAATGAATTCTAATGAAAAATAATTTCGAACAAGTTTTAGATGAGGGTTTTGCCTTTCCCTAATGGCACATTAAAGAAGGGAAAGGTAAATATAAAGCACCGAGAGAAGGGAAATATACAGTGATCACCCACTTTGCGTCCACCGCATTTTTTAGTGGAAATCGCATTTCGCTGAGTTGAATGCAGTGCTTCCTACGCTGCCTCAATGAATTCTAATGAAAAATAATTTCGAACAAGTTTTAGATGAGGGTTTTGCCTTTCCCTAATGGCACATTAAAGAAGGGAAAGGTAAATATAAAGCACCGAGAGAAGGAAATATACAGTGATCACCCACTTTGCGTCCACCGCATTTTTTAGTGGAAATCGCATTTCGCTGAGTTGAATGCAGTGCTTCCTACGCTGCCTCAATGAATTCTAATGAAAAATAATTTCGAACAAGTTTTAGATGAGGGTTTTGCCTTTCCCTAATGGCACATTAAAGAAGGGAAAGGTAAATATAAAGCACCGAGAGAAGGAAATATACAGTGATCACCCACTTTGCGTCCACCGCATTTTTAGTGGAAATCGCATTTCGCTGAGTTGAATGCAGTGCTTCCTACGCTGCCTCAATGAATTCTAATGAAAAATAATTTCGAACAAGTTTTAGATGAGGGTTTTGCCTTTCCCTAATGGCACATTAAAGAAGGGAAAGGTAAATATAAAGCACCGAGAGAAGGAAATATACAGTGATCACCCACTTTGCGTCCACCGCGTTTTTTTAGTGGAAATCGCATTTCGCTGAGTTGAATGCAGTGCTTCCTACGCTGCCTCAATGAATTCTAATGAAAAATAATTTCGAACAAGTTTTAGATGAGGGTTTTGCCTTTCCCTAATGGCACATTAAAGAAGGGAAAGGTAAATATAAAGCACCGAGAGAAAGGAAATATACAGTGATCACCCACTTTGCGTCCACCGCATTTTTAGTGGAAATCGCATTTCGCTGAGTTGAATGCAGTGCTTCCTACGCTGCCTCAATGAATTCTAATGAAAAATAATTTCGAACAAGTTTTAGATGAGGGTTTTGCCTTTCCCTAATGGCACATTAAAGAAGGGAAAGGTAAATATAAAGCACCGAGAGAAGGAAATATACAGTGATCACCCACTTTGCGTCCACCGCATTTTTAGTGGAAATCGCATTTCGCTGAGTTGAATGCAGTGCTTCCTACGCTGCCTCAATGAATTCTAATGAAAAATAATTTCGAACAAGTTTTAGATGAGGGTTTTGCCTTTCCCTAATGGCACATTAAAGAAGGGAAAGGTAAATATAAAGCACCGAGAGAAGGAAATATACAGTGATCACCCACTTTGCGTCCACCGCATTTTTTAGTGGAAATCGCATTTCGCTGAGTTGAATGCAGTGCTTCCTACGCTGCCTCAATGAATTCTAATGAAAAATAATTTCGAACAAGTTTTAGATGAGGGTTTTGCCTTTCCCTAATGGCACATTAAAGAAGGGAAAGGTAAATATAAAGCACCGAGAGAAGCGAAATATACAGTGATCACCCACTTTGCGTCCACCGCATTTTTAGTGGAAATCGCATTTCGCTGAGTTGAATGCAGTGCTTCCTACGCTGCCTCATTGAATTCTAATGAAAAAATAATTTCGAACAAGTTTTAGATGAGGGTTTTGCCTTTCCCTAATGCCACATTAAAGAAGGGAAAGGTAAATATAAAGCACCGAGAGAAGCGAAATATACAGTGATCACCCACTTTGCGTCCACCGTGTTTTTAGTCGAAATCGCAATTCGCTGAGTTGAATGCAGTGCTTCCTACGCTGCCTCAATGAATTCTAATGAAAAATAATTTCGAACAAGTTTTAGATGAGGGTTTTGCCTTTCCCTAATGGCACATTAAAGAAGGGAAAGGTAAATATAAAGCACCGAGAGAAGGAAATATACAGTGATCACCCACTTTGCGTCCACCGCATTTTTAGTGGAAATCGCATTTCGCTGAGTTGAATGCAGTGCTTCCTACGCTGCCTCAATGAATTCTAATGAAAAATAATTTCGAACAAGTTTTAGATGAGGGTTTTGCCTTTCCCTAATGGCACATTAAAGAAGGGAAAGGTAAATATAAAGCACCGAGAGAAGGAAATATACAGTGATCACCCACTTTGCGTCCACCGCATTTTTAGTGGAAATCGCATTTCGCTGAGTTGAATGCAGTGCTTCCTACGCTGCCTCAATGAATTCTAATGAAAAATAATTTCGAACAAGTTTTAGATGAGGGTTTTGCCTTTCCCTAATGGCACATTAAAGAAGGGAAAGGTAAATATAAAGCACCGAGAGAAGGAAATATACAGTGATCACCCACTTTGCGTCCACCGCATTTTTAGTGGAAATCGCATTTCGCTGAGTTGAATGCAGTGCTTCCTACGCTGCCTCAATGAATTCTAATGAAAAATAATTTCGAACAAGTTTTAGATGAGGGTTTTGCCTTTCCCTAATGGCACATTAAAGAAGGGAAAGGTAAATATAAAGCACCGAGAGAAGGAAATATACAGTGATCACCCACTTTGCGTCCACCGCATTTTAGTGGAAATCGCATTTCGCTGAGTTGAATGCAGTGCTTCCTACGCTGCCTCAATGAATTCTAATGAAAAATAATTTCGAACAAGTTTTAGATGAGGGTTTTGCCTTTCCCTAATGGCACATTAAAGAAGGGAAAGGTAAATATAAAGCACCGAGAGAAGGAAATATACAGTGATCACCCACTTTGCGTCCACCGCATTTTTAGTGGAAATCGCATTTCGCTGAGTTGAATGCAGTGCTTCCTACGCTGCCTCAATGAATTCTAATGAAAAATAATTTCGAACAAGTTTTAGATGAGGGTTTTGCCTTTCCCTAATGGCACATTAAAGAAGGGAAAGGTAAATATAAAGCACCGAGAGAAGCGAAATATACAGTGATCACCCACTTTGCGTCCACCGCATTTTTAGTGGAAATCGCATTTCGCTGAGTTGAATGCAGTGCTTCCTACGCTGCCTCAATGAATTCTAATGAAAAATAATTTCGAACAAGTTTTAGATGAGGGTTTTGCCTTTCCCTAATGGCACATTAAAGAAGGGAAAGGTAAATATAAAGCACCGAGAGAAGGGAAATATACAGTGATCACCCACTTTGCGTCCACCGCATTTTTAGTGGAAATCGCATTTCGCTGAGTTGAATGCAGTGCTTCCTACGCTGCCTCAATGAATTCTAATGAAAAATAATTTCGAACAAGTTTTAGATGAGGGTTTTGCCTTTCCCTAATGGCACATTAAAGAAGGGAAAGGTAAATATAAAGCACCGAGAGAAGGGAAATATACAGTGATCACCCACTTTGCGTCCACCGCATTTTTTTAGTGGAAATCGCATTTCGCTGAGTTGAATGCAGTGCTTCCTACGCTGCCTCAATGAATTCTAATGAAAAAATAATTTCGAACAAGTTTTAGATGAGGGTTTTGCCTTTCCCTAATGGCACATTAAAGAAGGGAAAGGTAAATATAAAGCACCGAGAGAAGGAAATATACAGTGATCACCCACTTTGCGTCCACCGCATTTTTAGTGGAAATCGCATTTCGCTGAGTTGAATGCAGTGCTTCCTACGCTGCCTCAATGAATTCTAATGAAAAATAATTTCGAACAAGTTTTAGATGAGGGTTTTGCCTTTCCCTAATGGCACATTAAAGAAGGAAAGGTAAATATAAAGCACCGAGAGAAGGAAATATACAGTGATCACCCACTTTGCGTCCACCGCATTTTTTTAGTGGAAATCGCATTTCGCTGAGTTGAATGCAGTGCTTCCTACGCTGCCTCAATGAATTCTAATGAAAAATAATTTCGAACAAGTTTTAGATGAGGGTTTTGCCTTTCCCTAATGGCACATTAAAGAAGGGAAAGGTAAATATAAAGCACCGAGAGAAGGAAATATACAGTGATCACCCACTTTGCGTCCACCGCATTTTTAGTGGAAATCGCATTTCGCTGAGTTGAATGCAGTGCTTCCTACGCTGCCTCAATGAATTCTAATGAAAAATAATTTCGAACAAGTTTTAGATGAGGGTTTTGCCTTTCCCTAATGGCACATTAAAGAAGGGAAAGGTAAATATAAAGCACCGAGAGAAGGAAATATACAGTGATCACCCACTTTGCGTCCACCGCATTTTTAGTGGAAATCGCATTTCGCTGAGTTGAATGCAGTGCTTCCTACGCTGCCTCAATGAATTCTAATGAAAAATAATTTCGAACAAGTTTTAGATGAGGGTTTTGCCTTTCCCTAATGGCACATTAAAGAAGGGAAAGGTAAATATAAAGCACCGAGAGAAGGAAATATACAGTGATCACCCACTTTGCGTCCACCGCATTTTTAGTGGAAATCGCATTTCGCTGAGTTGAATGCAGTGCTTCCTACGCTGCCTCAATGAATTCTAATGAAAAATAATTTCGAACAAGTTTTAGATGAGGGTTTTGCCTTTCCCTAATGGCACATTAAAGAAGGGAAAGGTAAATATAAAGCACCGAGAGAAGAAGGAAATATACAGTGATCACCCACTTTGCGTCCACCGCATTTTTAGTGGAAATCGCATTTCGCTGAGTTGAATGCAGTGCTTCCTACGCTGCCTCAATGAATTCTAATGAAAAATAATTTCGAACAAGTTTTAGATGAGGGTTTTGCCTTTCCCTAATGGCACATTAAAGAAGGGAAAGGTAAATATAAAGCACCGAGAGAAGGAAATATACAGTGATCACCCACTTTGCGTCCACCGCATTTTTTAGTGGAAATCGCATTTCGCTGAGTTGAATGCAGTGCTTCCTACGCTGCCTCAATGAATTCTAATGAAAAATAATTTCGAACAAGTTTTAGATGAGGGTTTTGCCTTTCCCTAATGGCACATTAAAGAAGGAAAGGTAAATATAAAGCACCGAGAGAAAGGAAATATACAGTGATCACCCACTTTGCGTCCACCGCATTTTTAGTGGAAATCGCATTTCGCTGAGTTGAATGCAGTGCTTCCTACGCTGCCTCAATGAATTCTAATGAAAAATAATTTCGAACAAGTTTTAGATGAGGGTTTTGCCTTTCCCTAATGGCACATTAAAGAAGGGAAAGGTAAATATAAAGCACCGAGAGAAAGGAAATATACAGTGATCACCCACTTTGCGTCCACCGCATTTTTTAGTGGAAATCGCATTTCGCTGAGTTGAATGCAGTGCTTCCTACGCTGCCTCAATGAATTCTAATGAAAAATAATTTCGAACAAGTTTTAGATGAGGGTTTTGCCTTTCCCTAATGGCACATTAAAGAAGGGAAAGGTAAATATAAAGCACCGAGAGAAGGAAATATACAGTGATCACCCACTTTGCGTCCACCGCATTTTTAGTGGAAATCGCATTTCGCTGAGTTGAATGCAGTGCTTCCTACGCTGCCTCAATGAATTCTAATGAAAAATAATTTCGAACAAGTTTTAGATGAGGGTTTTGCCTTTCCCTAATGGCACATTAAAGAAGGGAAAGGTAAATATAAAGCACCGAGAGAAGGAAATATACAGTGATCACCCACTTTGCGTCCACCGCATTTTTAGTGGAAATCGCATTTCGCTGAGTTGAATGCAGTGCTTCCTACGCTGCCTCAATGAATTCTAATGAAAAATAATTTCGAACAAGTTTTAGATGAGGGTTTTGCCTTTCCCTAATGGCACATTAAAGAAGGGAAAGGTAAAATATAAAGCACCGAGAGAAGGGAAATATACAGTGATCACCCACTTTGCGTCCACCGCATTTTTAGTGGAAATCGCATTTCGCTGAGTTGAATGCAGTGCTTCCTACGCTGCCTCAATGAATTCTAATGAAAAATAATTTCGAACAAGTTTTAGATGAGGGTTTTGCCTTTCCCTAATGGCACATTAAAGAAGGGAAAGGTAAATATAAAGCACCGAGAGAAGGAAATATACAGTGATCACCCACTTTGCGTCCACCGCATTTTTTAGTGGAAATCGCATTTCGCTGAGTTGAATGCAGTGCTTCCTACGCTGCCTCAATGAATTCTAATGAAAAATAATTTCGAACAAGTTTTAGATGAGGGTTTTGCCTTTCCCTAATGGCACATTAAAGAAAGGAAAGGTAAATATAAAGCACCGAGAGAAGGAAATATACAGTGATCACCCACTTTGCGTCCACCGCATTTTTAGTGGAAATCGCATTTCGCTGAGTTGAATGCAGTGCTTCCTACGCTGCCTCAATGAATTCTAATGAAAAATAATTTCGAACAAGTTTTAGATGAGGGTTTTGCCTTTCCCTAATGGCACATTAAAGAAGGGAAAGGTAAATATAAAGCACCGAGAGAAGCGAAATATACAGTGATCACCCACTTTGCGTCCACCGCATTTTTAGTGGAAATCGCATTTCGCTGAGTTGAATGCAGTGCTTCCTACGCTGCCTCAATGAATTCTAATGAAAAATAATTTCGAACAAGTTTTAGATGAGGGTTTTGCCTTTCCCTAATGGCACATTAAAGAAGGGAAAGGTAAATATAAAGCACCGAGAGAAGGAAATATACAGTGATCACCCACTTTGCGTCCACCGCATTTTTAGTGGAAATCGCATTTCGCTGAGTTGAATGCAGTGCTTCCTACGCTGCCTCAATGAATTCTAATGAAAAATAATTTCGAACAAGTTTTAGATGAGGGTTTTGCCTTTCCCTAATGGCACATTAAAGAAGGGAAAGGTAAATATAAAGCACCGAGAGAAGGAAATATACAGTGATCACCCACTTTGCGTCCACCGCATTTTTTAGTGGAAATCGCATTTCGCTGAGTTGAATGCAGTGCTTCCTACGCTGCCTCAATGAATTCTAATGAAAAATAATTTCGAACAAGTTTTAGATGAGGGTTTTGCCTTTCCCTAATGGCACATTAAAGAAGGGAAAGGTAAATATAAAGCACCGAGAGAAGGAAATATACAGTGATCACCCACTTTGCGTCCACCGCATTTTTAGTGGAAATCGCATTTCGCTGAGTTGAATGCAGTGCTTCCTACGCTGCCTCAATGAATTCTAATGAAAAATAATTTCGAACAAGTTTTAGATGAGGGTTTTGCCTTTCCCTAATGGCACATTAAAGAAGGGAAAGGTAAATATAAAGCACCGAGAGAAGGAAATATACAGTGATCACCCACTTTGCGTCCACCGCATTTTTAGTGGAAATCGCATTTCGCTGAGTTGAATGCAGTGCTTCCTACGCTGCCTCAATGAATTCTAATGAAAAATAATTTCGAACAAGTTTTAGATGAGGGTTTTGCCTTTCCCTAATGGCACATTAAAGAAGGGAAAGGTAAATATAAAGCACCGAGAGAAGGAAATATACAGTGATCACCCACTTTGCGTCCACCGCATTTTTAGTGGAAATCGCATTTCGCTGAGTTGAATGCAGTGCTTCCTACGCTGCCTCAATGAATTCTAATGAAAAATAATTTCGAACAAGTTTTAGATGAGGGTTTTGCCTTTCCCTAATGGCACATTAAAGAAGGAAAGGTAAATATAAAGCACCGAGAGAAGGAAATATACAGTGATCACCCACTTTGCGTCCACCGCATTTTTAGTGGAAATCGCATTTCGCTGAGTTGAATGCAGTGCTTCCTACGCTGCCTCAATGAATTCTAATGAAAAATAATTTCGAACAAGTTTTAGATGAGGGTTTTGCCTTTCCTAATGGGAAATAATGGCACATTAAAGAAGGGAAAGGTAAATATAAAGCACCGAGAGAAGCGAAATATACAGTGATCACCCACTTTGCGTCCACCGCATTTTTAGTGGAAATCGCATTTCGCTGAGTTGAATGCAGTGCTTCCTACGCTGCCTCAATGAATTCTAATGAAAAATAATTTCGAACAAGTTTTAGATGAGGGTTTTGCCTTTCCCTAATGGCACATTAAAGAAGGGAAAGGTAAATATAAAGCACCGAGAGAAGGAAATATACAGTGATCACCCACTTTGCGTCCACCGCATTTTTTAGTGGAAATCGCATTTCGCTGAGTTGAATGCAGTGCTTCCTACGCTGCCTCAATGAATTCTAATGAAAAATAATTTCGAACAAGTTTTAGATGAGGGTTTTGCCTTTCCCTAATGGCACATTAAAGAAGGGAAAGGTAAATATAAAGCACCGAGAGAAGGAAATATACAGTGATCACCCACTTTGCGTCCACCGCATTTTTAGTGGAAATCGCATTTCGCTGAGTTGAATGCAGTGCTTCCTACGCTGCCTCAATGAATTCTAATGAAAAATAATTTCGAACAAGTTTTAGATGAGGGTTTTGCCTTTCCCTAATGGCACATTAAAGAAGGGAAAGGTAAATATAAAGCACCGAGAGAAAGGAAATATACAGTGATCACCCACTTTGCGTCCACCGCATTTTTTAGTGGAAATCGCATTTCGCTGAGTTGAATGCAGTGCTTCCTACGCTGCCTCAATGAATTCTAATGAAAAATAATTTCGAACAAGTTTTAGATGAGGGTTTTGCCTTTCCCTAATGGCACATTAAAGAAGGGAAAGGTAAATATAAAGCACCGAGAGAAGGAAATATACAGTGATCACCCACTTTGCGTCCACCGCATTTTTTAGTGGAAATCGCATTTCGCTGAGTTGAATGCAGTGCTTCCTACGCTGCCTCAATGAATTCTAATGAAAAATAATTTCGAACAAGTTTTAGATGAGGGTTTTGCCTTTCCCTAATGGCACATTAAAGAAGGGAAAGGTAAATATAAAGCACCGAGAGAAGGAAATATACAGTGATCACCCACTTTGCGTCCACCGCATTTTTAGTGGAAATCGCATTTCGCTGAGTTGAATGCAGTGCTTCCTACGCTGCCTCAATGAATTCTAATGAAAAATAATTTCGAACAAGATTTAGATGCGGGTTTTGACTTTCCCTAATGGCACATTAAAGAAGGGAAAGGTAAATATAAAGCACCGAGAGAAGGAAATATACAGTGATCACCCACTTTGCGTCCACCGCATTTTTAGTGGAAATCGCATTTCGCTGAGTTGAATGCAGTGCTTCCTACGCTGCCTCAATGAATTCTAATGAAAAATAATTTCGAACAAGTTTTAGATGAGGGTTTTGCCTTTCCCTAATGGCACATTAAAGAAGGAAAGGTAAATATAAAGCACCGAGAGAAGCGAAATATACAGTGATCACCCACTTTGCGTCCACCGCATTTTTAGTGGAAATCGCATTTCGCTGAGTTGAATGCAGTGCTTCCTACGCTGCCTCAATGAATTCTAATGAAAAATAATTTCGAACAAGTTTTAGATGAGTATTTGCCTTTCCCTAATGGCACATTAAAGAAGGGAAAGGTAAATATAAAGCACCGAGAGAAGCGAAATATACAGTGATCACCCACTTTGCGTCCACCGCATTTTTAGTGGAAATCGCATTTCGCTGAGTTGAATGCAGTGCTTCCTACGCTGCCTCAATGAATTCTAATGAAAAATAATTTCGAACAAGTTTTAGATGAGGGTTTTGCCTTTCCCTAATGGCACATTAAAGAAGGGAAAGGTAAATATAAAGCACCGAGAGAAGGAAATATACAGTGATCACCCACTTTGCGTCCACCGCATTTTTAGTGGAAATCGCATTTCGCTGAGTTGAATGCAGTGCTTCCTACGCTGCCTCAATGAATTCTAATGAAAAATAATTTCGAACAAGTTTTAGATGAGGGTTTTGCCTTTCCCTAATGGCACATTAAAGAAGGGAAAGGTAAATATAAAGCACCGAGAGAAGGAAATATACAGTGATCACCCACTTTGCGTCCACCGCATTTTTAGTGGAAATCGCATTTCGCTGAGTTGAATGCAGTGCTTCCTACGCTGCCTCAATGAATTCTAATGAAAAATAATTTCGAACAAGTTTTAGATGAGGGTTTTGCCTTTCCCTAATGGCACATTAAAGAAGGAAAGGTAAATATAAAGCACCGAGAGAAGGAAATATACAGTGATCACCCACTTTGCGTCCACCGCATTTTTAGTGGAAATCGCATTTCGCTGAGTTGAATGCAGTGCTTCGTACGCTGCCTCAATGAATTCTAATGAAAAATAATTTCGAACTAGTCTTAGATGAGGGTTTTTGCCTTTCCGTAATGGCACATTAAAGAAGGGAAAGGTAAAATAAAGCACCGAGAGAAGGAAATATACAGTGATCAACTTTGCGTCCACCGCATTTTTAGTGGAAATCGCATTTCGCTGAGTTGAATGCAGTGCTTCCTACGCTGCCTCAATGAATTCTAATGAAAAATAATTTCGAACAAGTTTTAGATGAGGGTTTTGCCTTTCCCTAATGGCACATTAAAGAAGGAAAGGTAAATATAAAGCACCGAGAGAAGGAAATATACAGTGATCACCCACTTTGCGTCCACCGCATTTTTTAGTGGAAATCGCATTTCGCTGAGTTGAATGCAGTGCTTCCTACGCTGCCTCAATGAATTCTAATGAAAAATAATTTCGAACAAGTTTTAGATGAGGGTTTTGCCTTTCCCTAATGGCACATTAAAGAAGGGAAAGGTAAATATAAAGCACCGAGAGAAGCGAAATATACAGTGATCACCCACTTTGCGTCCACCGCATTTTTTAGTGGAAATCACATTTCGCTGAGTTGAATGCAGTGCTTCCTACGCTGCCTCAATGAATTCTAATGAAAAATAATTTCGAACAAGTTTTAGATGAGGGTTTTGCCTTTCCCTAATGGCACATTAAAGAAGGGAAAGGTAAATATAAAGCACCGAGAGAAGCGAAATATACAGTGATCACCCACTTTGCGTCCACCGCATTTTTAGTGGAAATCGCATTTCGCTGAGTTGAATGCAGTGCTTCCTACGCTGCCTCAATGAATTCTAATGAAAAAATAATTTCGAACAAGTTTTAGATGAGGGTTTTGCCTTTCCCTAATGGCACATTAAAGAAGGGAAAGGTAAATATAAAGCACCGAGAGAAGGAAATATACAGTGATCACCCACTTTGCGTCCACCGCATTTTTAGTGGAAATCGCATTTCGCTGAGTTGAATGCAGTGCTTCCTACGCTGCCTCAATGAATTCTAATGAAAAATAATTTCGAACAAGTTTTAGATGAGGGTTTTGCCTTTCCCTAATGGCACATTAAAGAAGGGAAAGGTAAATATAAAGCACCGAGAGAAGGAAATATACAGTGATCACCCACTTTGCGTCCACCGCATTTTTAGTGGAAATCGCATTTCGCTGAGTTGAATGCAGTGCTTCCTACGCTGCCTCAATGAATTCTAATGAAAAATAATTTCGAACAAGTTTTAGATGAGGGTTTTGCCTTTCCCTAATGGCACATTAAAGAAGGGAAAGGTAAATATAAAGCACCGAGAGAAGGAAATATACAGTGATCACCCACTTTGCGTCCACCGCATTTTTTAGTGGAAATCGCATTTCGCTGAGTTGAATGCAGTGCTTCCTACGCTGCCTCAATGAATTCTAATGAAAAATAATTTCGAACAAGTTTTAGATGAGGGTTTTGCCTTTCCCTAATGGCACATTAAAGAAGGGAAAGGTAAATATAAAGCACCGAGAGAAGGAAATATACAGTGATCACCCACTTTGCGTCCACCGCATTTTTTAGTGGAAATCGCATTTCGCTGAGTTGAATGCAGTGCTTCCTACGCTGCCTCAATGAATTCTAATGAAAAATAATTTCGAACAAGTTTTAGATGAGGGTTTTGCCTTTCCCTAATGGCACATTAAAGAAGGGAAAGGTAAATATAAAGCACCGAGAGAAGCGAAATATACAGTGATCACCCACTTTGCGTCCACCGCATTTTTTAGTGGAAATCGCATTTCGCTGAGTTGAATGCAGTGCTTCCTACGCTGCCTCAATGAATTCTGAAAAAATCGAACAAAAATAATTTCGAACAAGTTTTAGATGTGATCACCCACTTTGCGTCCACCGCATTTTTAGTGGAAATCGCATTTTTGCCTTTTAAATGCCAATAAAGAAGGAAATGAAAAATAAAACACCGAGAGAAGTTTATACAGTGATCACCCACTTTGCGTCCACCGCATTTTTTAGTGGAAATCGCATTTCGCTGAGTTGAAAGACGCTGCCTCAATGAATTCTAATGAAAAATAATTTCGAACAAGTTTTAGATGAGGGTTTTGCCTTTCCCTAATGGCACATTAAAGAAGGGAAAGGTAAATATAAAGCACCGAGAGAAGTGAAATATACAGTGATCACCCACTTTGCGTCCACCGCATTTTTAGTGGAAATCGCATTTCGCTGAGTTGAATGCAGTGCTTCCTACGCTGCCTCAATGAATTCTAATGAAAAATAATTTCGAACAAGTTTTAGATGAGGGTTTTGCCTTTCCCTAATGGCACATTAAAGAAGGGAAAGGTAAATATAAAGCACCGAGAGAAGGAAATATACAGTGATCACCCACTTTGCGTCCACCGCATTTTTTAGTGGAAATCGCATTTCGCTGAGTTGAATGCAGTGCTTCCTACGCTGCCTCAATGAATTCTAATGAAAAATAATTTCGAACAAGTTTTAGATGAGGGTTTTGCCTTTCCCTAATGGCACATTAAAGAAGGGAAAGGTAAATATAAAGCACCGAGAGAAAGGAAATATACAGTGATCACCCACTTTGCGTCCACCGCATTTTTAGTGGAAATCGCATTTCGCTGAGTTGAATGCAGTGCTTCCTACGCTGCCTCAATGAATTCTAATGAAAAATAATTTCGAACAAGTTTTAGATGAGGGTTTTGCCTTTCCCTAATGGCACATTAAAGAAGGGAAAGGTAAATATAAAGCACCGAGAGAAGGAAATATACAGTGATCACCCACTTTGCGTCCACCGCATTTTTAGTGGAAATCGCATTTCGCTGAGTTGAATGCAGTGCTTCCTACGCTGCCTCAATGAATTCTAATGAAAAATAATTTCGAACAAGTTTTAGATGAGGGTTTTGCCTTTCCCTAATGGCACATTAAAGAAGGGAAAGGTAAATATAAAGCACCGAGAGAAGGGAAATATACAGTGATCACCCACAAGTTTTTGCGTCCACCGCATTTTTTAGGAAATCGCATTTCGCTGAGTTGAATGCAGTGCTTCCTACGCTGCCTCAATGAATTCTAATGAAAAATAATTTCGAACAAGTTTTAGATGAGGGTTTTGCCTTTCCCTAATGGCACATTAAAGAAGGGAAAGGTAAATATAAAGCACCGAGAGAAGCGAAATATACAGTGATCACCCACTTTGCGTCCACCGCATTTTTAGTGGAAATCGCATTTCGCTGAGTTGAATGCAGTGCTTCCTACGCTGCCTCAATGAATTCTAATGAAAAATAATTTCGAACAAGTTTTAGATGAGGGTTTTGCCTTTCCCTAATGGCACATTAAAGAAGGAAAGGTAAATATAAAGCACCGAGAGAAGGAAATATACAGTGATCACCCACTTTGCGTCCACCGCATTTTTAGTGGAAATCGCATTTCGCTGAGTTGAATGCAGTGCTTCCTACGCTGCCTCAATGAATTCTAATGAAAAATAAT
Organism: Acanthosepion pharaonis; assembly: GCA_903632075.3. Lineage (NCBI taxonomy): Eukaryota > Metazoa > Mollusca > Cephalopoda > Sepiida > Sepiidae > Acanthosepion > Acanthosepion pharaonis. Next base: position 47,189 of record CAHIKZ030004122.1, read on the forward strand.
TTCGAACAAGTTTTAGATGAGGGTTTTGCCTTTCCCTAATGGCACATTAAAGAAGGGAAAGGTAAATATAAAGCACCGAGAGAAGCGAAATATACAGTGATCACCCACTTTGCGTCCACCGCATTTTTAGTGGAAATCGCATTTCGCTGAGTTGAATGCAGTGCTTCCTACGCTGCCTCAATGAATTCTAATGAAAAATAATTTCGAACAAGTTTTAGATGAGGGTTTTGCCTTTCCCTAATGGCACATTAAAGAAGGGAAAGGTAAATATAAAGCACCGAGAGAAGGAAATATACAGTGATCACCCACTTTGCGTCCACCGCATTTTTAGTGGAAATCGCATTTCGCTGAGTTGAATGCAGTGCTTCCTACGCTGCCTCAATGAATTCTAATGAAAAATAATTTCGAACAAGTTTTAGATGAGGGTTTTGCCTTTCCCTAATGGCACATTAAAGAAGGAAAGGTAAATATAAAGCACCGAGAGAAGGAAATATACAGTGATCACCCACTTTGCGTCCACCGCATTTTTAGTGGAAATCGCATTTCGCTGAGTTGAATGCAGTGCTTCCTACGCTGCCTCAATGAATTCTAATGAAAAATAATTTCGAACAAGTTTTAGATGAGGGTTTTGCCTTTCCCTAATGGCACATTAAAGAAGGGAAAGGTAAATATAAAGCACCGAGAGAAGGGAAATATACAGTGATCACCCACTTTGCGTCCACCGCATTTTTAGTGGAAATCGCATTTCGCTGAGTTGAATGCAGTGCTTCCTACGCTGCCTCAATGAATTCTAATGAAAAATAATTTCGAACAAGTTTTAGATGAGGGTTTTGCCTTTCCCTAATGGCACATTAAAGAAGGGAAAGGTAAATATAAAGCACCGAGAGAAGGAAATATACAGTGATCACCCACTTTGCGTCCACCGCATTTTTTAGTGGAAATCGCATTTCGCTGAGTTGAATGCAGTGCTTCCTACGCTGCCTCAATGAATTCTAATGAAAAATAATTTCGAACAAGTTTTAGATGAGGGTTTTGCCTTTCCCTAATGGCACATTAAAGAAGGAAAGGTAAATATAAAGCACCGAGAGAAGGAAATATACAGTGATCACCCACTTTGCGTCCACCGCATTTTTTAGTGGAAATCGCATTTCGCTGAGTTGAATGCAGTGCTTCCTACGCTGCCTCAATGAATTCTAATGAAAAATAATTTCGAACAAGTTTTAGATGAGGGTTTTGCCTTTCCCTAATGGCACATTAAAGAAGGGAAAGGTAAATATAAAGCACCGAGAGAAGGAAATATACAGTGATCACCCACTTTGCGTCCACCGCATTTTTTAGTGGAAATCGCATTTCGCTGAGTTGAATGCAGTGCTTCCTACGCTGCCTCAATGAATTCTAATGAAAAATAATTTCGAACAAGTTTTAGATGAGGGTTTTGCCTTTCCCTAATGGCACATTAAAGAAGGGAAAGGTAAATATAAAGCACCGAGAGAAGGGAAATATACAGTGATCACCCACTTTGCGTCCACCGCATTTTTAGTGGAAATCGCATTTCGCTGAGTTGAATGCAGTGCTTCCTACGCTGCCTCAATGAATTCTAATGAAAAATAATTTCGAACAAGTTTTAGATGAGGGTTTTGCCTTTCCCTAATGGCACATTAAAGAAGGGAAAGGTAAATATAAAGCACCGAGAGAAGGAAATATACAGTGATCACCCACTTTGCGTCCACCGCATTTTTAGTGGAAATCGCATTTCGCTGAGTTGAATGCAGTGCTTCCTACGCTGCCTCAATGAATTCTAATGAAAAATAATTTCGAACAAGTTTTAGATGAGGGTTTTGCCTTTCCCTAATGGCACATTAAAGAAGGGAAAGGTAAATATAAAGCACCGAGAGAAGGAAATATACAGTGATCACCCACTTTGCGTCCACCGCATTTTTAGTGGAAATCGCATTTCGCTGAGTTGAATGCAGTGCTTCCTACGCTGCCTCAATGAATTCTAATGAAAAATAATTTCGAACAAGTTTTAGATGAGGGTTTTGCCTTTCCCTAATGGCACATTAAAGAAGGGAAAGGTAAATATAAAGCACCGAGAGAAGGGAAATATACAGTGATCACCCACTTTGCGTCCACCGTGTTTTTAGTGGAAATCGCATTTCGCTGAGTTGAATGCAGTGCTTCCTACGCTGCCTCAATGAATTCTAATGAAAAATAATTTCGAACAAGTTTTAGATGAGGGTTTTGCCTTTCCCTAATGGCACATTAAAGAAGGGAAAGGTAAATATAAAAGCACCGAGAGAAGGAAATATACAGTGATCACCCACTTTGCGTCCACCGCATTTTTAGTGGAAATCGCATTTCGCTGAGTTGAATGCAGTGCTTCCTACGCTGCCTCAATGAATTCTAATGAAAAATAATTTCGAACAAGTTTTAGATGAGGGTTTTGCCTTTCCCTAATGGCACATTAAAGAAGGAAAGGTAAATATAAAGCACCGAGAGAAGGAAATATACAGTGATCACCCACTTTGCGTCCACCGCATTTTTAGTGGAAATCGCATTTCGCTGAGTTGAATGCAGTGCTTCCTACGCTGCCTCAATGAATTCTAATGAAAAATAATTTCGAACAAGTTTTAGATGAGGGTTTTGCCTTTCCCTAATGGCACATTAAAGAAGGGAAAGGTAAATATAAAGCACCGAGAGAAGGAAATATACAGTGATCACCCACTTTGCGTCCACCGCATTTTTAGTGGAAATCGCATTTCGCTGAGTTGAATGCAGTGCTTCCTACGCTGCCTCAATGAATTCTAATGAAAAATAATTTCGAACAAGTTTTAGATGAGGGTTTTGCCTTTCCCTAATGGCACATTAAAGAAGGGAAAGGTAAATATAAAGCACCGAGAGAAGGAAATATACAGTGATCACCCACTTTGCGTCCACCGCATTTTTAGTGGAAATCGCATTTCGCTGAGTTGAATGCAGTGCTTCCTACGCTGCCTCAATGAATTCTAATGAAAAATAATTTCGAACAAGTTTTAGATGAGGGTTTTGCCTTTCCCTAATGGCACATTAAAGAAGGGAAAGGTAAATATAAAGCACCGAGAGAAGGAAATATACAGTGATCACCCACTTTGCGTCCACCGCATTTTTTAGTGGAAATCGCATTTCGCTGAGTTGAATGCAGTGCTTCCTACGCTGCCTCAATGAATTCTAATGAAAAATAATTTCGAACAAGTTTTAGATGAGGGTTTTGCCTTTCCCTAATGGCACATTAAAGAAGGGAAAGGTAAATATAAAGCACCGAGAGAAGGAAATATACAGTGATCACCCACTTTGCGTCCACCGCATTTTTAGTGAAAATCGCAATTCGCTGAGTTGAATGCAGTGCTTCCTACGCTGCCTCAATGAATTCTAATGAAAAATAATTTCGAACAAGTTTTAGATGAGGGTTTTGCCTTTCCCTAATGGCACATTAAAGAAGGAAAGGTAAAATATAAAGCACCGAGAGAAGGAAATATACAGTGATCACCCACTTTGCGTCCACCGCATTTTTAGTGGAAATCGCAATTCGCTGAGTTGAATGCAGTGCTTCTACGCTGCCTCAATGAATTCTAATGAAAAATAATTTCGAACAAGTTTTAGATGAGGGTTTTGCCTTTCCCTAATGGCACATTAAAGAAGGGAAAGGTAAATATAAAGCACCGAGAGAAGGAAATATACAGTGATCACCCACTTTGCGTCCACCGCATTTTTAGTGGAAATCGCATTTCGCTGAGTTGAATGCAGTGCTTCCTACGCTGCCTCAATGAATTCTAATGAAAAATAATTTCGAACAAGTTTTAGATGAGGGTTTTGCCTTTCCCTAATGGCACATTAAAGAAGGGAAAGGTAAATATAAAGCACCGAGAGAAGGGAAATATACAGTGATCACCCACTTTGCGTCCACCGCATTTTTAGTGGAAATCGCATTTCGCTGAGTTGAATGCAGTGCTTCCTACGCTGCCTCAATGAATTCTAATGAAAAATAATTTCGAACAAGTTTTAGATGAGGGTTTTGCCTTTCCCTAATGGCACATTAAAGAAGGGAAAGGTAAATATAAAGCACCGAGAGAAGCGAAATATACAGTGATCACCCACTTTGCGTCCACCGCATTTTTAGTGGAAATCGCATTTCGCTGAGTTGAATGCAGTGCTTCCTACGCTGCCTCAATGAATTCTAATGAAAAATAATTTCGAACAAGTTTTAGATGAGGGTTTTGCCTTTCCCTAATGGCACATTAAAGAAGGGAAAGGTAAATATAAAGCACCGAGAGAAGCGAAATATACAGTGATCACCCACTTTGCGTCCACCGCATTTTTAGTGGAAATCGCATTTCGCTGAGTTGAATGCAGTGCTTCCTACGCTGCCTCAATGAATTCTAATGAAAAATAATTTCGAACAAGTTTTAGATGAGGGTTTTGCCTTTCCCTAATGGCACATTAAAGAAGGGAAAGGTAAATATAAAGCACCGAGAGAAAGGAAATATACAGTGATCACCCACTTTGCGTCCACCGCATTTTTAGTGGAAATCGCATTTCGCTGAGTTGAATGCAGTGCTTCCTACGCTGCCTCAATGAATTCTAATGAAAAATAATTTCGAACAAGTTTTAGATGAGGGTTTTGCCTTTCCCTAATGGCACATTAAAGAAGGGAAAGGTAAATATAAAGCACCGAGAGAAAGGAAATATACAGTGATCACCCACTTTGCGTCCACCGCATTTTTTAGTGGAAATCGCATTTCGCTGAGTTGAATGCAGTGCTTCCTACGCTGCCTCAATGAATTCTAATGAAAAATAATTTCGAACAAGTTTTAGATGAGGGTTTTGCCTTTCCCTAATGGCACATTAAAGAAGGGAAAGGTAAATATAAAGCACCGAGAGAAGCGAAATATACAGTGATCACCCACTTTGCGTCCACCGCATTTTTAGTGGAAATCGCATTTCGCTGAGTTGAATGCAGTGCTTCCTACGCTGCCTCAATGAATTCTAATGAAAAATAATTTCGAACAAGTTTTAGATGAGGGTTTTGCCTTTCCCTAATGGCACATTAAAGAAGGGAAAGGTAAATATAAAGCACCGAGAGAAGCGAAATATACAGTGATCACCCACTTTGCGTCCACCGCATTTTTAGTGGAAATCGCATTTCGCTGAGTTGAATGCAGTGCTTCCTACGCTGCCTCAATGAATTCTAATGAAAAATAATTTCGAACAAGTTTTAGATGAGGGTTTTGCCTTTCCCTAATGGCACATTAAAGAAGGGAAAGGTAAATATAAAGCACCGAGAGAAGGAAATATACAGTGATCACCCACTTTGCGTCCACCGCATTTTTAGTGGAAATCGCATTTCGCTGAGTTGAATGCAGTGCTTCCTACGCTGCCTCAATGAATTCTAATGAAAAATAATTTCGAACAAGTTTTAGATGAGGGTTTTGCCTTTCCCTAATGGCACATTAAAGAAGGGAAAGGTAAATATAAAGCACCGAGAGAAGGAAATATACAGTGATCACCCACTTTGCGTCCACCGCATTTTTAGTGGAAATCGCATTTCGCTGAGTTGAATGCAGTGCTTCCTACGCTGCCTCAATGAATTCTAATGAAAAATAATTTCGAACAAGTTTTAGATGAGGGTTTTGCCTTTCCCTAATGGCACATTAAAGAAGGGAAAGGTAAATATAAAGCACCGAGAGAAAGGAAATATACAGTGATCACCCACTTTGCGTCCACCGCATTTTTAGTGGAAATCGCATTTCGCTGAGTTGAATGCAGTGCTTCCTACGCTGCCTCAATGAATTCTAATGAAAAATAATTTCGAACAAGTTTTAGATGAGGGTTTTGCCTTTCCCTAATGGCACATTAAAGAAGGGAAAGGTAAATATAAAGCACCGAGAGAAGGAAATATACAGTGATCACCCACTTTGCGTCCACCGCATTTTTAGTGGAAATCGCATTTCGCTGAGTTGAATGCAGTGCTTCCTACGCTGCCTCAATGAATTCTAATGAAAAATAATTTCGAACAAGTTTTAGATGAGGGTTTTGCCTTTCCCTAATGGCACATTAAAGAAGGGAAAGGTAAATATAAAGCACCGAGAGAAGGAAATATACAGTGATCACCCACTTTGCGTCCACCGCATTTTTAGTGGAAATCGCATTTCGCTGAGTTGAATGCAGTGCTTCCTACGCTGCCTCAATGAATTCTAATGAAAAATAATTTCGAACAAGTTTTAGATGAGGGTTTTGCCTTTCCCTAATGGCACATTAAAGAAGGGAAAGGTAAATATAAAGCACCGAGAGAAGGGAAATATACAGTGATCACCCACTTTGCGTCCACCGCATTTTTAGTGGAAATCGCATTTCGCTGAGTTGAATGCAGTGCTTCCTACGCTGCCTCAATGAATTCTAATGAAAAATAATTTCGAACAAGTTTTAGATGAGGGTTTTGCCTTTCCCTAATGGCACATTAAAGAAGGGAAAGGTAAATATAAAGCACCGAGAGAAGGAAATATACAGTGATCACCCACTTTGCGTCCACCGCATTTTTAGTGGAAATCGCATTTCGCTGAGTTGAATGCAGTGCTTCCTACGCTGCCTCAATGAATTCTAATGAAAAATAATTTCGAACAAGTTTTAGATGAGGGTTTTGCCTTTCCCTAATGGCACATTAAAGAAGGGAAAGGTAAATATAAAGCACCGAGAGAAGGGAAATATACAGTGATCACCCACTTTGCGTCCACCGCATTTTTAGTGGAAATCGCATTTCGCTGAGTTGAATGCAGTGCTTCCTACGCTGCCTCAATGAATTCTAATGAAAAATAATTTCGAACAAGTTTTAGATGAGGGTTTTGCCTTTCCCTAATGGCACATTAAAGAAGGGAAAGGTAAATATAAAGCACCGAGAGAAGGAAATATACAGTGATCACCCACTTTGCGTCCACCGCATTTTTAGTGGAAATCGCATTTTCGCTGAGTTGAATGCAGTGCTTCCTACGCTGCCTCAATGAATTCTAATGAAAAATAATTTCGAACAAGTTTTAGATGAGGGTTTTGCCTTTCCCTAATGGCACATTAAAGAAGGGAAAGGTAAATATAAAGCACCGAGAGAAGGAAATATACAGTGATCACCCACTTTGCGTCCACCGCATTTTTAGTGGAAATCGCATTTCGCTGAGTTGAATGCAGTGCTTCCTACGCTGCCTCAATGAATTCTAATGAAAAATAATTTCGAACAAGTTTTAGATGAGGGTTTTGCCTTTCCCTAATGGCACATTAAAGAAGGGAAAGGTAAATATAAAGCACCGAGAGAAGGAAATATACAGTGATCACCCACTTTGCGTCCACCGCATTTTTTAGTGGAAATCGCATTTCGCTGAGTTGAATGCAGTGCTTCCTACGCTGCCTCAATGAATTCTAATGAAAAATAATTTCGAACAAGTTTTAGATGAGGGTTTTGCCTTTCCCTAATGGCACATTAAAGAAGGGAAAGGTAAATATAAAGCACCGAGAGAAGGAAATATACAGTGATCACCCACTTTGCGTCCACCGCATTTTTTAGTGGAAATCGCATTTCGCTGAGTTGAATGCAGTGCTTCCTACGCTGCCTCAATGAATTCTAATGAAAAATAATTTCGAACAAGTTTTAGATGAGGGTTTTGCCTTTCCCTAATGGCACATTAAAGAAGGGAAAGGTAAATATAAAGCACCGAGAGAAGCGAAATATACAGTGATCACCCACTTTGCGTCCACCGCATTTTTTAGTGGAAATCGCAGGGTTTTTTCGCTGAGTTGAATGCAGTGCTTCCTACGCTGCCTCAATGAATTCTAATGAAAAATAATTTCGAACAAGTTTTAGATGAGGGTTTTGCCTTTCCCTAATGGCACATTAAAGAAGGGAAAGGTAAATATAAAGCACCGAGAGAAGGAAATATACAGTGATCACCCACTTTGCGTCCACCGCATTTTTAGTGGAAATCGCATTTCGCTGAGTTGAATGCAGTGCTTCCTACGCTGCCTCAATGAATTCTAATGAAAAATAATTTCGAACAAGTTTTAGATGAGGGTTTTGCCTTTCCCTAATGGCACATTAAAGAAGGAAAGGTAAATATAAAGCACCGAGAGAAGGAAATATACAGTGATCACCCACTTTGCGTCCACCGCATTTTTAGTGGAAATCGCATTTCGCTGAGTTGAATGCAGTGCTTCCTACGCTGCCTCAATGAATTCTAATGAAAAATAATTTCGAACAAGTTTTAGATGAGGGTTTTGCCTTTCCCTAATGGCACATTAAAGAAGGGAAAGGTAAATATAAAGCACCGAGAGAAGGAAATATACAGTGATCACCCACTTTGCGTCCACCGCATTTTTAGTGGAAATCGCATTTCGCTGAGTTGAATGCAGTGCTTCCTACGCTGCCTCAATGAATTCTAATGAAAAATAATTTCGAACAAGTTTTAGATGAGGGTTTTGCCTTTCCCTAATGGCACATTAAAGAAGGGAAAGGTAAATATAAAGCACCGAGAGAAGGAAATATACAGTGATCACCCACTTTGCGTCCACCGCATTTTTTTAGTGGAAATCGCATTTCGCTGAGTTGAATGCAGTGCTTCCTACGCTGCCTCAATGAATTCTAATGAAAAATAATTTCGAACAAGTTTTAGATGAGGGTTTTGCCTTTCCCTAATGGCACATTAAAGAAGGGAAAGGTAAATATAAATAATTTCACCGAGAGAAGGGAAATATACAGTGATCACCCACTTTGCGTCCACCGCATTTTTAGTGGAAATCGCATTTCGCTGAGTTGAATGCAGTGCTTCCTACGCTGCCTCAATGAATTCTAATGAAAAATAATTTCGAACAAGTTTTAGATGAGGGTTTTGCCTTTCCCTAATGGCACATTAAAGAAGGGAAAGGTAAATATAAAGCACCGAGAGAAGGGAAATATACAGTGATCACCCACTTTGCGTCCACCGCATTTTTATTGGAAATCGCATTTCGCTGAGTTGAATGCAGTGCTTCCTACGCTGCCTCAATGAATTCTAATGAAAAATAATTTCGAACAAGTTTTAGATGAGGATTTGCCTTTCCCTAATGGCACATTAAAGAAGGGAAAGGTAAATATAAAGCACCGAGAGAAGGGAAATATACAGTGATCACCCACTTTGCGTCCACCGCATTTTTAGTGGAAATCGCATTTCGCTGAGTTGAATGCAGTGCTTCCTACGCTGCCTCAATGAATTCTAATGAAAAATAATTTCGAACAAGTTTTAGATGAGGGTTTTGCCTTTCCCTAATGGCACATTAAAGAAGGGAAAGGTAAATATAAAGCACCGAGAGAAGGAAATATACAGTGATCACCCACTTTGCGTCCACCGCATTTTTAGTGGAAATCGCATTTCGCTGAGTTGAATGCAGTGCTTCCTACGCTGCCTCAATGAATTCTAATGAAAAATAATTTCGAACAAGTTTTAGATGAGGGTTTTGCCTTTCCCTAATGGCACATTAAAGAAGGGAAAGGTAAATATAAAGCACCGAGAGAAGCGAAATATACAGTGATCACCCACTTTGCGTCCACCGCATTTTTTTAGTCGAAATCGCATTTCGCTGAGTTGAATGCAGTGCTTCCTACGCTGCCTCAATGAATTCTAATGAAAAATAATTTCGAACAAGTTTTAGATGAGGGTTTTGCCTTTCCCTAATGGCACATTAAAGAAGGGAAAGGTAAATATAAAGCACCGAGAGAAGCGAAATATACAGTGATCACCCACTTTGCGTCCACCGCATTTTTAGTGGAAATCGCATTTCGCTGAGTTGAATGCAGTGCTTCCTACGCTGCCTCAATGAATTCTAATGAAAAATAATTTCGAACAAGTTTTAGATGAGGTTTTTGCTTTTCCCTAATGGCACATTAAAGAAGGGAAAGGTAAATATAAAGCACCGAGAGAAGCGAAATATACAGTGATCACCCACTTTTGCGTCCACCGCATTTTTAGTGGAAATCGCATTTCGCTGAGTTGAATGCAGTGCTTCCTACGCTGCCTCAATGAATTCTAATGAAAAATAATTTCGAACAAGTTTTAGATGAGGGTTTTGCCTTTCCCTAATGGCACATTAAAGAAGGAAAGGTAAATATAAAGCACCGAGAGAAGGGAAATATACAGTGATCACCCACTTTGCGTCCACCGCATTTTTAGTGGAAATCGCATTTCGCTGAGTTGAATGCAGTGCTTCCTTACGCTGCTCAATGAATTCTAATGAAAAATAATTTCGAACAAGTTTTAGATGAGGTTTTGCCTTTCCCTAATGGCACATTAAAGATGGGAAAGGTAAATATAATGACCGAGAGAATGGAAAAATACAGTGATCACCCACTTTGCGTCCACCGCATTTTTAGTGGAAATCGCATTTCGC
>CAHIKZ030004123.1:0-5000 GCA_903632075.3 Acanthosepion pharaonis
ATTTTATTTATTAATACAAATATAATAATATTATATATATATATATATATATATTTTGGGTTTAATATTTTAATATATATATATATATATATATATATATATATATATTTTTCAAATTTTCAAAAAAAATATATATAAATAAATAATATAAATATTTTAAATAATAAAATTTTTTTTTATTAATGAGATTTTTATATTAAATTATTTTTATATTATTTATAAAATTTTATTTATAAATAAATGTAATATATTATCCATAAATATTTAAAATCCAAAAAATTTAATATTTTTTAAAATATAAAATATATTTTTTTTTAATAAATTTCTTTTAAATTCAAAATATATTAAAATTTATAAATATCAATTAATTTCTTCAAAAATTTTAGTACTTTCATTTTGTTTTCGGGTTCCTGTTATTAAAAGTGGTAAGAAATGAACCCTAAAATTTTCCCAAAATCGGGGGATTAGAAGAGGCCCCAAATTTTCTTGGTCACCCATTCAAGACCTATTATATTAAGAACTTTAACTAAAACTTCGTAATTGCAGGTTATATCTATTGTAAATACGTTTATTTATCTAATTTACTGTCTTTGTCTTATTTATTTTTAGAATTTAGTAAAATTTAAGCTAAATGCGTGACCTCTCCGAGTTTGAAAAAGAGCAAATTGTTGGAGCTCGCATGGCAGGAGCCTCGATCACTAAGGTTGCTGAACTGTTTGGTTTTTCAAGAGCTGCCATATCAAGAACACTGATGCAATTCGAGAAACAGGGCAAGACCTCTAGCAACCGTAGCAATTCGGGCCGGACTTGCAAACTTACTGACAGGGACTGACATGCATTGAAACGCAATGTGGCAAAAAATCATCGGACAAATGTGGCCAAAGTGACTGCTGAGTTGAATAACCATCTGAATAGTTCAGTTTTTACTAAAACTGTTCACCGTGAGCTCCATAAGGTTGCATATCATGGAAGAGCCGCTGTGAGGAAACCTCGTCTCTCCACTCGCAGCATTCAAAAGAGGTTAAAGTGGTGCAGAGATCACAATGTCTGGTCTGTAGACCAATGGAAGGAAGTCATATTCTCAAACAAATCCAGTTTTGTCTTTTCCCAACTTCAGGGCGAGTTTATGTGTGGAGGCAGCCCAAAGAAGCTTACAACCCTGACTGCCTTCTTCCAACAGTGAGGCATGGAGGTGTATCAGTGATAGTTTGGGCCGCCATATCATGGAAATGTCTCAGTCCAATAGTTGCCCTGCATGGTAGAATCAACAGCAAAGATTACCTGAACATTTTGGGAAATCATGTTCATCCAATGGCCAAGACTATTCCATGATGGTGACTGCATCTTCCAAGACGATAATGCTCCAATGCATACCGCTCGAGTGGTTAAGAATTGGTATGAAGCGCATGAAAGTGAGCTAGAACACATAGAGTGGCCTCCCCAATCTCAAGATATCAATATTATTGAACATTTGTGGTGCATTTTGGAGCAACAAGTTAGGAGCTGCTATCCTCCACCGTCGTGTCGTAAAGAACTGGAGAAGATTTTAATGGAAGAATGACTGAAAATTCCTCTGGATGAAGTCAGGAAGCTGTATGATTCCATTCCTAGACGTATTAAAGCTGTCTGTGAGGCTAAAGGAGGACTAACTCCATATTAAATAAATTTTCTTTGAATTTAACAAGTGTTCCAATTATTTTGTCCAACCCCTGTATGTGTCTGTTCATTCGCTTTTGTAATAATTTTTTTTAAATTGTAAAGAGACTTTATGGCTTTTAAAATGACGGAACGCATTCTTTTCAAGGGACATTTTTCGTTAAACATTTCTTCAGAAAGATTCAAAACAGTAATCAAAACGGCGAAACTGAAAAAGGTATGCACAGGGTGCGGGGTAAATTCATTTATTACTAAAAACAAAAATATCGGTGTAAATATGTTCCTAATCAGAATAAAACGGAAAAAATTACTGAAAGAACGACGAGGGTTCTCTTTGTGCCTGCACAAAGTCGGTCTATGAAATTTGATGTAAACAGCTTCTAAAAATCCTCTTAAATCGAGCCTTGTCCAGCACTCTGAACGCTCCGTCAACATATTCGGAAGCGCAACCCGGATTGTTAATCAAATAAAGTCTAATCACTGACTCACAAACCGAATCAAGCAATTACTATTACTAGTTCCACTCTGTCTTATATAGGCAGGCACATGTCCAATCCCAGTCTCCAACCGTAAGTCAGTTCGCCCCACATAGTCAGACTCAGAGCGACATTTAAATTGATAAATCATGGAACTACTTTTAGGTATGGTGAACCATCCTGAGCGAAAGATAGAAACACCGGAATAGTATTAAATACAACACGCAGTTTGACAGTAGACAAAAAAAGAAGTCACAAACACCGATACTATCAAGAAGTGCCTGACTCCCCCTACCCACCCATGGTAGTTTTAATTAAACTGGACAAAGACAAATATCAGGTCCAAAAAACACAGGAGCCTTAAAACGCTTAAACTTACATTTCACCGTACGTTTAACAACATTCTCCGGGTAAGCATTATCTCGGAAAATATTGTAAATGTTGTTCTCCAATTCCTCCTCCAACTCACAAGGCGAACATGTCATCAAAGTACGGTGAACCACGGTAGAAATTAAATTAATCTTATGGGACTTACGAACAAAACAATTCCAATTGATGTACGACCCGGTAAAAGTGGGCCGACGATATATGCTGATATATTCAAAGCCATATATAAATTCTGTGGTACAACATTTTTGTTCATATATATATATATATATATATATATATATATATATATATATATATCTTATAAGTATAAGAAATTAAGAATTAATATAAGATAGATAGATAGATAAACCTAGTGAGCCAGACAAACCTACACATGTTTCACCTAAGCGGATCGCTACGATCCATTTAGGTGAAACCTGGGTAGGTTTGTCTGGCTCACTAGGTGTATCTAGGTCTGCTCTACGGATGTATTGAGCTCTTTTTAGTTAGTTGTTTACTCGTGTTGGCTTTTTTTCTTTGGGCTTTAAACCTGTATCTGTGCGATTTTTTCGACAGACTTTCATGTTTGTAGCTCTTTCTTTTTTTAAAACCTTTTTTTTCCCTCGAGATTGATTTGATTATTGACAAATCAAAAATTCGAGGGTTTTTCAAACGAGTATAGTTACATATATATATATATATATATATATATATATATATATATATATATTATAAATTAATTGATATAAAATATGTTTTTTTTCGCTACACAGTTCTAACCATGGTTAGAACTGTGTAGCGAAAAAAAACATATTTTATATCAATTAATTTTAATATTAATGCTCTGTAAATTTACATTGAGCACTATTTTGTAAAAATAAAAAATATCTATAAGATCACCGGATTATATATCTTACTGTTCTTTATATATATATATATATATATATATATATATATATATATATAGTAGTAGTAATAATCTTATAAGTATAAAAAAATTATACTCGTTCGGAAAACCTTCGGTGTCTTGATTTGCAAATAATCAAACCAATACCAAAGGAAAAAAAAAGGTATAAAAAAAAAAAAATCAAGACCATGTACGTTAGCCAAAAGTAATCGTCTAGCATGCAAGTCCAAAGCCTAAAGAAAAAAACCCGATACGAGTAAGCAAAATAACTAAATAAATGAATCCGCTTAGGTTAAACCTTGATAGGTTTGTCTGGCTCTCTAGGTTTAACTATATATATATATATATATATATATATATATATATATATATATATATAAATGATAGACTCTCCCGTCGTTTTCGACGTATGAGTGTCTTTCAGTTCCGTTTTTATGTTTATGTTTCGTATGAGACAACAATCCTTCACGGGATTTGCAAACAAATCCACACGAGGGACATACTGAAGGGCTGGCCGTCATATGGGCTGATGTATTAACCCGAGATTTCGGGTTAATTCTTAAATCTCTCAGATGGTCAAGACGATTGGTTTTCAACAGTAACTTCGAACTCCTCTCAACATTCAAATATATATATATATATATATTTTAAACCAACAAAAACCTTTCGTCGTACGTCATTTTCATTCTTGATTTCAGCTGGATCCCAAATTAATTGTTTTAACTCTGTACCTCAAAATATTGACTGAAATACATTTCCTTGATATTGTTCATAATAAAGAAGAAAGAAAGAAAATAAATAGAAAAATAATGAAATAAAAGTAATGTGGTTAGTCGGGCTGAGTAGGTCTGAATCTAATCGAAGCTGGAGACATACTTTATAGACAATGTATTTATTGCTTTAATTTTATAAATAATCTTTTAAAAATATTTAATGACTTGTAAGCCCTGTTTTTCAAAGAACACTTTTTTTTTATTTCAAATTTTAATATTCAAATGTCCATTTTAAATATTTTATTCCGTACAGTATAAGTTATTTTTAGCAGAATGTATTGTTTGAGAAAGGGGAAATTAAATTCAGCCCGACCTTAAATTCGGCAAAAACAAAAGTAAGTGGTAGCCTAAACTCGTCGACTGGAGGGTTGGAGTGCAGAGTGTGACTGGGGGTAGTGTTGACGAAATATGATATCACTCAGCAATACTGATCATAAACTTAAATTAAACTAAAAATTCACAAAGGGATAAACACACTAACGCATATATATAACAAACACACACTCGAAATAGATACACAGGTTATTTAAGAATAAACATATCTGGCTTTGTCTGCACTCTTTTTTCTTTTATGTCTGGAAAAATTGTTTTAAATAAATGTTTATTTTTATAGGATTACTAGCAGTAGAGCCCGGCGTTGCACAGGGAGGTAACAGTAAGAGATAGATCAAGTATCGACCATCATAAAGACTGAAAAATAAAATTGACAAAGATTATTGTTTAAGGTTGACGGACACGCATGTCTTAATTAGTTTTTTTGTTTTTTTTACGAATTGGTCAAACCCAAACTCAAACAAAAACATTGTTTTCAATCGGTAT